>CM068377.1:84122412-84417412 GCA_034770075.1 Aralia elata
CTAAGTGACGCCTAGACATCCAAGTGGTTTAGAAGTAGCACAATAAGTGGATGACTTGGTGAATGCTACAAAGGGGAGTGATGGGGAGCAAAAGAAGATCAAAATATTAATTACTAATTACTTTTTATCATTACTTAGATATAAATATTCTCGTTCAACGTAATTTTACTTTATTATGTTAAGTGTTAGAATGTCTAGAGTTTTAATTATTTAAGGTAGTTGATAATTACTAGGAAATAATTTAAGGTAGTTGATAATTACTAGGATTTATTTCCTTATTTAATTAGGTTACTTAACATTTTACTTGTCATTAAGTATTAGGGTTTTTCTTATTCCAATATAAACAGTTGTAGTCCATCATTATATGACACTAAATGATTAATTGTTATTGGATTAAGCCTTTTGCTTTGTTTATCTATTTTTTAATCTCCTTTATTTATTCCTTCATCTTGTCCTACATCAGGGAGCGTCTTGGCTAGGTAGTCGTCTTTGGTTGTCTAGGCTACTCTCTCTCTCTCTCTGTTTTTTTTAAAAGACCCAAGAAAATACTCCATCTAGGGTTTTTCCAATCAGGAATCATTGGTTTGTGATGTAGGACAGGTTTAGAAAGGCTTAGAAAATATATTTTTTGATGATGAAAGAATGGGTCGCTATCCCTGTATCGCTAGAGAAACGCAAAACAATAAAAGGACATAGCTTTAATGTCAAATCAATAATAATACAACTCTACATAAAATTGTAGGATTACAATGTTTATATTGAAAACCTAAGACTTGGAGACCAAGTAAACCCTAATTTAAAATAAGAAAACAACTCCTAGTTATGATCTAGTACTATAATTAAACTTCTTCAATTATCTACCTAATATAATTAAAATATAGTTACTAATTACAAATGATTTATTCCAAACAACAATATACACTATTTTATAATAATAATTTAATATATTATCTTGATCTGCATCAGTTTGCCAACTTGGCACTTGCACCATTTCTGTCGGCCAATTCTTCAATCTGTTGCCTATGGTAATTGGTAAATGAATAAACAGTTTCATCCTTGTTATCTTTGCACCCCTATGACACCAGGAAGTTTTGCTGAGGTGGATGCTTTGATCTCCTACTGTAATTAATAGGAGTTGGTACTCAGTTTACTTATGCATGTCAGTTTATTTATGCATGTCTGTATACACTATTTACATGATTGGATTTCTGAACAATACCTTTGACGAAAGTTGGCTGTCTTCTACATGATGGGCCTACTTCCTTGCTTAAAAATGTTCTTATTCCATGCCTTATGTATATGTTTTTGTCGTTCACTTGAAGTAGGATTCTTTGTCAACATTATGATACTAACTTCTGGGTACAAGCAGGAGAAAGAACTTATTGAAAGGCATAATGTTTGGCTTAATGACGAGTTGACCGCCAAAGTTAACAGTTTTAATGAGCTGCGTAGAACACATAGTGAAGTGGAGGCAGATATGACTGCCAAGCTTGCAGATGTAAGTGTGATTGACAGATTTACATTTCTACGTGTATAAATATTTTTGTTTGTTTTAAATTACGTTGTTACAGAGTTTTAAATCAAACATTATCTCGTTTAGGTTGAGAAAAAGTATAGTGAAAGTTCCAGCGCTTTAAAGAGGAAGCATGATAGAGTGAAGGAGCTGGAGTTGCAGCTAACATCTCTGCAAGAGGTATGTTTTGCGTATATGCCTCTTGAGCATATGCTTTTTGAATTCGTTTTATAAACTTTCTTCATTTTTTGCATGTCTTGTTCTTTATGAAGGAGTTATGCTCATCTAAAGACACAGCTGCTGCAGCTGAAGAGCAGTTTCAAGCTGAAATCTCAACGGTAGGCTCTATGAAAACTCTTTAAATGTTAAATACTATTCGAACCCATACACCTTGAGACAATGTGTTTTGTTTATTAAGTATGTTAGTTCTAAATTTTTAACTTGACCATCTTCATTGCTCATCTTTTGGATGAATTTCTAGCGGTACAGGGTGGTATCATGGTGTCATAAATGATAAATCTACATGCCAGTGGTGGGGTTTGAGTGCTAGTAATTAACTTTTAGCTTTGGCTTATGTACTTTAGATTTATGCCATTTGAATCAAATTCCCATTGCCTTGAGTCTCTAAATTTCAGCAGGTTTTGTTAATCCCACCTTACTAGCCGTGGAAGGCTGGTAGTTGTGTTTTGTTTTCTGTCTTAAGTTTTTTGAGTTCTCTAAAAGGACGTTTGGAGCATAATGGCTCGACAAATAACTTTATTGTATCTGTTCCTATAATAAACATTTTGATTTAGAGGCTGTCCGTAGACTTCTGATATACGCGTTTTGTCACGGGAACCTTCTGAACAAGTTGTTACGTTCTACGGAGCATATTCTTATTAAAACATGATTTGTGATTTTGACTTTTGAAACTATTTGAAATTGAGCTTACATTTGATTCTGGGACTAATATATCATCTCAAAACGATTTGTGATTTTGACTTTTGAGATGTATTCAGTGTTCTAAAAGTCGGCGACTAGGCCGACTAGTCGGCCGACTAAGTCGGGGTCGGCAGCCTTCCGAGGCGAGTTGGGTCTAGTCGGCTCGCTTAGTCGCCGACCGACTTAGTCGGCGACTAGTATGCCTAGTCGACGCTAGTCGGCTAGTCGGTCGGAATCGGCGTCGGCGTCGGCATCTTCTTCTTCTTTCTTCTTTCTTCTTCTTCTTCTTCTTCAGTCGGCCTAGTCGGTCAGAATCGTGATCCGTTCCTTTTGAGATGAAGTTTTAGATTGGAGAGATGAAGTAGATCTGTGCGATCAGATAGAGATGAGATGAAGTTTTAGATCTGTGAGATGAAGTAGATCTGTGCCTCCTGTGCGATCTGATACAGATGAGGTATTAATATTTTATGAATAATTACAGTTAGGTACCCCATAGTCTTCATAAAATTTTAGTTTAGTCCTAAAAGTTTTTTTAAATTTCAAAATAGCCCCTAAAATGTTATATATCAGCCCCTGTAGTTTCATTTGTTTTCATTTCAGCCCCTATATTTTCATTTTCTTTCATTTAAGCCCCTAGCCGATTAATCCCCGACTAGTCCCCTAGTCGCTAGTCGGTAGCCAACCGACCTGGGACCGACTAGCGACTTTTAGAACACTGGATGTATTTGAAAGTTATTTGCATTTGATTCTGGGAATTGCATATCGTCTGAACGTAGGGGCGGCAATCGTGTTATGTTAGGCGAATTTGTGTCGTGTTAGGTTATAGGTATTACACAAATAGGTCAACATTAACGCTACCCACCGTTTAATTATTCGTGTCAAGATCCGCAACACGAGCACTAACCCATTTATTAATCATGTTAAAATTATCGTCCCTCTTAACCCGTTTAGTACATAAATTAAAAATTTTAAATAAAAAAATAAACATCATTTACTTATTTTTTGAATAATAATTATTCATTAAAACAACGATTTATATTTAACAAAATGTTTGATACCATGCTTATAAAAGTAACTAAGAAAGCTAAAACTCAATATTTAAGGTAAATTATAAAATTATATCATATTTATTTTCAAATTTTTTTAAATAAACATGTTTAATCGTGTTAAACGTGTCAACCCATTGATTATACGTGTTTAACCTATTTAAATTTCACGTTGAACGTGTCAACCTGTTTATGACACGGAAATTGTTTATGCTCAACACTAATCCTCTTGTTTTTGACGTGTTCCTGTCGGGTTAATGTGTCGTGTTAAAAATTGCCACCCTTATCTGAACAATAGATATTATACCTGTGATTTTCTAATATTGATAGTAGTTACATTCATCTCGGCGATTCCGAATTTGTAGGTAACCAAGCTTGTTGAACTATACAAGGAGAGCTCAGAGGAATGGTCCAAAAAGGCAGGAGAGCTTGAGGGTGTGATCAAGGCTTTGGAGGTGGGATTTTCTACAATTGGTGCCTCAAATATATGATTTTCTCTATTGTTGTAGTTGCTTTAAGAAGTTTGTGGAAGTTATTGGATTTATGTTTTTCTTTGCAACCAGACACATATGAGTCAAGTTGAAAGTGATTATAAAGAAAGGTTTGACAATGAATTGTCTACAAGGAAAGAGTTTGAGAAGGTATGATCTTTATTATGAGCTTTTAAGATAAAATGTTTTATTGTTCTTTCTTTTGGCATTTTGGTTATTGGCGTTGGGACTAAGAGTATGTCTGGATCGCATAAAAAATTTGATTAATGATTCTGATTACTGAATCTGCTTATAATTAGTTTTTAAAAATTTGTTTGTGTTTGTTAAAAAAAAGTACTTAAACTAGTAAAAAAATAAAAAGTTTTTTGAATAAAAAAAATTAATTATCACTTATTTCAAGTGTAAATTACTAAAAAGAAAGGTCTGGAAAAGTAAAGAAAGTTATTGTGTGGAATTATTAAAATAAATAAGGACATAATAGTAATATACTTGGTCAAATCTGATAATTAGATTTGACAAATATCTGATTATTTCCATAAAAAGGGATTTTAAGCAGTTTTAAAATTAGGTTACCAAACTCCTTAAAACTGATTATAAGCAATTTTGACTGATCTCTAAGAGTTTTTATATCTAAAGTTCCGTCTAAAATGTAAAAATTTTAACTGAGTTTCTAAATGTTGATCATCTTTTTGAAAGTCTTAAATGCCATAGCTTATGACCATCTAGACTTCAGTTTATGAAGCTCATATTTACTGTTAGACTATATGGCGGTTTCTAGAAACTCCAGATATAATTTTTTATTAAGTGGATTGGATTAAAATGCCAAAGCAAACCTCAACCTATACAGAGAGCCTTCCAAAAAGATACCTACACTAGCCCCCAAACACGAGATCACCCAAAATATCTGCAAAATGAACAACAGAACCCATAAACTCTTGCAACTAAAATAAAAGAAGGCTAAGAAAAATAAATTGAATTTGATGAAAAGATCTCCTTTTACCTTCAAGCTTCAAAGTACCTGACTGTTCCTTTCCTTTCAAATTGTCCACCAAATACTATGCAACACCAAATCCCACCTACTAATCCAATCCTTCCTCTCATGAACCCCCCACAAGCCTGCATCAACTGGTTGACCGTGGTCCGCACCACCCAACTAATACCATACAAAGAAAACAACACTGATCATAAATTTCTTACTGTCAAACAATGAAGAAGAAGATGATCAGTTGTTTCCTCTGCACAACACATAACACACCTGTTCAGAAGGCATTGCACTCGCATGTGAAGATTAATCTGCTTAATGATTATCCCTAGCTCTGCCGTCCAAGATAATGAAGCATCTTTCAGCAGGCCCACATCTTCCAAATACTCCTCCAAGCAAATGAGCTTCCCTCTATTCTGCATAGCCATAGAATATGAAAGCATAGAGAATCTACCATGGCTATGGTCCAACCTACTGTATCCTCCTCATCTAACACCAATCCTCTCGTACAAAAACTCCCAACACTTTGGTCACCACCTTTAATTCCCAATCATGAAAATTATGTCCAGACAAGGCTTCCATGAGCTCATCCTTGATGTAGGATGGAAATTGATGAACAAATAGATAATTAATTGGAAGTAGTTAATCAGTAAGGAAAATTAAAAGAATTAGGATGATCAATCGCAGGAGAACTACTACTCTTAGGGTTTCCCAACATCAATAAGGAGGAAAAATATTGATCGCAACCAATAATTAAGATAATTTCAATATCAAAGTGTAAGGAGTCTGACATGACTTACAAGCATATTTATAAGAAAATAAACCTCAATACTGAAATAAACCAATAAATAAGAAGTCCAACAAACTTAATAAATAGACAATTTATAAATAAATGTTCTGGAAACATCTGTCTATCCCTCAATTAGTAAAAAGAAGAGAAATGAATAAATTAATAGAAACCAACAAAAAGGAAAGGATAACGATAAGCAAAATTATTTATACAAGGATGGCCTTTGTTGCTCCATTAATGTACCGTTGTTTTTTGTGTGTCTACAGGAAGCTGCATGTTTGAAAGAGAAACTTGATAAGTGTGAAGCGGAGTTGGAAAGTGCTAGAAACTCAAATGAGATGAATCTTCTAACCCTGAGCAGTCCTACAAAAACGTAAGTCAGGTTGAATGTGTTTGAATTGCATGCATTACTCGTCTCTTTGTAGTTTTGCATCTGTTAATGAAGGCCAATCTGCCAATAACTTTATGCTCATAATTTGATTGTGGCACCATTGTTGTGTTTGATAATTTTTGGTTAGTAAAGATTTATGGCGACGTGCGTGAAATAAATTAATGAATTGGAGACATTAAATGGAGTAGAGGGATAAATGTTCTCTATCCTGGTCTTTCTGCTCACTGGTTAGTGTATTTTTGTATTGAGATTCATACAACAAATTAATATCTTGGTGACATTTATTGAAGTAGAGGAGAAATGTTTTTCTGTTATGCTTTCTGGTCACAGCTACAGGAATTTCTGTTATATTTTGTGGTAATCAGCTCAAATTCTAACAACTCTGATAGTTGAGATATGATATTTTGACATTATTGCCTGGCATTGAGCAGGAATGATTGATAAAAGCCTGTAAAGTATATGAGAAGACAAGTGATAGGCATTATTTACAAGAAAAATGTTTTAATGTGATGGAAAAATTGGTTATCTGTTTCTGTTGCCTGTAACTAACAGTATTGTGAAGTTATTCTGAAGATACAAAAGATCTTACAGAACGGGTATAATGCTTTTTTATCCTGTTTGAGGGGAGAGGGAATAGGGATTATTGAAGAGGGTTTGAAGTCCTCATTTGAAGGGGCAGCACTTCATTTTGTTAGATGCATTGTTATTTAAGGCGCATCGAAGTGCAAAGGTCTCCATGGGGCCTAGGCCTGATGCACATGGCGAGGTGCACGCACGCCTCATTGAAGTGAGCGCACATATTTTAAACAAATTATGTGTATATATATATATATATATATATATGCACATTTAATCATTTATGTATCAAATTTATCAACCATTAAGTAATTTTACAAACTTCTATGCATGTTCAAAAAGTTTCTATAGCAAGTTCAAGGACCATACTTATGTAGTATAGTGATACACTGATAGGGGGTGTAAACGAGTTGAGCTTTGGCATGTTCAAGCTTGAGCTCGATTATAAACTAAACGAGTTGAGCCTAAATGAGTTCGAGCCGGGTTTCAAAAAGCTTGTCCGAACTCGGCTCGTTTAATAAACGAGCTTTTAACGACTCGCTGCAAGCTTTAAACGAGCCCTTAATTACATCAAAAAACTTCCCTAAAAAGGTAGAAGTAGAAGGATATTTCAAGTCCCAATCAATGTGGGTCTCTACTTCCTTACTATAGAAGCATCCAAACTTAAAAAAAAACTAAGCAAAGAATGATTTAGTCCTACAATAATGTTAGACTGCCATGCCTTGCTTTAATATAAAACAGAGTTAGGACAAGAGAGGTATTTTAGATGAAGTGGGATTTTGAATAGAGAAACAAAGCAGCAAGAAGGAGAACCAAGAAGTATTTTAGACGGTGTGGGACTTCGAATAGAGAAACAAAGCAGCAAGAAGGAGAACCAAGTAGCTGGAGCACAAAATCTTCAAGTCCCACATCGCCTACTTCTGAAAAAACTCCTCAGTGCCCTATATATTAGGCTGAGCTTTTAAGTTTTACATAACACACTTACTTCCTAAGTCCCACATTGTTCAGATGGTAAAAATCTAAGGAAGTTTTCCTTATAAAAGGAGTGCCACAACACTATGAGTGTTGCTAATCGAGCTTGCTCGAGCCACTCGGGTAGCTTGCGAGCTTTATGAGGCTCGGCTCATTAAATATACGAGTAGTGAATGTTGTTCAAATTCGACTCGTTTAACTCGCGAACTCGAGTCGAGTCGAACTTTTAACGAGCCGAGCTTGAGTTGTTCGCAAACAACCCGGTTCGCTTACAACTCTAACGGATATAATCATATCATAATTACATAATGCATAAGTACATAGTTAAATACTTACAATCGTACATATATATATATATTTAAGTAGTAAACACTAAATAACAATATAAATGCATATTTAAATATTAAAAAATATACTTATAATTTATATATACATATTTAATTATTTAATAAGTTAGTAAACACCAGAATAGTAGTGTAGTAAAGTACTCAAAATTTTTGAAAAAAATTAGGCAGCATAACCCCTTAGTATTTTGCAAAACAGCCTTTTTTTGGGCAAGAGGAGAGAATTAAAAAAAAGGAGAAGAGATAAAGAGAAGGGAGAGACTTACCTGGAGGAGAGGCTACACTTGATGGTTTAGATTGCTTAGGAACTTTTTTTTACACAACTTCGATGAGACCCGCGCCTTGCGCACCTCAAGTGAACCTCATTGAAGGAGCCTTGCCTTGCCTTGCCTCACCCAACATGGGTTGGGATAGGCCTTGCGCCTAGGCGCGCACTTTTAACAACGCTGGTTAGATCTTCTTTTGGATTATTTTGTTTTTGTAGCATTATTCTTTGCTAAATGAATTACTTTCCAACCCCTTGACCTTTTTTTATATGGATTGATAGTTTGGAGTTGTCATGAGGTAAGATGGTGGTATACAATGCCACAATGGCAACAACTAGATTTGCATTCTGAATATGGTCCAAAGTCGTGGTAGCTGCCTATGTTTCAGAACTCAGAACGTCATTTTTTGGCTTGATCTCGGTATCGGTTTCGGACGATATACGCACTGTTAGCTAGTTAGAAGTTTCAAAAAGTAAAAAATTATGAAAAGATTCTAAATAATAAGAGCAACAAGATGAACCAATTAAATTCACAAAAAAACACCATTTAGTGCACACAACATTGTCTAAATGATAAAATAGACACTCAAATATATGTTTAATCAATTTTACGCTTGAATAAAGTTGATATTGATGTTGTCTTGGTTCAAATGATTGAGCACACATATTCTGTATAATTTAAGTACAATTTAACTTAACTAAGTATATTTTTAGCGCAAAGTTTTTCAAGTTGTACTTAACTAGTTACTATAGATGTACAATTTAATTATAATTTAAGTACAGTTCAACTTAACTAATTATATATTATGTACATTTTTTATATTTTTTTAAGGTTATACTAACTAGGTGCTATATAGGTACATTTTAAGTACAATTTAACTTAACTAAGTATATTGAAATACAATATTTTTTCTATTTTTTAAAGGTATACTTAACTGGGTATTTCATATGTATAATTTAAATATAATTTATAGAGAAATGTTCTTTCTCTTTTGTCGTCTTTTGTCGTCTCCCTTTATAGGTTTCAACATATTCGATATTTCGAATATTTTTTTGTGGCGTTTTTCCCCTTTATGGTGTGATTTCTCCTTTATTTGGTTCGAAACCGTTGCATTACGCCGAGTTGCGGAAATTTTGCCAAATTACCTTTTACAATTTTGCGATTCGTGTCAAGGTTGTGGTTCAGCACCGATCAATGCCTAACCGATATGCTGATATTACGACATAATGGCCGATATTTTAGACCATATTTCTGATATAGTTAAAGAGTTCTTTTGCTTTTGGTTTATGGAAGATGTTGTTTACATTTATAAATTATAACTAGGTAGCTGATTCAGTCTCTAATTTTCAAGTGTTGAATTGTGCATTCTATGTTTAACCCCTTGCTGTCCTGGGCTCCCTTTTTCACTGGTTGATGGTTTTTATTCATGAATAACAGTCTTGTGACCACACTGGTAGAATGAAAAATCTGAAATTTCAAATAGTCTTTTACTATGTTGCCTTGTTGAATGGTATTGCATTGAGTGTTTTTTTTTTTCAATTACTTCAATTACAGATGGGTAAACTCAGTTGAAACCAGTGGCATGGTTGAGGATAATCACATGCTGGTTCCATCTATTCCACTAGGTGTTTCAGGAACAGCATTAGCAGCTTCACTTCTTCGAGACGGATGGAGTGTGAGTTAGTTCTTCTTTGTTTTTTTTGTTTCCTTTTAATGTAAATGGGGAAGGCCTATATTCGCAGCCTCTTGGCTTCAGCTCTGACCTCAAATATGAGGAAGTTGTTCCTCCATAGATGAAAAGGTTGTAAATGGTGTTCAATTAATATTATGTGATCACTATAGATCGGTTGGACTTCTTATTATCTCCTTTTTTCGTTGAATATTTTTTTTTGAAATTGTACATTTTATTGTTTGAAGCTAGCTAAAATGTATGCCAAATACCAAGAAGCTGTTGACGCTCTACGACATGAGGAATTGGGGAGAAAGCAGTCCGAAGCGATACTGGAGAGGGTACTGTGCCACATGTTTTGATTGTTAATATTTTTTCAATAATCATCAGATTATGTGAAGAATCTAACTTTCCATTGCTTGTGCAATTCTTTTATCATACTTGACTTGTGTATTTCATTTATTTTTTCTCCAAGTTATATTTTTTCTCTTGGGAATTATTCTCTTTAAGAATAGATGTGACTGTTACTACTGAGTGGATTGAGCCTTTCTTTTTGTGATGTGGAGTTGTGCTGGGACTGGAGTGAGTCCCAAGGAAGCAAGGATATGGGTGCACGACACGGGAATACGTGGGTTCGTCAAATTTTAAAACATGGAGATTTGGATGCCTTCTATTTTTGTCTTCTGTTTGAATAATATTTACTTTGAATGTTCTTGTCAATTAGATATTTGTTATATATTCTTCTATCTCGGGCAGTTGGGGAAACTTTGGTAGAGGTTACTATATAATGGGATTTACTGTATGCTTTTTTCAATGCCAAAGGACACTAGAGGAATTATTCACATTATCCTTTTTAAAGACTGCTTTGGTGAAGAGATCCCTCTCTTTCCTATTGGACAAAAGGAAAAAAAAGGAAGATGGCCTCTCTTTTGGTGGTCGTAAGTAGTTGATCGTATGGGACATTAGTGCTGGTACTTTGTTGCGTTTGATCAATGTTTTCCTCTATCTTTCCTTTTGGTTCCTTATGAATAATAGCTTCGCTTGATTTTTTTTGTTATTTATTATTATTTGGAGTTGATGTACGAATGTTGTTCTTTTTCAAGAGTTTCTTATTCATTTTCCTTTTCTTGTTATTTTTTCTAGGTCCTATATGAGATAGAGGAGAAAGCTGGGGTCATCTTGGATGAGCGTGGTATATGCTAATATTAAATTGATATTTTAATTTTTTTTTGATTTTTTTCTTGTTCAAATATTTATTACTTATATAGTATGCTGCACTAAATCAGTATCTTCTGGTGGGGAAGGTAGCATTAGTTTGAATATTTTAAGTTTGGATCAACAATAGTATCAGATTATAACGCATACTTCGTTGTTTTGCTTTAATTTTCCAGAGTCTATTGTGCCGATGTATAATATAAATTTGCGATAGTAATGGGTAATGGGTACATGTGTTTGTGCTCCCTTAACACAGTTTATTTATAAATTTGATTAGTATAAAGAAGAATTATTATATGTTTCCTGGTTTCATTAGATTAATTATTTATGAATAAGAAAAGTTCATGTGAAATTAGGAAACACATAGCTCAATATATGAATTCTGCCAAAGAATTGTGAAAAATTTAGAAGCATGCCTACAATTGGAATTCTCTATTGACACAGGAGAGGATCAATATATGAGATGAAAGAATCTACTTTCTGTTTAAGTTGTTTCTTACTGGTTTTACTTTTGGAGTCTGATTGCGTTTTTAATTATGCAGCGGAACATGAGAGGTTGGTCGATGCTTACTCTGCGGTTAATCAAAAATTGCAGCACTCTCTTTCTGAACAAACTATTTTACAGAAATCCATCCAGGAATTGAAGGTTGGGCATATCAAGAACTGTAGTCTCTTCCTTTTTTTCCTGTTTTTTCTTGTTTGGTCAGAAGTTCATGCTCATGCATGTTTCTCCAGGCTGATTTGAGGAGGCATGAACGTGACTACGATGTAGCTCAGAAGGAAATTGTTGACCTTCAGAAACAGGTTATGAGCAAACTATTAATATATACGATGATCAATTGGTAATTTGTAAAGTTATGGTTATTTCATATTTGTATAGTACTAGATTGATAAGCCGTGCACGGGCTAATTTTAAAAATGACATATTTTATTTTATACAGTATAGAGAAATTATTAAGTATATTTTTCATGAATATTTGTAAAGCATATACATGCATGTAGATCAATTTATAATATATATTTTATACATACATGCATGTAGTACCTTAGGAATGATAGAACTACTGAACACGAAGAGTTTAGCATGAATACGTGACATGCATTGTATAAGCAGGACCCTTTAAAAAATCAACATAATGAGGAGTCTTAAATAATTTACTCGGGATTTAGTTGCGGCCAACCAAAACAACTTGGTCAAATTACAAAATTATTGTGAGTCGACTCAGGATAAGTTCTTCAAACGCCTTGTTATATTTAGTTATTGATAGTGATTGGTAGTTCTTAAATATTTTTTAATGAATAAGATTATTATTATTAGCAGAACTGTTCAGTCTGTTCTTATCACACATCTAAAATTTCCATTGACCTAAATGATTGAATTATTGTTTGCTCAAGGATTATTCTATAGGCCGTTGAAGTCAAATCCCTAGATCATGGAGAATTCCTCGATTCTGACGTGTGGATTCTTCTAGGGACTATTTTGGAGATTTTTTTATGATAAGATTTAAAAATATTATTAACACATACTATACTAGGAAATATAATATTTTATATACTAATACTATCTAAGAAATTAGCGTAAGAATTAATTATTATATATTCCTAAATTCTTACATAGTATTAGTATAGAAATTTATGGTTTTTGATTTTTTTCGTTCTTTTTTTTTTTTTTTAACATTTCATCATGAATATTAATATCGGTTAGTATTGAAATTTTAGTGTATGTAGATAATTGTGTATAAAAAATCTACTCCCTCCGTCCTATAAAAGATGACTAAAGTACAAAAATAATTGTCCCCTAAGAGATGTCTAAAGTAAACAATTCAAATGTTGTTATAAAAAGTCTATTTTACCCTCAAAAGTACTTAAGTAGGTCCACTACTTTTATAAAAAATATATGGTCTTTAATGTATTTAGATGGGGTCCATTGTGAAAAATGAGAACTTATTCTCTCATCTACTTTTGTTTTTCTTAAATTGTGTGAAAAGTGTACATATGACGACTTTTATGGGATGGAGGGAGTATTTTAATATGTTTATATGTGCCAAATCTCCAAATTCCCATTTTTTAAAATTGCCGAACTGCCAAATCCCCATATGGCGAACCCGTTCCTCTAACCTATATCCCTTCTTCTTATAATACAATGTATTATCAACTAATTTTCATCTGGAATAGTGTCTAGTTTGGATTGATATGAGATGGGTTGAGCCCTTATGATTATAACATTGTATTTCCGAGTTTTCTTTAATTTTTACAATGGTGTATGATCAGGTAACGGTGCTCCTGAAGGAATGTCGTGATATACAGCTTCGATGTGGATCTGCTAGCCATGATTATGATGGCGATGTCCTGACATCTCCTGCTAATCAGTTTACTGCTGAGTCCAATGCTCAAAAAATTATTTCTGAACGGCTGGTATGTTTTTCGGTCTTCTCTTCTTTTCTTTATTAGGATCAGGCGTTTTCAGTGGAAGACTGGTGATAGATTTTGATGTACCATTGTGGTTAAAAATTTACAGTTGACCTTTAAGGATATAAATGGATTAGTTGAGCAGAATGCGCAGCTGCGAAGCCTTGTTCGTAAACTTTCTGACCAGATTGAGAACAAAGAAGTGGAATTGAAGGTTTCACCAAGTCTTCTTCGTATAATGATTTGTCAATTGTAGACCACATCCATGGGTATATCGATCTAAAAGAATTTTCAATATTAAACTTGTGGGATTATTCTGGATTGTCAGGAGAACTTTGAGAAGGAGCTTCAAAAACATTCTGATGAAGCTGCCTCTAAAGTTGATGCAGTATTAGCTAGAGCAGAAGAGCAAGGGCGCATGATAGAGTCACTCCATACCTCGGTGAGCTTACTTCAAGGGTTTAAACTTAGGCATGGTGTCTTAGCTTATGGTTGGTTTGATTTTTTTCCAGGCCAGATGTAAGGGAAAATGCATTTTTTTTTAATTTAATTATTCAATTATTTCTGCTCTCTGAACAGGTGGCAATGTACAAAAGGTTATACGAGGAAGAACATAAGCTTCATTCTTCTGCTCCTCTCTCTCCAGAAGCAGTTCCAGGTTCTCTTTGTGCATCTGCCTTACAACTGTTATTCGTTATTGTTTTTGATCGAAGGTTTTAAGCTGTTATTTACCATGTTTTGATGTAAAGATTGATTTGTTGCTTGGATGATTGGGGTGTTCACATTCTTCTACTTCCTGGATAAGCATTTGCATCATAAATTCATCATCAATGTTTTGTGTGCCCTAGTATGAGTACATGTATGTTTCCTTAGTTAAGTGAAGAAATGTAGTGAAGAAAAACATATGCATGTCTTGTTCGGGCATATTATTTTCAGCGAATTCTGGTTTTATGCATATTGAAATCTTATTTGGTAGCAAGAAAGATGGAATTAGCCTTCTTGCATAAGAATTTTTACTTGATTAGTTATTTAACTGGATAACCGTTAAAAAAATATTGTAATAGAGGCAGTCTATGCAGCACTCTCCTTTTGTAAGAATCAAGTGAGCATGGCAATTTGATGGAGGCTATATACGCCAGTTAAAAATTGACATTTCACTTGGGATACTCTGGGCCACTTAATATGTTAAGCAGTCACATCACACTTGTTTGAAGATTGAAGTATTGAACAACTTTCGACGAGATTTGTTAGACTGAGGAAGCTTTTATCTAAAGGGTGAGTGCGGTGGAGTGAGAGTAATGGCCATGATAACGTGTTAATATTGCATATTTATGATATTTTGTCCTACGAATAATGTCACCTTTTGGGTTTTGCGCATACTCAAGGAAGTCAATTTATGTTTTACCAATTCCAAGTGTAAGAAGCAGTTTTCACCAATACCCTCAAAATATTATATAGACAATAATATACTTGAACTAAAGTGGGCCCTATCAAATATTTTTTATCTTACACATCACGCGCTCACTTAGTTTTCGACTTTTCGGAAATATATTAGCTCACTTGTTATCATTAAGGCTTTAATTCTTAAAGGAACATTTTGTAAACTATATCATGTACAACTTTGTCTTTCAAAAGAGTGACTTACATATTCATCAAAAAGAAAAGAGTGACTCTCACCAAGGCACTGAAGTAAAACTCAAAAGTGTTTTGTGGCACAGAGGGTATACTATCAAAAGGATATATCTACTGTATGTATTTGTATTTTTAAAAAAATTATGTCACACCCCTAACTTTGGAAACGTGTGACTAAGGGATTATGGGAAAGGTGAAAAAAGAATTTATGTTGTGAACTCATTTGTAATAACGTTTAAACCATACCGAAAGGACTCTCAAAAGAAGCACCATATATTTACTAAAAGCAATTGATTTCTATAACATGTACACAAAAAATATTTATAAGATTACAAGTTCGACACAACACCATGGAATGGGAGAAATGGAAGAGCCTTTGAGGAATAATCTCAAGTTGCTGGTTCAAATCCCTATACTTGAGGCCCACTTACCTTAAACAGAAACATTACAAGTTTTAGACTTAAGGATACATCTCACCCACTCTCAAACCATGAGATTCATACTTCAAAACATGACATATGTATATAGTTTCTGTTAGCTCCATTAGCTTCAGCAAACATAAAGTTCCAAAAGAACCACACAACATATACAAAGTCTACAATTGATCATTACCTTCCCTTTAGGAATAACACTTGCATATATTATATATGTGTGTAAGGGTAACAGTTAACACTAGTTGTCTCAAGTGTGTTCCAAATACACATCATCATATTATTGGTATGTAATGATTTCTTAGGAGTCACTATGATATTAATCAACCAATATAATGGCAACATATGTATTTTTGGCACATTTGAGACCCAAAAATTTGAGTCCTCCCCTATATATAAAGTTATAAACTCACCAACTCAGCATGAAAGACTAATTTCAGCTTCTATGCAATAGAAGTATGCATGTATATCTATTAATTGGGAATAATAAGCAATTAAGAATTCACATGACTTTTCTATGAATTCAATTACAAATATTGAAACCATAACAAAGTCAAGCGTGCACGAATAAAGTGCTACCACTAAATCAATACAAATATGATAAAACTCCGCCAAATGCCATTTTAATTGCCTAATTCTTAGCTAAGTACTAAGCCACTAATCATCATCTTATCCCGGAATCTTTTTTGAGGGCTTAATACTTCCTGCCTTCGTTAGGCATAAGACATGCTGTTTCAGTGGGTCGATAAACAAGATAGGGTTTGCACTCGAGATAAGACAGGCTGTTTCAGTGACCTGTTTGTTTGCTTTCCTTTTGCAGTTCCTTTGTTTTGTACTGCCATTAATTTTTTTCTTACTGTTTTAGAAAATGGAAGGAAGGGCGTCATGCTTCTACTTGAAGGCTCACAGGTAAAATTGAATTGAGTAGAGATTGTGGTAGGTTATCTGTTTGCAGTTTTTGCTTCTAATTTTCTCATTTATATTACAATACAGGAAGCTGCAAAAAAGGCCCACGAACAAGTTTCTACACGTGTGAGATGTCTTGAAGAAGAACTTGCAAAGTCAAGGTATCTATGATGCCGTATCCTTCTCCAGCTTCTCTCTCTCCCTCTCTCTCCCTCTCTCTCCCTCCCTCCTTACACACGCGCACCCTCCCCCTTCTCTTCTATTGATTTTTCCTTTAATGTCTTATTGTAGTAATTATTATTATTATTATTATTTCTTTTAATAAGTAGTAAGTGCTAAGAACAAGATAATACTATTAAATGGAATCATCATTATGTTTAAGCATATGATCACCAATTCTTTTGTAATTTAATATACGAAGAGCTCTTGTGTCAGCGCCGTGCTTTATATAACGTACGAAGCTCATACTGGGTATAATAGCATGTAATATTAATATCTGAGGGTATTGAAAATCTCACATTGTATATGCAAATATCAACTTCTTGGGAAGCATAATTGCCTTATTAGTGAGATGGATAATCCACCTCTTTTCCTGTTTTCATTTGCTCCCCTACATGGTCTGTTTGTTTGTCTTCTGTAAGAGGGATATTGTGTGAGAGCTTGATTACATCTTTGATGTGTTCCATAAGTGTTTGAGCTTTTGAGGCAAGTTATTTTTTTGACGAGGTTCACAGTCATCATCACGTCTGTCATTAGTTGGATCATTACAGTTTGCTTTTGTCTTTATCTGCAATTGTATTGTACATTTTTGTTGTTTTGTGGTTAGGAGCGAGATTGTAACATTAAGACTGGAGCGCGACAAGTTGGCTTTAGAAGCTAATTTTGTACAAGAAAAACTTAATGGATCTATGAAAGAGTTTGAACATCAGGTAAACATATTCTTAAGTTTATATTTTTCATTTTCTCTCTTTCCTGTTTTTTCAAATCCTTGTCTGTTTGTAAATCATATCATGTTACTTATCTGTCTTATCTTATATGGTATATTGTATTTGTATCACAGAGAGGTGAAACCAATAGTCTCATTGCAAGAAATGTTGAGTTCTCACAGTTGATAATTGACTACCAACGGAAAGTGCGTGAAAGTTCAGAATCCTTACAGGTTGCTGAGGAGCTTTCACGAAAGTTGTCCATGGAGGTGAATTTTATACTGTACATTGTTTCGTTGATTTTTCATGATCATACTCTTAATAAAATTATATTGCTTGACAGGTCTCTGTTCTAAAGCATGAAAAAGAAATGTTAATAAATTCCGAAAGGAGAGCTTGTGATGAAGTTCGTAGTTTGTCAGAGAGGGTCCATCGATTGCAGGTTTTTTTTACCCCCTATCAAATTAGCGGAGTGGGTGTGATAACATGGGAGCTTAGCTTCTAGTCCAACTTATTCTTGTGCTATTATAATGCAGGCTACTTTGGAAACTATTCAAAGTGCTGGAGAAGTTCGTGAGGTACCCCATTTTTGTAGATATAGTTTTCCCTTTAAACTCTAGTACTCTTATCATGTCCATCTTTTAAATATTTCATCCTTGGATCCCTAGGAAGCTAGAGGCATCGAGAGGAGAAAGCAAGAGGAGTATACCAGACAAATTGAGGTGTTGTATTCAAATCAGTAGTTTGTTATAAATCATACTAATGCATTCTCTTTTCTCTGTAAAGATTTTTATAATATTTTGTGCTCCTGGTCATTATCATCTTTACTACTTGCTTATTTTATAATTAATTTGGTATGTATTGAGATCTAACATACATGTAGAAAGAATGGGCTGAGGCTAAGAAAGATCTTCAAGAAGAGCGTGATAATGCTCGAACCCTCAGACTTGAGCGAGAAGGTTCTATGAATAATGCCATGAGACAAGTTGAAGAGATGGGAAAAGAATTAGCAAATGCGTTGCATGCAGTAGCTGCAGCTGAGGCAAGGGCTGCTGTTGCTGAGGTTTCTCCCTTGACATAAATTGCCCCTCACGAAGTCTTTTATCATCTTCTGTTATTACTGATGTCCATCTCTTACAAATCCTTATAAAGACATTCTTGTTAAAATTTTCTTTTAATTGTTGAATCCAGGCCAGATGTTCTGATTTGGAGAAGAAGATCAATTCTTCAGAAATTAAGGTACTTTGTAACTGATTTTAATTTTAAATATTGCAAGCAATGGGTAGAATTTCTTTGAAGCATTTGTTGTAGTTTGTCATGTGTCTACTACACTGTATCTGCAAATTGTTTGATCATTTTGTAGGATTTGTTGCTTTTGGATGAAACTTAGGTGCTGTTTGTTTTGACCAAAAAAAAAATGTTTAAATGCTGAATGCATGTCTGAATCAAGAGAGTGACATCTGGATACTCAATGAATTATGAAAGAGCTGGAAGTTATTGTACTGAAAAAAATGAAATAAGAAGAAAAAGAGTTGAATCATAGTTTTAACGTGAATAAATGATGATTCGTAACTGTTGGAATCATATAAATATCAATATTGACTAAAGAGTACCTCTTAATGAATAAGATTCAAAATTCTAGCTTATTGATTAAGCAGATTAAGTCTTTTATTTTGCCTCACAAAATAAACAGTTTGATGATTACGTGTGTCTAATGTTCAACAAAAGTGCTCTTGTTTTTACTATTTTGAGAATTTAATAAAATCATTGAATAGCATTACTTTAGTTTTGTGATAAGTATAATTCTACATTTCTATAACAAATTCCTTTTTTTCAGAACTTTGAGTTGGACCACAATTATTTATTTATTGATAGGTAATTTTGGCCCCAAGTATGGGGATTGAAACGGGTCCCAATTCTTATGCGCATTGTTATCAAAATTGTACAATACACAATACATAGCTTAAGATACGATACAATATTGAGGAAGTTCAATACGGTATCACGTGTATTAAAAGTGGCATCATATGGCACGTATTGTATGTATCTTACGATACTATTTGCAATATATTTTTATGTTTGCAGTAGACTCGAGAATTGTTTTTATGGAGATCCAAAAGGATTAAAACAAGACTTTAAAGCCTTTTACCATTTGAACTGAAGAGGTTTTTCTGTGTTCACACATTCTATACAGCTTGACGAGCCTTCCAACATTTTTTAAAGCTTTTTTTTAATCTTCTTCTACATAATATCGCACTAAGAAATATAAATACGCAACTTTAGAATCAACTTTTTTTTTTCTCCTATGATTGGTATTTGGGGCTCTCTCTTTGTTTTTTTTATAGTTCAAGGTGAAGGTGAATTTTCTCTCTTTGTACTCTAAAAATATTACGTAAATAACATTAAATATTTAATTAATACTCTAATTTAGAGTATGCTGACTACTATTTAACTATTTAAAGTTTATTTATAGGTTATAAACAATATTTATTTGACTACTTTTACATTATAGGCAAGTTAATATGTTTTATTGTCCAATAAAGTTTGTGCTCTCTGTGTTTTGATATGTATTATTACATTTTCATTCTTTTGTATATTTTACTATATTATTTACAATACGATACACGTTATATGTTTGGGTGTTTTCAATACACTAATTCACGATTTGGCAATAATGTTTATGCCTAATATTGTTTTTAATTGGATATTGATGGGAATGGTATGCTTATCTTGAACCTCTTAATTTGCAAGGCTAAGATTCAGATAGTATGGGCGATGACATTTAGAAGGGGCATGACGTGCCCCAATGGTTGGTCCATATTGCACAAATATGTCGAACTATATTAAATTTAAGGAGACGGTTTCTTGATCAACTCTTGTTTCGGATATACATTTTTCCCCCTTCTTTCAAGTTTATGCTAATTTGGAATGCGAGCTAGATTGTTTGGAGAAAGTTCCTTATCTTTTAAGCTGTTAACGGATAGGATTATTTTTCTTGTTTTCCTTGGTAGTTCTTTATGGTAGCCTTTTGGGGGTGCTCTTTAATTGACACACGTTAATACACATGCATGAGGAATACCTATGTGATGTATGGTAGTTCTTTATGGTAGCCTTTTGGGGGTGCTCTCTAATTGACATATGTTAATACACATGCATGAGGAATACCTATGCAATATATTGATGCCGCTTTCATGTTTGTAGTGTTATTTGGCTGTGTATCATATGTCTAGTTGTTTTTCTCTTCCCCACTATAATGATCCGTGACTAAATCCAAGTTCCAAATCAAATTAAAGCTCTGTCCACTGTCCCAATAGTATCAACACGTGTCATTTGACCCACCACATGTCCGTCCAAAAGGTATTACTGTTGGCAGGGGCGGATCTATGCAGGGGGTAGGGGGGCACCTGCCCCCACTGGATTCCAAGATAGTGCAACTTTGCATGGAGGGAATGGGATAATGGGTAGTTGTATTTCTGATATATTCTAGAGAGAGAATGACTTATATAGGATTCCCATGCAAGACAAATTAGAAATATAATTATATAGAGATAGAGATGCCATAGTGTACTGTTTGTGCTGCCCAACTTAGCATCATTATTTTAAGTAAATGATATACCCAAGATAGTGTAACAATATTTGAGTATTATTTATTCTTATAATTTATTTTATTAAATTTGTATTTTTAATAAAAAAAATTAAAAACTCTGTGGACATGAAAATTGGACACGAGTGTATTTGAATTTTATCTATTTGTATTTTGACCCCCAATGATGGGTAAAAATACAAATAAGTGAAATTTAAATACACTAATTTTTAATTTTCATGTCCAATTTTTATGTACGCCTAGAAGAGCTCAAAAAAAATTTCAAATTTGCCCCCCCCTGAACTTCGAAGCTGGATCCGCCCCTGACTGTTGGTACTGATGGTAGTAGAGTTAAATCTTATACACAGTAATCCACGTGTGACTCGTTATTATAATTTCTCCCGTTAAATCTCTGGCGTCCTGTCAAGCACAATCTAATTATTTATGATGTAGCCATTATGAGGTAATACCAGCGGGCTACTTGTCCCCAGATTTGACACCTTTAGCCTTTATGGGATAGCACCAGGAGCTTTCATGTCTCCACTTTTTGCAACTCAATCGAATGACTCAATCTCACTTTTGGAGTTGGCTCTGATAACATTGTAACGACGTGGTCCTAAATTCGAGTCCAAATCAAATTAAAGCTCAATCCACTGTCCCAAGAACATCACCTTGAGTCATCTTGGCCCACTACATGTCCACCCAAAAGGTCATGACTGTTGTTACTATTGGTAGTTTGTACACATACTAATTCAATGTGGAAATGGGTTACACCCTCCCCTAATAACTATTAAGAGGAAAAAAATAGTAAAAGAAGCACAAAATTGATAATTTCCTTGCACTTGCTTGATGCAGGTCTCTTCAAAAGATGGTGAATTTGAAGCTTCAACTGATGAGGTTTGTATATTTACTTGGTGTTTTAGTTGCTAATTATAATGTCACATGGATTTTATTAGAACTCGGCAATTTGGTATGCCAGAAGTCGAGAAATGGAAGTAGATGTTTCAGATATTACTCAGACATAAACAGCGAGATGTTTTATTTATTTAACAAGTGAAAATCGAGATATTAAAACTTGATATTTTGTGCATCATTTGACTAGGCTTCAATTTAAATTGTAAAATTTTACTTGTACGCTCTCCTGAACTTCAATATAGAATTAATGAATAATAGATATAACAAGGATAGCTACATAGACATGCCAAAACAGCTGTTTCTTTACTCTGGGCATATGTAGAATGTTGGATGTGCATTTTTCATACGTAAATTATGTATGAATAAAATAAACATTATTTTTCTTTCAGTTAAATTGGGATAGAAAGATATGAATTTTAAGTTTATCTATGTCTATAGATCCGCTAAAAATTATACCAAAACGTCATTTATTCATATTCTATTAAGAAGTCAATAAATCCTTGATGACATTTTGCCTGTCTCACTACACCAGTAACTGTAAGAATATGTCATCTCTTATCATCATAGTTCAAGATTTTTGGGATCCAATAGGCTACCATTGAACATCATGTAGTCATTAATTAAATAAACACATAGGAATATCAAAAACCTCATTGATTTCATATAAATTCAATACTGGAAGATACCCCCTACCCCCACCCCATAAACGAAAAAGTTAAAATTTAGAAACAAAAGTAATTGTTGTTTCGAGATTATACTCGAGCACTCTATTCTCGACTCATTTGGACTTGTTTAAATAACAACTATTTACAAAAAAAAATCTGTTCAAATTGTATTTGTGTATACAAGTTTTCAGTTTGTAAGTTTCTTATAACAAATGCTTATCACTTGGCTGATACTTTAGGTTGTTGCCAACTTGCGTACTGCAAAAGAAGAGATCGACAAATTGAGAGAGGAAGTACAAGTTAACAAAGATCACATGCTACAGGTGTTTATCATGCATTGCAATTCCTTTATATAAATGAGATCTGAATTTAAGTGCTGAAAGCCATTATATTTGGCAGTATAAGGGCATCGCACAGGTGAATGAATCAGCACTGAAACAGATGGAAGTTGCTCATGAGAACTTCAAAGTTGAGGTACTTTGTATTTATATTTCTTTTTATGGAAAAAAGTGATTTCACTCGTCTTGTTTGAGTTTTGCTCAATGAAAATGTTTGTTAGGCGGCTAAAGTAAAGACATCCCTTGAATCTGAAGTTTTATCACTTAGAGAGCGGGTTAATGAACTTGAGGCCGAATGTAGTTTCAAGAGCAAAGAAGCAGCATCTGCAGCTGCAGGGCAAGAAGAGGCTCTTTCTTCTTCTTTGTCAGAAATTGTCAGGTTGAAGGAAGAAAGTTCATTAAAAATGTGAGTTTTAACATATTCTCACTTTTTCCGCTTTAGTTTATTCTTTTGTTTGTCACATTTTTATTCCACATATAGGTCTCAGATTGCAATTTTGGAAACACAATTATCGGTTGTGAAAGATAATTTGGAGAAGGAGCAGCAAAAATGGCGTACTGCTCAAACCAATTATGAAAGACAGGTTAGTTTTCATTTTTAGCCATTGTTCTCTTAGGAATGTGTTAAGGTATGTAAGTCGTGTCCAAGTAATTGAAATACATTCCTTCGATGTAAATAGAAGTATATGTTTCCTTGTGTGTGTCTATATATATACATATATAGGAATATGCTTTGGTCTAGTCATATATTTTCCAGATGTTCTGTATTGTAGTTATCTGATTGCCTACTGTGCTCATCTGTTCTATTATACATGTTTTATTGGGTGACTATTCTCAGTTCTTTTGGAGATCACAAGCTTTAATCTAGAATCCAGACCGGAACTTGAGTCCATATTGGTATCTAGACATGGATAACAACATCTTACTATTGTTGGCATTGGTATTCATCGTTGTTAAAGTACGGTCAAGCACACGTAAGGTTGTCCACAACTATAAAAAAGTTTGTGGCTTATGATGTTCCATTTATCTGGGATGTTTGAAGAGTACTATAGTGAATATTGAATCTTAGTGTGCTTGTATTCAAAGTTGTTATGACGTCACCAAGGCGTCACCTAGGTGACGTCACCAAGGCGTCACCTAGGTGACGCCTTAGGCGTCCTACTGCACCAAGTCGAGTGATCGCATAGCTGCATTAGAGAAGGTCGCGCGCCTAAAGGTACTAGTCGTCGCCTTCGCAACTTGGCGACACTGTGGACGACTAATGGCTAAGGTGCGATGACTTTCATTCTAATTTTGTAACCCACCCAGTTATTCAAACTTGTCGGAACAAAACAGATCTAAGCCAATATAAGCCATCGGCAACATCAGAACAATGAAAGAACAAGAAGATGACTAAACATGTCCGCTAAAGTCGTTGTCGCCACATGCAAAAGCCTCAGCCGTCGCCACATACAAGAATCAGATCTAGGTCGCGATGTTTTTTCGTATTTGTCTTTACCGGCTGCTTCCCCATTAATGTACGAAGGGATATAAACTCTGTTCTTATCATCTAGGCAAAATTTCATTGAAGTCCCCCATAGTTTGGTAATCTATTAAGTTCAACCCTTATGTTTTATACTTTACAAATTTTACCCTATTTGTGTATGTCTGTCAGATAGGTCCTTGTAATTTTTTTATTTAAAAAAAACACACACACAAGTGTTACAAGTTTTTTTTACAGGTATTGATATAATTTCGTTTTTAATGTTACTCAGTAAATATGTTTGGGTTTTAATGTATCTAAAATTTCATTGTTCAATGTACTTTTAAAGTAAAATAAATAATGTATAAATTGTACACTATGAACGACTTGTTGTCATACGGACGCCATGACAGACACCTTATCGCCTAGGCGTTCTGACGGTCAACTATCGTCGTGCCTCATGGAGGTGCCGTGACAACTATGCTTATATTATTAACGCTAGAAATATGATGCCATGGTATGAGTCATCAAATTTTTTGTGTTTGGTTGCAGGTCATTGAAAATATACTGCTGACTGTTCTCTAAACTTTGGAAGTGTCGTATATGCTTCCATAGAACAAATGAAAAACAAGAATGCTTTGTGAACTTAATGATTTTCGCATCTCATTTAAAAATTTCGTGGTGAAAATTATTAATTACCATTTCTGACCAATAGATGTCGTTGTTGGTGTCGAACTCTCAATTGGTGAATTTGAGTTACTTAACACAGGCATTGGCTATTAAAATATGTTTAATGTGATTTAAATACAAATTAATCATAGTATGTAATCTTGATTTGTGCATTCCTTAAATTTTTGCTTGCTTTTTTGAATTAGAGAAAGATAGGGAAACACATTTTTATTTTTCCTTTTTCAACCATATTCATCGTTAGAGAGGTATGCATCACATAATGCATGACCATAATTCTATGTGAATTATGTTTCTCTTGTTTTCTTTTTTGTGATTGTTAGTCATGTAGTCTCTTTGTTTTGTTTAGGTTATACTGCAGTCAGAGACGATTCAAGAGTTAACGAAAACATCACAAGCTCTGGCATCACTGCAGGAAGAAGCATCACACCTTCGCAATGTGACCAACTCACTTGAAGCAGAAAATGTAACTTTCATATTTAAGAAATTTCAGTTTATTTATTTATTTTCTTTTTCAAATTGTTGCTTTGCACCACTTGCCTCACTCTGATGATGAGTGTCGGACACCACTTTCTTACCGAAATAAGTACGAAAGACTTCCATCCTCTTAGTTTATAGAACTGTGTGGTCTGATTATTTTAGCACGTCACAAAAATCCTTGATTCATCGTATCACAAAATTTGAAGGTAATGAGTTGTTTTAATTATGTGAAAAATAACTTAAAGAATTGATATTTCCACAAGTAAAAATGTTAGTTCCACAAGATCCTTTCTCACATGAGGGTGAACCACTCTTACTATTCATGTGAGGAGGAACATTGTGGAACTAACATTTTTACCTGTGGAAATATTAATTCTCTTAACCTAAAGTATTGGATAATATTGGCGAGTAGTTACTCTAAAAGCTTAATTCTCAGAATCGTCCACACATCTAGAAGGTAGTTGGCTCATGTTCTGGACATATTGATCTCCTGGACTTCACGGACCATCAGTTTTCTAAAAGCGCCCTAGGCGCCCACCACCCAAACGGCGGGCCTAGGCAGCCTGGTAAACTAATTGACTAAGGGTTCATTTGGTTCATGTTTTTGTTTCTTATTTTTGTTTTCATATGTTTTTTTATTTTACTTGCTTTCACTAGAGAAAACAAAAATCATACAACGTTGTTTGATAATTATATTTAAATGTTTATTTTATTTTATGAGGTAGAGTTTGAAATTTTGTTGTTAACAAAATTCGATGCTCGGAGCTCGTTATAGTTGTAATGCCTCCTTGTTTTGCCAAAATTGAAGACAACTTTTTTGTTGACAAAGTGGATTTTGCTTGCACTTTTCTCAAACACAAATAGTTATGTAGAAACAAAAATTTGGAAGCAGAAACAGTTACCAAACGGACCCCAAGTAGATACTAAATAAACTAATCTGGAAATTATATTTGCAATGTTGTGAATCTTCACTATGTTCAATCTTCATTTATCTCTATTACCAATCTGGTTGGTTGCCTAGAAGCAGTTAAACCTTTGGACCTGGCTATATATATGAATGGTGATGTGGCATCGTTTAGCTTCCCGCGAATTAGATTTTTGTTGTGAATTGTGATATTGAATTGTTGATTCCATTTAGGCGTTTCTAGTCCTTACTCTTTAGGTTTCCTTACTCTTTAAGTGAAAAGGAGACATGAAGAACGAAACCTGGCTTCAGTTTTCTGTTTGATAACATTTAACTTCACCGTCTACATGGTTACTCAAGGGTAACCTGTATGCACTTCTGGTTCTTCCGGGCCATTTGAGGAGTATACTTTGAGTGTCCTGAAAGTTTTTGTTCGCGGCTGTTGGGTGTGTGCATTGTATTAATTGATAAATCGTGTTCCAGATTTCTTCAAACAGACATAGCATGGTTCAGTACATGTATGTGGTTTCTTTCTTTTGTATTATTATCTGATATATCTTGTGCATACATCTACAGAATGAACTAAAGGCCAAGTGGGAAACAGAGAAGTTAATGCTAGAAAAATCTAAGAATGAAGCAGAGAAGAAGTATAGTGAAATTAACGAACAGGTATTGCTTAATTATCAAAATGCTCAAAAAATGAACAATTATTGCTCAATTTGCTTGATGGGCTATGCTTTTATTTTGTAGGCAGGTAGTTTACTTGTTTAATTAGTTTCTATATTTTTTTTTGGATAGGCTTGAGGCATGTGATTTATTTATTTATTAATTAATTTTGCTTTAGTCGTTATGGTATAGTCTTAATAAAGATTCCTTTGTTCTTCAGAATAAGATACTTCATAGTCGACTTGAGGCATTGCACATTAAGTTGGCTGCGAGGGATCATGGTTTGGCCGGAAAAGCCTCTGGAAACATTGGCCAAGATTCACCCGATGATGCTGGGTTACAAAATGTGGTGAACTATCTCCGCCGTTCAAAGGAAATTGTGAGAATATTTCACCTTATCCTTGTAGTTTCCCCTTGTTTGGAAGTGCTTCTAATGTTCTTATTTTTGTACTTAGGCGGAAACAGAGATTTCCTTGTTAAAACAGGAGAAGCTTCGGTTGCAAGCACAGGTACCTTAATTTTTCACTTGTATGTTAGGCAACTTTAATTATATATATATATATACGATCGTTTTTCCGCTGTCCTATTTGTTACTTTTTCTCTCTTAGAAAATTTCCTACTGTTTCTGAACTACTCTTCTGCAAGTTATATTCTCCACTCTTAGTTCACAATAATTTAAAATTTGTGACAAAATAATTTTCTAGGCAATTAACACTGAAGCTAAGTGGTTTGGTTTGTGCAGCTTTCTTCAAAATTTCATTTCCTTCTCTCTAATAGTTGGGCCATGTTCTATTGATTTGTGTATCTTATTTTCTCTTTTATAATCCACTTGGTTTTCTTTTCCTTTGTGGGGGTATTATTGGGGAATTTTTCTTGCACTCACCCATTGCTGTATATACTTCTACACTAACAAATCTTGATTTCTGTCGCGCACTTTTTTTTTAATTGAACTTTCAAAATCTTGTGTGAGACTAGTTAAGTAGTTTTCATGCACTCAGGCATTGCCATATACACTTAACACAAACATTTAAATATATATATATATATATATATTGTGTGTGCGCGCGCATGTTTATATATATAAATATATTCAAATCATCATTCTAAGATGAATTTCTATGCACCTAGTCAGATTATACAATGATTTCTTTCGCTTGCTAACAAGTAGTGAATTATGGAATTAAAGGTTTCAATAATTTAGTACATACCTCAGTTTGGGATTGGATCAACAACAAGATGCATTAAAAGATGGAACTTGATGTTCTGTTCTAGTATGTTAGCAATTTTCTTTGTACTAATTCATTCATTAGATTTTTTTGTTTTCTTCTTGTGCTCCTGGTAATATGCAAATTCTTTCAATATTCATAATTAGCTGGACATGCTCTGTTAAGTATTTAATGAATTTTGAAGGAAAATGTTTCAGGTATGGCTACTTAGATTGGCATTGTTTATATTCTAGTGATCTGTTTACACTTGGTGTACTTGTATTTGACTCTAGTGCAGTGAATATCTTGATTATTTAATAGACTTCTCTTTTGTACCATAATCCACACATGTTTGTGACTAAAACATCCTATTTACTCTAAATTGATAAAATATAATTATTTCATTCAGCATGTAGTTATTTAGTACGCATATGCATCATTATTCAACATTTGCAATTCTCTTACTAAAATATATCATAATATATGTTCTTCAAATTTTTGGAGGGTGGAATAACACTTTATTTCTATTTTACTCCTCCGTCTAAGTAATATTTTTTTTTATAGAGAAATAAATGAAAATTTGAAATATGTGAATTTTCAAGCTTGCAGGATATCCTAATTCCTCTCAATTCTTCCCTACTATCCACTACTACTATGATTGATTGTGGCCCATCTTATGTGCTTGAAAGATCCGTATAGATGCCATGTTGCTGAAGTGAAATTATTATAAAACATGGAAATGTTGTATATTTTGCAGCTTGAGAGTGCTATAAAGACAGCAGAGACAACCCAATCATCACTTCGTGCTGAGCGAGCAAATTCAAGAGCATTGTTATATACAGACGAAGAGTTCAAGTCACTGCAACTTCAGGTTCTAGTTTTCCCTTTGAATGATATCTCTGTTGTTTGCTTTTATTTTCCGAAGTTACATTCTCATTTTTCATAATATGGAGGCTGCATGTGGGAAAACATACATATGTAAGCTGGTCAAGACAAATGTGGTTAATCAATTTGAATGTTTTTTCATTCGTTTTTGTAAAGATGAATTGCGCAACAATATCTTAAGGAATCATTCGTAGCTTTTTATCTTTTCAGATGATCATGTTATATGGTAGTGCACATGTGTATAAAGGAACATAAGACCTCAATTATATTTACATCTGTATCAATCTCTATCTTTAACTTGCTCAGATGAGCGAGGTTCTTACTCTATGCCGACTCAGCAAAAGAGACAGTTGGCAAAGAGATATTTCTGTTTAGGTTCCAAGCCTGTTTAAGTGATATTACTAGTGCTATGGGAAAAATGGTTTAGTATTTATAGAGCTTCTTGTTAGGAAGAGCTTACGTTGGTACACAAAACAAGTTTACTTTCTGACTATTTTCTAGACTCTTGATTCTATAGAATCTTTTGAAACACTAGCAATGTTTTGTAAATGTCTTCAAAACCAAAACAAAATAACTTGTATTTTCAAAATTATTTTTTTCAGCTATACGGTCACAATTTTTAGTGATTCTTAAATGTAGTTGTTGGGTATTGTTTTAATTGATGGAGGCCCTACTTAGGTACTCCCTTCGTCTCTCTTCACCCACACACCCACACACTATCAAAAATCACATTCAGAACATTGAAATCATGGCCCTAGATTTCTTTTTCTTTTATATTACTTTTAATCTCAACTCCAACATGTGTTTTTCCACCTTTTCAGTTGGTAAAATTTGAAATGTTCTATTTGTTTGTACAATTGTTTATCCTGATGTATTGGGGTAACACGTGGAGGCGTTGAGAAATTGATGGATGGTGTTTGACTTCTCATGCAGCTTGAGCTTTTGTGGTAACTGGTAGTCTTAACATTTTTGTATATAGGATTGGTTTTAATTAGGAAGAACTTTTGAAGCTAAATTAATGTCAGTATTCTCTTGCTTGCTTATATTACTCATGCTCCATTGCTTCAGTTGTTTGGTAGGATGTAAGATTGACTAATGGACACAATTAATAATTAAGTTCTATAAAGGCATTTGAGAACTTAATATGAATACTTTAGCATGAGGTTAATTGATATTTTGGTTACTGTATTATGGGTTGATTTTCATTCTGATTACTGAATATTTTATTGTTACAAAAACATTACTATACTCAAAAAAATGCTACGAACTAGCCATTAACTTAATTGACGTGTGAGTTAGTTATTGATAACGTTGCACATGATATTGTTGCAAAAATCAGAAAAAGGGGGAAAATTAGAAAAGGGAAAAAAATTATGGTACGATTTTGTTGCGATTCATCTTAGCCACGAATATCTGACTCGTTTCTTCTTTGCCAACGACAATACACATGATATTACATATGAAAAAATATGTCACATCGCCAATAACTAACTCACACATCAATTTTTTTGGTTCACGTGATATGCACGGTTCAGCACTTACGATAATTTTTTGAGTGGAATGTTTAGTAATGACTAGTTTGTAATATTTTTTGAGTATAGTAATGTTTTTGTAACAAAAAAAAAGATTCAGTAACCAAAATGAAAATCGACCCCTAGTACATTAACCAAAACATTAGTTAACCCTCCACGTAACAGGGTCCCACCTGCCACATTCAAGTACCCCACATGACAGTCGTTAAATGTTAGTCTACTCAGTACTTTCGTCAGCACAATTTTTTGGATGGAATGTTAAGTAATGACTGATTTGTAATATTTTTTGAGTATAGTAATGTTTTTGTAACAAAAAAAGATTCAGTAACTAAAATGAAAATCGATTCCTAGTACAATAACCAAAACATCAATTAACCCCTTTAGCATGTGTTAATGAAGTCATACTGACTGTTCTCTTGTAGAATCTTACTAAGATTCATTTAAAGTTTTAAGCTTACTAATTATCATTTGTTGATTGTCAATATTGTTGTTCATAACTCAAATTGCTCAAGTACCATATTTTCTCTATTATGTTGTTAATTGGATCCAAGAGTAATATTCACATGTGTAATAACATGTAATATATTGTGTGGCACTAGTTTGCTGAAGCTTTGATTTCCATTCTAGATTCCGTTCCTAAGTACATGCTATTTGTTGAAATGTCCTCAGGTTAGAGAGATGAACTTGCTTCGTGAAAGCAACATACAACTTAGAGAGGAAAACAGGTTCAATTTCGATGAATGCCAGGTTTGTGTGGGCAGTTTCAACTATATATATCTTTTACCAGTTATTTTGTGTAATGAGCTTTTTTGGTTAAGGTTTGTATGAAGTTAAATAATCTCTTTCACTTACTATTGTACACCCTCAGAAACTACGTGAAGCTGCTCAGAAAGCTAGGAATGAAACTGAGAATTTGGAGACTTTGCTTGCCGCGAGTCACACTGAGGTGGAAGCTTTGAAAAAGGAAATTGAAATGCAACAGATAAAAAGAGAACATTTGGAGAAGAGGGTTGATGAGGTACAACCAGTTCAATTTTTTTATATTCTGTTTTCTCTTTTTAATTATTTATTCATCAACCTAACATTTTTTGTTGAAGTTGCTTGAGAGGTGCAAGAATATTAGTGTGGAAGATTATGATCGCATGAGAGAAGATGTGCAGCAGATGCAGGTGATCTGCATATTCTTTTCCGCCTGTTCACTTCAAGTTCATGCCGTGTGTTGATGGTTTGCATCTCATGTTGTACTTTATAAATTTAATTAAGATTTATTTAAATCTAAGGTAACTATTGTTCAGATGGTCATGAATGATGACTAAAATAAATAGTGCCACACTTGTAATATACAGCTCTTACTGAGTTCCTATACAGCTCCGGTAATGAACATTTCTCTCTGAGGGTGTGTCAATACACTAAGCTGTTGAAGCCTGTCAGTCACTATGTTTTCTGATTTTCCCCTCTACCACCTTCACACATTCTCACATTTAGAACACTTCATTCATTAAATTTTTGATCACTATGTTGGGACATTAATTATCTGATATTTAGTTGATTCATTATTTTGATATCGTTACCAAAGATGTATGATTGGTAATTTAATGCCATTTCACTTAAAAGGTTAATGATACTTGATATTGTTGTTTCATTGTAATTGGTGCTTGTGTATTACTCTTTATCGTCATTTCCAACTATTTTATTTTTAGCTGCTTGCGTGTATTAAACTTTCTGTCTTTTCTTTTAAAATGTCGTGGTTTCAGGAGCACTAGGTTTAGGGAACCCGAAAATAGATTCTTTTTAGAGGAAACAGGAGCACAACAGTCCCTAACAAAAAAGTTGTTAGCAGTCTTGTACTTCGTGCATACATAGTTGTCACAATTTAAAAGATTACAACTTGTATGCACAAAGTACAACATGCAAAGTTCTGACGATTTTTTGGTTATTGACTGCTGAGCTTCTTTTGACCCATTAATTTATTAGGCATGTATCCCTCAAACTATAATTTACTGTCGCTGTGGGAATGTCTTTTTTCTTGTAAGTACTAAGTACGTTTTCAAGTGTTTATGGAAAGCTGTAGATGGTGGATATGAATGTTTTAACTTTTATGGCCATTTAGTCTGCCTTGCGAATCTAGTTCAATGTGGATCCTGTTCAACTTGACCACTTGTGAAAATGGAATTCTGTCACAGAAGTAGATTTTCTACAACCCTTAAAATGCCATTGAAATCTGTATCCACATACCATGTGTTTCACCTGTGTTATATTGTTGTCTCTCGGTAACTCAACTCTCCGTCATAGAGGATCAGTTTCTTTGTAAAAATACAAAGATATATTTTTGTACAAAGGAACTGATGCTCATTTTCTTAGGACGGAGGAAGCATTTGGTAATGTACTACCAAATGGCTTATGTTTTAGTGATACTAGTCGGCTTAGGCTCAAATTTGACATATTGTTTTGTTTTGGATTGTTTTAACTTTATTTATCAGCATGAGTTAAAACTTAAAACAATCTGGAGTTCTGTTAAATTCCAAGACGAATATAGCTCTTCGCTATTGTATTTTATATGTTTATGGGGACCACAAGCTCAAAATCTTGCATCACATGTGCTTAAATAGTTGGTTGTACTTTATTTGGTAATAATAAAATAAATGCTCTGGCACTAGCATTATCGAGTGTGTTTGGACAAGGTATTTGTAACTTGGTTGGATTAATAAGTCCTATCATTCTAAAATTCCTTCACTTCAAAGTCCTAGACCAAAACTATTGTACAGATAATCTCTTTACCCAATTCTGGATTAAATATGTATTAATGTGGAAGTAACTATAATACAATACACACACACAAATTATTCTAGTTTATTTTTAGTTTAGTACCTGATTATCATTTTTACCTATTCTCTTCTTTCCATTAGGTTAAGTCAAAGGAGAAGGATTCTCAGTTAGAGGAAATTAAAAAATCTCTCTTTGAGAAGCAGGAAGTAATCTCCCACTTGGAGCAGGACCTCGCAAAAAGCAGAACGGAATTAGATGAGAGAGAGACAAAAATAAATGATGTTTTGAAAGTTGAGGTACTCCAGTGCTGGCACCTTCCTACTGACAAGTAGCTACTAATTTCTTGCATCATATCATTACATGCATCTGATGTCTCATTGTTATGACTGACATGCAGGCATCACTAAAATCAGAAGTTGATAAGCAAAGGAGGTTTATAGCTCAGTTAAAGGTTGGCAACATATTACATTTCCTATTCTTAGTGATGACTGAAATTGTTTTGGTTAATGTAGTAAACTCATACTTATTTGGATTCTAAGATTTTTGTCCTTTTTTTGGTACCTTTTTATCTCATCCTGCAGAAGAAGTCCGAAAACTTGTTGAAGGAAAAGCAGGAACTTAGCAAGGAGAATCAAGCTCTTTCCAAACAGTTAGAGGACTCTAAGCAGCAAGGTAGTGATTTTGTTTTTCTAGGCCTATAACTTTGTTGCATTATATGCCTATCAACTGGCGAGTTTCATTCTTTAGTTTTAAATAATAGGAAAGAGGAGCATAGTTGATGCAGCAGGTGAACAGGCCAGTAGGGAAAAGGAGAAGGAGAAAGATACCAGGATCCAGGTTCACTTGATGATCATACTTCCATTTTCCCTGTAACTTTCCTTTTTCCTTTGTCTTCTCACTTGGTAAATAAATGCTTAGATTCTGGAGAAAACTGTGGAGAGGCAGAGAGAGGAGTTAAGGAAGCAGAAGGATGACAATAAGATGGAGAAAGCACAGCGTCTGAAAACCCAGAAGACAATTACAGATTTATGTGGGCCTATTACTCAGGTAGATGTTATTTTTATTTAGTATTTTTTCTCCTTTTTATTTGCAATCACTATATTGCTACTTTTAGCCGATTATGATATGAAAATTTTGTTCTCGTTACACCCTAAGGTTTAACCAATTGTCTGAGCAATTAGAACGATATTGAGGCCCTGAATCTGCCAATATTTGCATTCACTTGCAAAATGTAGAAAGCAAGCGTACATTTCCAACCAATGCAATAGCATATTGCCTCAAATCCATTTTTTTTTTAACTGGCTTAGTTATTTTCTCTTCTCTTCTTTAAACGTGGGTGCATTTATTGGCTCTTGTAACAATTTCAGGAAAGAACAAAGCTGGAAGATGAGCTGAAGAAGCATAAGCAGGCTCTAAAGACCCTCTCAGATGAAGTTGAGAAGCTAAAGCATGCCAATAGCAGTCAACCCGAGGTGAAGATCAAAAATAGGAAGTCTCTTTTGCTTTTGTTTCCTGCCTTAACATTTGAGATCAAATGCAGGAACAATAATATTTTTGTCACAGTATCATCCAATTCCTTTCTAGGAATTTTTTAATTCTCAACCAATGTTTTTGTTATATATGGTCTTACATATTCTATTTTATTTGAGGGACTAAGCAACTGTAAAAGTGGTGTGCCTATTGCATGTACAACCGGATCCCTTCAATTTTCATCATGTATCCATTATCTGTTTCTGTTCTTTATGAAAGTTACAATTTGTTTTATTTTGTTTTCACTCTATTTGTTTGTTATCCTAGGGTACTTCTGCAATTCAAGTCCTTCCGGGAACCCTCTTAGATGATATGGCTGCTGCCTATCTACTGGCAGTTGATAATTTTGAGCGGGTTGCACATCCTATTGTCAATGAGGTTGAACATCCTACACCTGCAGATCCTTCTTTACCTGTGGACACTACATTTTCAGGAGCTACTTCAGGTTCCTTTCCTCACTCAAAGTTAATACTACTTTATAACCACTTGCAAAGCATGGGCCTGGATACATGACACTGATATGCTGACACTGCAAATTCTAGATAACTAGAAACAATATCTAATGCTTCTATAATTATATATATGTTGAATGCTTCCCTAATACTCCGCATAAAAATCTAATCATAATTCTCTTTTAGGTTTTGTAAAGATACGCATAGCAAATAAACTATTTATTCATATATATGATTCATCAACAATTACGAAATAGTAAATCTTATAATTAGTTTTACTTTTTATAATATTCATCATTGCATTGACTTAAATTAAATGATTCTGTGTCTATTTTGATTTTGAAATTTCTCAAATAGACTTTAAAAAGTCAATAATGATATTTTATTTTGGAATAGAAAGAGTATTATTTATTTGTGTGATTGTGATTATACAACTAAGTTCTCGTCAATTCTTATAAAAAATACCCTTTTGAGAACCTTTACTATTACAATTCAATTCTAGGCTATATTTCAATCCTTGAGGCCTAGGGGAGAACCTAGGGAAGGAGCTAGGAGAGGAACTAGGGAGAACTTAAGGAAAACTTACTGTGGCACTTGCTGATTGTGACTTGTTGAGGGATAGTCTCGAATATGTGATTTTGCACATAGTAAAGGGAGAGGCACCATTAGGCCATCACCTTTGGTCTTTAATAAATACCCTTCACTTATTTGTCTTACTAATAAAACCTGATTTGGTTTCTTCAAAAAATTATTCTCCGTCCGTTTAATGAAAAGAGTCTTATTTGTGAAATTTGCGAATATTAATGATATAGTTTTGTTTTATGTATACCCTAAAAATAATTTGTTAGTTTAGTATTGTGGTATGGTAATAAAATTATGATGGAAAACTTGATGATATTGTGTAATTTATACTAGAATTACCCAAAAGTATACTCCCTTTTTGGGATCTTTTTTTTTTTTTGTAAATAGGACTTTTGTGCGTAATGGAGGGATATTTTGTTTTGCGTACCAAAGAAAGTATTATCTATATAAAAGTTCGTTGGTCAAGTTATGGACAGCATTCAGTCAAAGTAAAAGTCGGCTTTGTGCCCAAAATGAAGAATTATATTGAATGAGTATAAGATTTGTAGTTTTTGGACTTCTGTCCAAAGTTCTTATCATATTAGATACTCTTCTAATGTTGATTGTCTTTGCACAAGTGTCCTTGCAACCTAGAACTTACCTGGTTACCGTCTTGAGTTATGATTATTATGTGTTTTGGTAAGTGATGATTATGTGACTGGTTATTATTATTATTCATCTGCAGGTCAGACGGTCCCTTTACTGGCTCCAAGTATACCATCTCAAGCGCCCCCAGGAAGCATCCTCTCAGCAAAAACAGCAGAAGAAAGAGAGAGGAGGGTCAGTTTAACAAAGACATATGTTGAACCTCGTAAAACTGGGAGGAAGTTAGTCCGCCCACGTATTTTAAAGCCTGAAGAGCCTCAAGCTGATGTCGAGATGTCTGAAATGGAGGAATCAAACAATGAAGGAAAGACCTTATCATCCCAAAACATTGAGACACAGGGAAATCTCTCTCTACTGACCCAACCCTCTACTCGCAAGCGCCAATCTACTTCGGAGTTTCAAGAAGAGTCACTAGTTCCACAGGAAAGCAACTCAGATTTGGCAGCACATGTGCCAAAGAAGTCCAGAGGTTCAGATTCCCTAAAAGAGGGTGCAGAATCACAATCTTCTGTGCTTGTTGAAATTCACGAAATTCAACCTGCTATTGAAGAATCTGCAGATGATGTCGGCAGCTTACCCCAAGATTTTAAAGAGGAAGCTGGTGGTAGTGGAAAGGATGAAACTGAGATTGCTGCTGAGCAGGCTGATGGTAAGAATGAAATCGAGTTGCAGAATGAGATAGCTTCTGGTGACGAAAATTTTGACAGACCAAGTGATATAGTGGTGGCTGACGATCAGCCTATTCTCGAGGCTGAGCAAGAGGAGCCATTGGCAGAATCTGGAAGTGACCGGGAAGAGGGAGAACTGGCCACTGATACTGCGGATCTGGAAGGAGCTGGTGCAATATCTAACATAAGTGGAAGCCCAGAAACGGGGGAAATTCAGTCTGAGGATGTGGGAGCTCCTGTGAGTTCACCTGGGATTATTGAAGAAACGGTTGTTCCAGGTACTGACGACATTGAAGAGGTAAGTTCTCCCCAAGTTCTGGAAGACGATAAGAATGAAGAAGGTGAGATAATGGAAGAGACAACTGAACCTTCTGATAAATTAACTAGTGGTACTGATCAGGCTGCAGTGGACATTGAGCAGGCCCCTGCTACTCTAGATACTGTTGAGCGAACATCAACCAGTAGTGTTGTTGATGTTGGTGTCACAAACCAAGGTACCGTTGTAGCAACACATACTGAAGTAAACCAGATGTCACCTGTTGCTACTAGCTCATCCATGGGTGAGCAGGTGTCACCTGCAGGTAATAGCTCAACCACCATAAATTTAAACACCAGGGCAAGGGAAAGGGCTATGCTAAGGCAGGCTGGAGTTATTTCTTCACCGATCCCCAGAGGCCGTGGTAGAGCAACACTTCGTGGACGTGCAGGACGGGGATTCCGTGGTGGGCGTGGGTCAACATCTGGTCAACAAGGCTGAAATCTGCAGTTGTAAAAGAAGTGTTCTTCGACAAGGCCTCCACTTTTCTTCTATTCATTTGATGTACAGATTTCTATTTTAAGAGATTGGTAGGCACAGGTTAAGAGTAAATCAAGTATGATAATGTTCTCTTTCAAGATCCTGATTTTGGCGGATGTTAGAAAATTGCACTTTTATCCATACAAATTTTGGAATCGTTAATGTGGTGCAGAGTAAAATCATAAGGTTATGTAGCTTCCTTATCCCTAATTCTTCTCTTTATTCTTGTTTTTACTTTTTCCTAATTTGTTTATATATATATATATATATATATATATATATATATATATATATATATATATATATATATATATATTGAGAAGGGATCTTTTACTAAGGTTGAGATTCACTTATTATAATCTAGGTTACAAGTTCACTTAGGAGTGATACACAAATGTTTGACTAAAAAATAGTTAGGACATTCAGTTCTTTGACCACCAAGTTGAAAAGTAATCACTCGCTAGGAAAAGATGTCTGTATTGCTTCTATAATATAATATTCCTGAAAGAGATGGAGTCGATAATTTAGCACTTGTTCTTCTTTGAGAGTTTTGTTGATGATTGACACTCTAAAGTTGTAATCGCTACTACGGCTGGCTTAGGATGATTGATTTTCAAAAGTTGTATCAACTTAACTTCACCTTTTATATCTCGACATCATGAAATGTCCATTGCTTGGACATGCATATTCGTTGAAGAGGATCGAGATTATGTCAGCTTAATCATCGCTGATACCTCTTATGATTTGGGCATTTTCATCTCTTTCTTTTTCTTTTATATATATATATATAGGGCAAAGCTCTCTAACGAACTGTGTCAAGCGAATTAGGAACGGACTTAAAAAAATAAGACATGAAAGGGCGAGTCAACCATAAAACAAAAAAATAAAAAAAAAATAAAAAAAACCCATCTTAGATTTGATACATATCCATTTCTTTCTCTAACTCTTCTCTCCCTCTCTAACTACAAAGAAGCACGTACGAAGAAGCACAAAAAAAAAACAGCCCACAAAACGAAAAAAAAAAAAAACCTTCTTAGATGAACGGAAGGTACTACAATCAGAATCCACTTGCTTCATAAAAAGTTGTCTTACCTAAGAGTAGTACACTTAAAAAGTTAAATAAGTACCTTACTTGAAATCAATATAATGTCTTTCACGTAGGAAATACAATTATACAAACTTAGTTATCACTTTTAAAGCATTAAAAAAACACTGTTACTATTACTAGTTACACACTCTCAAATATTGTATTATCATTTCTCAAAGTACTTATAAGTCCACTATCAATGAGCTAATCACCAAGGCTTTCAACAAATGTGTTGCACTTCCCGTGAGTCATTGCAGCAACAGTAGCAAGCATATCTGAACCTGAAAATAAAATAAAATATATGTATATTAGATCTATGGATATGTAACTCATAATATTGAATAAAAGAAATGATCAAACTTTTGGAAGTATGACTATCATCCTCTGAACTTGAAAATATTGTTGCACTTTTATTGCTAGGAGAATCTCTACATAAAAGCCAAAATAACACTCATCATTTAAAAATTGAGATAGAAAAAATGTTTACTATTACTTAAATATTACTTACCGATGTGCAACCATTGGACAATTCCTTTTATCATGTGATTGTCCAATTTTGCCACAACTATGACAACGTCGAGCCTTTGAGTTCTTTGCCTTCCCTAATGCCCTTTCTTTCCCTCCTTTAAGTCTTTTGCCACATCTTTTTGCCCTCACTTGATTTGGTTCATTGTAAATATGGTCTTTATTGCAACTCATCTTCCCGGAGACTACATTTGCACCAGTTCCACATTGTGAACTTTTACCACTATCTACAACAAGATTGATTGATTCGAGTGCACGAGCCAAAGCATCTTTATAAATATTAATTCCTTCCTGGCTTGTGAGGGCTTTATCAATAACATCCGAAGAACATTGAATTAATTCACTTCGTTTGATTAGATATTCTTTGTAACTATTTATCATTATGCTACTTTCATTATCGACCAATATCCTGGTGTTTGCCTTCTTAGTCCACCTTTTTAAGATGTATTGTTGTGACAATTTGTCAAAATCATGCATTTTGTGCAAGTAACCAAGCATATGTCTACATGGTATCCCCATACTCTCAAACTTGTGGCAACTACATGAAACAAAATCCAATTCTTTGTCATAAATAAGTTTTCGCATTCTACGTGTGAACACTTTTTTCCTATGAACTTGAAACACGCATTGATCATCACTCTCCTTGATAAGCTCAAAACGGTAATTCAAGCATTCCCATACCTCATATTCAAATTTATAAAACATTTTCCGAGTATAAATATCAACCATTTGGAACAAAAAGTCATGATTCATTTTCATTTTGGGCTTCTCAATCAAATCTTTATGATCAGCCAACAACTCTTTTTGACGTTGGCGTATTAGCCCCCTACTAAATTGAATCATGAAATTAACTAATGAATTATTCTTAGATACATATCTTTTGAAAAATGAGTGAGAGCCTTCCGCTCGTTGGCTACTTGGCATATTGGTCGAGAAAATATGATTACAATAAGCAGACACCTAATTTGAACGAATTTTATACATTGTTTGTAACCATTTGTTGTCATGTAACCCGCTCTTCCCAACAAGCTCCGTCCATGTCAAATCAAACTCTTCTTTAGACTCCGAATTCTAAATACAATCGACAAATTCATTATAATGAGCATTATATTTCACCGAGTCTAACTTTTCAGAAAATTTTGTCAATATGTGCCAACTACAATATCTATGAAAAGTATCCGGAAGAGTTTCTAAAATTGCTTTAGACATCGCGGGATCTTGATCAGTAATGATCATTTTAGGGGCATCACCTGGCATGGCCTCTAAAAATTGGTTGAATAGCCAAACAAATGAATCTGAGGTCTCGTCACTTAAGAATGCACAAGCAAAATCAGCCCATAGCGATTGGTGTTATATGTCGTATCGAAGACGACTACATCACCATAAAAACTATATGCCCTTCTAGATGTAGCATCAGCCCAAAAAAAATGTGTTATCCTCTGTTCGTTATCGACCTTAATTTCATAAGTGAATGATGGATTCTTGCCCTTTTCTAATTTGCAAAACTCACTCAACATTTCTCTGTCATGTCCCTTCAACTCATTACATCTATCCCTTTCATAATTATACAAATCTTTTTGTGTACACCCAACGTTTTCAAACCCTTCAGCCTGTACTCTAAGAAAATTGAATTGTTGATGCGAGGGTATATTTATCATGGCAAGTTGTTGAGTCAAACATTTTTGTGCACTTGAAACACTTCGGTGAGATCTTAATAAATGTTTTTTTGATGGAGTTGCCAAAGGGTGACTATGACTCTCAATAAATTGGGTAAAAACATATGCCCCGAAATTTATTTTCGACACAGCTACCATTGCTTTACAATTTTCTTTTATCGATCCCCAACGTCTTTTACTTTCAATATCCGCAATTGCTATTCATTTACCTTGTTTAAAACAAACATACTTTTTCCTTTTCACTTCATCACTTCCTTCGATTTTCTTAGTAGCCCAACTTCGAATACTAAATTCGGCCTCTTTAGCATATGCATTGTAGAAATCTTTAACTTCATCTATTGTTTGGAGTTCTTTTCCAACACTAGGTTTGAGATGATCAGCTACTTGTGGATTATAAATAAACTTTTTCCTAACTTCATCACTTCCAACTTCTTCTATTAACTCAAAACTCTCTCCTTCAATTCTCCTATTCTCTACATCCATTTCACTATTGTTTACATTATCACCACATTCATCACTAGCTCGTACTTCATCCTCTAAATTATCATTCATCCCTATAGTTAAAAAACAACAACATTGATTCTTATAATTATAAAACCAATCAACAATAATTTAAATTTAGCCTATACAAAGTAGTAGCCTATATACAAAAATACAAAAATATGCAGAGGAGATTAAAACAGTTGCAACTTTTCATTAAAGGTATAGTTATGTAGTTAGCAGAACTAGATTTAATAAGTTATTTTTGCAACTATATAGCTTGAAAGTTTGATCCAGATTTAGATAATTATGAGATCTTGTTATTGCTGGTAGGAAATATTATATAGATAATTATTATGATTTCAATCCTAATATGTTTAGCATATAAAAAACAAATTGGCTCAATGAGTGCTAATTATTTGTTGAAAGAATCATGTATTTCCTGTAACTATTCTTTCCTACTTTGTACTACAAAAATGAACCCCTGCAATTAAACACAAGGTTTTAATATGCAACAAATTCAGACCGAGACTATCAAAAAATTGTATCGACTGACAAAATCAAAACACCCAATTCGAAATTAAACAATTACAATCCTGCAAAATCCAATCTTTTTTAACAAACCACTTCAATACCATGAATTCAACTAAATTCTTTAATTGCAGAAATTCTACCACATAATAAACCCTAGATTTCTTAGGGTAGAACAAAAATCTCAAAATTAATACAGTAATAAAGTTTTACTTTCGTAGAGAAAGATTTGGCTCACCGGATTCGTGTTGATTTGGCCAGAGTAGTACCTTCCGCTCTTCTTCCGTGCTTCTTCGTAGTGAGAGAGGGAGAGAAGAGTTAGAGAGAGAAATGGGTATGTATCAGATCTGAGATGGTTTTTTTTTTGTTTTATGGTTGGCCCATCCTTTCATGTCTTATTTTTTTTAAGTCCGTTCCTAATTCGCTTGACATAGTCCATTAGAGAGCTTTGCCCTATATATATATATTATATATATATATATATATATATATATATATATGGGGATGATGGACATACACAGCAGTGTAAGTTTTAGTTGTGCACAGTCTGCCAAAACGACGTCGTTTTGGCAGATTTGTGCTTTTTTTTTAAAAAGGGCTTAGGGCTACTCTCCTCCCAAATCAGAATTCGAGAGGCACAAGCGTAGGCGTGGGTGGCTGAACAAAGTGAGAGAAGATGGCGAAATCCATGAGATCCAAGAGAGAGAAAAGACTGAGAGCCATAAGGAGAGAGATGGTGGAACCCTTAAACGAACCGAAAGAAGTTGCTACGCTCACCGCCCAGTAAGCCGCACTCGCCACCCCAAAACTCCTCGTACGCTCCCACACCGCCACCACTATGGAAATCACCACCGCCGCAGCCAGTGCCTCCTTCCCCAATTCTGACATGGGTATTTTTTTCCTCTTAATTGCTTTACATACTGCAAAATATACATGTCCATTTCTGGACTCTTTAAATTAATGTTTGTCACTACATGTTTAATGGTGCTTTCTGTTTTTTCGAAGTGGATTTGTTGTGCAACAAAAACTCCTAATTTATCCCTCTGTTTGTTTGATTGATGAAATACTAAAATATAAAATAGTATAATATTAATATATACTATTTATTATTATATTTGTTACTTTTAAAATTTTAATATTTTATATTTTAGTATTTCATAAATTAACTTAAAAATAAAATATATCTATAAGTTTTTAATATATTGGAGGAAATTAAAATTTTGTATATTTTTATAATATACTTTATGATAATAAATGACAGTTGGGTTAGTTATGGAAGTACATAAAGATTAGGAGTCCAAAAAACTGATACATATTGTAAACCAACTTACCTTTGCCGCAAAAAAAATAAAAATAAAAAAAATCGTCCCTGCCGCTACAGCCTGTAGCGGCAGATAAGCCAACAAAGCCAAACACTACTGCCGCTACAGCTTGTAGCGGCAAGGATAAAATTGGTTGTCATGGCAACCGTTTGTTGTGGATTAGTACCCTATATATATATATATAGAGAGAGAGAATTTCTTTCTCCAACGAACTCTCTAAACGGACTAAGAACGAACCAAAGAAAAAACACACGGGATCAAGCCGAACAAGGAGAAATCAAACAAAAATAAAAAAACACGCGGGTTAAATGTTTGTTGGGCGGGTTGTCAAAATGGGTCAAGTTAATAACAAAATAAAACATATTAACAATCAGATGAAACCATCAATTTCTCTCTCCAACTCTTCCCTCTCTCTCTCACGCGACACAACATACGGAAGGTAAAGGTAAAGGGACAGACGCAACTTCTGCCAACGGAAGGTCTTCGACCAACGGAATCATATCAAAGGGAAGGCAAAGATTCTTAACATATATTTTGTAAGTACCCTAGTGCCATTTTACCCAATAAATTGCAGAAGATGACATGAATGGTAAGGAGATATCCAGTACTTGTAGATAACTGATAAGAAAAGGGGCAGTTGCTTTTTCCCCCTTTTCTCTAAAAAAAGATAGATAATATAAGCATTGAATTTACAATATTGAAAGGTCATGTTCTTATTCAATGTGGAGTAATTAATAATTATATTTGCCACTTAATTTTATCAAAAGTTGAGGAATCTTGTATGGTAACTTAGCTTAGTAATTATCCCTTTTTTTGCTAATTGTCCATTTTAGCCAACTCTGGAAATATTGAAAGTTGGTAACTTGCAGGTTCTGCTTGTCCATATGAATATAAATATATTACCCCATCCATTCCAAAATAAAGTCTCATTTTGGGTCAAAAAATTTATCCCACAATATTTCTCATTTTGTTACTAATAATCTAAAATAACACACTTGTTATTATATTATCAAAAATTTTCACAATGTATTATCAAAATTAATACATCTCAATGTGGTACAAATATGGTACAGTTATACCTTATATAAGACGCCTAATATATTATGTTGGGTATTAGGATCAACTTAGTTACACCTCTCTAACTTGTTTCAAGGAATATTGTATATCACACCTAAAGAAGTGGCTATATTTCATTTGACTCTTAAAAAGTCTCTTTTGGGTTGGATTCTCATTTTTATGTCTACCTTCCACCCAAAAACTTCAAATTCTGATTATTTAACTGTGGGTGCATCATCTTTCCCCATCCATTCTAAAATTTCTCATTTTCTTGCTAATAATATAAACTAACACACTTGTTATCATATTATCAAAATTTTGACAATGTATTATACAAATTGTGTCATCGAATTCGTCTACAAATATGATACAGTTATGAATATGGTTCTTGCTTTGTTTTTTTTAACTGTAGGGATGGACGATAATTTAGAGGATGAAGTACGGGGTAGTGATGAATGTGGTGATAATGCGGTGATGAATGAGGATGATAATTTTATTTATAATCCGCAAGTAGCCGACCATCTCAAACCTAGTGTTGGAAAAGAATTCCAAACAATAGATGAAGTACGAGATTTCTACAATGCATATGCTAAAGAGGCGGGATTTAGTATTCGTAGTTGGGCTACTAAAAAAATCGAAGGAAGTGATGAAGTGAAAAGGAAAGAATATGTTTGTTTTAAACAAGGTAAGGGAATAACAATTGCGGATGTTGAAACTAAAAGGCGTCGGGGATCGATAAAAGAGGGTTGTAAAGCAAAGCTTGCTGTGTTGAAAATAAATCCTGAGGCATATGTAGTCACTCAATTTATTGAGGGCCATAGTCACCCTTTGGCAACTCCATCAAAGAAGCATCTATTAAGATCTCACCGAAGTGTTTCGAGTGCGCAAAAGTGTTTGACTCAACAACTTTCCATGATAAATATACCCTCACATCAACAATTCAATTTCCTTGGAGTACAGGCTGGAGGGTTTGAAAACATTGGGTGTACCCAAACAGATTTATATAATTATGAAAGGGATAGACGTAATGAGTTGAAGGGCCATGACGGAAATATGTTTAGTGAGTTTTGCAAATTAGAAAAGGGCAAGAATCCATCATTCACTTATGAAATTAAGGTTGATAATGAACAGAAGATAACACATTGTTTTTGGGCTGATGCTACCTCTAGAAGGGCATATCGTTATTATGGTGATGTAGTCGTCTTCGATACGACATACAACACCAATCGTTATGGGCTAATTTTTGCACCACTGATGGGAGTTAACAAACATGGTTAAACCATAATTTTTGCTTGTGCATTCTTAAGTGACGAGACCTCAGATTCATTTGTCTGGCTATTCAAGCAATTTTTAGATGCTATGCCAGGTGATGCCCCTAAAATGATCATTACTGATCAAGATCCCGCGATGTCTAAAGCAATTTTAGAAACTCTTCCGGATACTTTTCATAGATACTGTAGTTGGCACATATTGACAAAATTTTCTGAAAAGCTAGACTCGGTGAAGTATAATGCTCACTATAATGAATTTGCCGATTGTATTTGGAACTCGGAGTCTAAAGAAGAGTTTGATTTGACATGGACGGAGCTTGTTGGGAGGAGCGGGTTAGATGACAACAAATGGTTACAAACAATGTATGGAATTCGTTTGAATTGGGTGCCTGCTTATTGTAATCATGTTTTCTCAGCCAATATGTCAAGTAGCCAACGAGCGGAAAGCTCTCACGCATTTTTCAAAAGATATGTATCTAAGAAGAATTCATTAGCTGATTTCATGATCCAATTTAGTAGGGGGCTAGTACGCCAACGTCAAGAAGAATTGTTAGCCGATCACAAAGATTTTATTGAGAAGCCTAAAGTGAGGATGAATCATGACTTTTTGTTACAAATGGTTGAAATTTATACTAGGGAAATGTTTTATAAATTTGAAGATGAGATGTGGGAATGCTTGAATTACCGTTTTGAGCTTGTCAAGGAGAGTGACAATCAATGCGTGTTTGAAGTTTATAGAAAAAAAGTTTTCACACGTAGAGTGCGACATCTTATTTATGACAAAGAATTAAGTTTTGCTTCATGTAGTTGCCACAAGTTTGAGAGTATGGGGATACCATGTAGACATGTGCTTGGTTACTTGCAAAAAATGCATGATTTTGATGAATTACCACAACAATACATCTTAAAAAGGTGGACTAAGAAGGCAAACTCGGGGATAGTGATCGATAATGAAAGTGGCATAATGATAAATAATGACAAAGAATATCTACTTAAGCGGAGTGAGTTAATTCAATGTTCTTTGGATGTTATTGATAACGCCCTCACAAGCCAAGAAGGAATTAATATTTATAAAGATGTTTTGGCTCGTGCACTAGAATCAATTAAGCTTGTTGTAGATAGTGGTCAAAGCTCACAAGGTGGAATTGGTGCAAGTGTAGTTTCCGAGAAGATGAGTTGCAATAAAGACCATATTTACAATGAACCAAATCAAGTTAGGGCAAAAGGATGTGGCAAAAGACTTAAAGGAGGGAAAGAAAGGGCATTAGGGAAGATAAAGAACTCAAAGGCTAGACGTTGTCATGGTTGTGGCAAAGTTGGACAATCACATGACAAAAGGAATTGTCCAATGGTTGCATGTCGGTAAGTAATATTTAAGTAATAGTAAACATTTTTTGAGTCTTAATCTTTATTTCATGAATGTTAATTTTGACTTTTATGTAGAGATTCTCCCGACAATGAAGGTGCAACAACATTTTCAAGTTCAGATGATGATAATCATACTTCCAAAGGTTTGATATGGATGCCATTTTCTCTTATATACATATTTTATTTTATTTTCAGGTTCAGAGATACCAGTTTTCGTCCATAAATTTTAATTTTGTGAGGAGGTATAGAATTCAATGTTAATTTTATGTAACCATTTTTGTGTTAGGCTTCCTAAAAAAATTAATTTTTCATTTCTAATTTACACTGTTCAGGTAATAGGTGGAGTTATTTATAATTTTAATCATGACCAACTGAATGTTATATATGAATGCTTTATTTATCAACTTTTCACTAAACCAATATTCATCCATTCAATATATTTGCATTCATTGGTTTCCTCTACAGTATATATTGTTTCATCTTAGCTCTTACAAAACAACTACACTGCAAAAGAATAAAGGAATTTTCAAAGGTTTGCAATAATGCCACAAGCACATCAGATGAAGTACCTATTTAATATTTTAAGTATCATTATGTTGTTATAAGATGTTTTTGGTTTTTATTTATTTTGTTTTTTGATTTCTCTTTTATCAGAAGCCTTTATATGATTGTAAATAATTTTACTTTTAGTTCTATCCTAGATAAATGGAGCATTGTAACCATGGAGTGCATGTGTATATTTTTTCTACACGTGAATTATTATATGTATTGATCATTGTAACCATAGAAAAGATTTTTTTTCATTTGCAGGTGATCCACCTATGTCCAATGAGCCGGGACCAAGCCAGTGAAGAAAACCCACCTATGTTGTCATGTGAGCATGTGCTCTGCAAGCAATCAATCACAAAGTTGTTAAAGAACAACAACACATGGCGGTTTTAGTGCCCTTATTGCCCATCCGAGGTTGAAGTAGCTCATTGTATGCAATTGTATTTGTCGAAGACTCTTTAAGTTCTCTCCCTCACAACTTTAATGGTGGAAACCTACTTTAATGAAAAAAAATGAATTTGTGCTAGAATAACAAACTTTTGGTTTCTTCCAATACTCTGTTTGGTCTAATATGTTTGAAGTTTCTATATATATATTTTGATCTAAAAGTTGTATGAGAGTTTGGGGTCATTAGTTGGTTCAATGGCCATTACATACATATTTTGATCTAAAAGTTGTATGAGTTCAATGGCCATTACTCATGCCACGAGTGTGGAAAATGGGTTTTAGGGGTACCACTTTGGCAGAACACTGCAAGATTAACATTTAAAGAAATTCAATAATATTTATTTCAGGGGGAGTTGTACTTATTATTATTTTTTAAATTCCTTGGTAATTAGGATTCCAAATATCAGGTATAATACTTGAATTAAAAATATAAGACAATGGCAACAGAAATTTCATTAAAAATAAACTTGGGCAAACAAAGCTCAAATTTTCATTACACCCAACAAGTTTAGTTACTTTAAGTAAGCAACCAAAAATCATCCACTTTCAATTTAGAATAACATGATTAAAAATAATAACCAAGAACAAACAAATGCAATAATTAATTTCATTCTTCCTCTATTGCCTATCGCACGCATATTCTCCATCTCTTGCTCCATTAGGTTAATCTTTCAAAGTAAGTCAGAGATTATTTGTCTGGATATTCTCCATCTCTTGTTCCATTACGTTAATCTTTCGAAGTAAGCAACGGATTATTTGCCTTGATTTGTCACACATAGGAGGATCGTACCAACCCAAAAACAACAAGCATTGCTCTGTAAACAAAGAAGTTTTTAATTTTAAGTAAAATTAAATAGAATGGAAGAGATAAGAGACAAAATTGGATCCCTAACACAGTTACTTTTCCATAGTTTGGACATGATAAAATCTCATCATAATATAAGAGTTCCTTCAATTGAAAGCTCCAAAAAATATGAATAATTGAAGTTAACGAAATAAAAGATTCCAAAACCCACACATTTCAGCATAGAAGCAATAACATCATTTCAGTATAGAGTTTTTTGCTAGATACTATTACTGATGATAAAAATTACTACATTAAAAATAAGTTCAATTTCACACGAAGAAAGGATACTGAACCCATTATTTATTCCTACAAAGCCTTAGCTAAGGCCAAAAAAGAAAAAAGGAAAAGAAATTACTTCGTTGGATAATTTTTTACTTTTTCAATTCTGCACTAGTACTACCCAGTTACAACTGGTTGAAGCTCTTATTTCTACTAGATTAGATTACACCCAACAGAACAAGGAGACATCAAATATAGGGGAAAATGGGTCAAAAAAATTTCACAAAATTATACAAAATTGGGGATCATCTGATTGAACGCCAAGTTAAAGAAATCCACTCAAATTCAAAGGTTGGCTAAACAATAAACAATTCAATTTGAGGCAGATACAATAAAATCTCTAATCTCTACGAGCCTTTCCAAAGGGGTAAAATGGCACTAGGGTACTTACAAAATATATGTTAAGGATCTTTACCTTCCCTTTGATATGATTCCGTTGGTCGAAGACCTTCCGTTGGCAGGAGTTGCGTCTGTCCCTTTACCTTTACCTTCCGTATGTTGTGTCGCATGAGAGAGAGAGGGAAGAGTTGGAGAGAGAAATTGATGGTTTCATCTGATTGTTAATAGGTTTTATTTTGTTATTAACTTGACCCATTTTGACAACCCGCCCAACAAACATTTAACCCGCGTGTTTTTTTATTTTTGTTTGATTTCTCTTTGTTCGGCTTGATCCCGTGTGTTTTTTCTTTGGTTCGTTCTTAGTCCGTTTAGAGAGTTCGTTGGAGAAAGAAATTCTATATATATATATATATATATATATATATATGTATGGGGGTGCGCATCCACAGCAACCGGTTGCTGGGAGCAATCACTTTTTGCTATGCCACTACATGTTGTAGCGGCTAGAACAATGAAAATGGAAAAATGGGACATGTTTTATTTTCATTGTCCCAGCCGCTACAATATGTAGCGGCATGTTACAAATTTTTTTTTTGCTAAGTTGCATGTTACTATTAATTGTAATATTAATATTTTTGAAATTTTAATAATAATAATAATAATATTTTGTAATATTATTAATACTAATGTTAATATTTTGTAATATTAGTATTAATAATATTAATATTAATACTAGTATTACTATTATTCTTATTAATATTAATACTAGTATTATTATTACTATTATTACTACTGTTATTCTTATTATTACTATTATTCTTATTATTATTACTATTATTATTATTATTATTATTACTATGAAACCAAAAATATATAATTTTCTTAATGACTTACACGAGTAATATTCAAGTATTTGTGCACATAAATTCTCTCTTAAACATGACATTCACCCAAGAGCAACACCATAGTAATAATAATACTAGTATTAATATTAATATTATTAATACTAATATTACAAAATATTAATATTAATTAGTATTAATAATATTATAAAATATTAGTATTAATATTAATATTAGTATTAATAAAATTTTAAAATATTAATATTACAATTAATAGTAACATGTCACTAAGCAAAAAGCAAAAAAAAAAAATTAACATGCCGCTACAACATGTAGTGGCATAGCAAAAACTGGTTGCTATCAGCAACCGGTTGCTGTAGATGCGCACCATATATATATATATATATATATATATATATATATATATATATATATATATATATATATATATATATGTCAATCCATAGCAACCGGTTGCTAGAGTTCCTAATCTCCATCGTTGATCAGAACAATTAATGGTTGAGATTGAATAAAAATAGCCCCCTGCGCTACATGTAGCGGCAGTCCAACTCTTTGTTGCGGCTCCTGTAATTACTAAAGAGCCCTCTTTATCCTTCCCGAGGTCACATTTTGGATTTTGGATTTTGGTACATTTTGGGTTTTGGCAGACAATGAAAAATGAGTCTGCCGCTACATAGTATAGCGGCATGTTGGTCTTAATAATATAATAATATTCTAATATTCTAATAATATTACAAATATAATATAATATTACATCATAATAATAATAATATAATAATATTACATAAGTAATATTATATTAAATAAAAATATAATAATATTAATATTAATAATATATTGAAATAATAGAATATAATAATATAATATTAATAATCCAATAAAAGATTTATGGATTTATTTTTTGTATTATAATATGTCATAAATAAATCCATCTTTTATTGGAACGAATAGAGTAATATTTATGATTATAATGCATAAAATTATATTTATTCACATTTGTTCTAAATTTTAAAATTCTTAACAGATAATTATAGGTAAATTGTGTATTCTTATGTCATCAATACTATATTTCTAACTTATGTAAGAGACTTGTTTAAAAAATAAATGTTCCATAAAAAATGTTCAAATGGAGTATCATCTTTAATTAGCATAACATATATGGTGTGCAATTAATATCTATAGATAAGAGGAGCGAAAAGAGAAAATTTAATTTATACGGATCAACCCCACCACCACGAAAGGAAGGAATAGAAAGGAGCCAAGTTGTTTCAGGATCATTGTTACTTAGAAGGAAGACCACACTACCGCAAGAGCTTGTAGCAGCAGGTGGGGATTAAATTGAAGAACACTGCTACAAGACTTTGTAGCGGCAGGTAAGTGCATGAGGGAGGACAGTTTGGTAATTGTTCAAGTCGCTAGAAGGAATATAACTGCCGCTACAAGGTATAGCGGCATGGAGAAAAATGCTTCTAATTTAGGCCATTCATTATCACGATCAAGGGTTAGGATTATGTTTGCTGGAATAGTGTCCGTGGCAACCGGTTGCCACGGATGGGGACCCTTTAAATATATATATACACACGCTTGAAAACTTTGAGAGCATACAATAGACTTGATGTGATCTTAGTTAGGGTATACTACTTTTTAAGATCACGTTATTTGAGTGCTTCAGTCTCTGTCTTGGTTTTAACTTGGTGTTTGTTCACAATTTTGTCTCTGCTATTCCATACTACGATTTGATATTTCCAAGTAATCTAGTCTATATCTTCAATTTATTGTAAAACTTTATACCTCAAAACAGTTTATACATGAAGAATTCTAACCTATCAATCTGATCTGAGTAGAAAATAAATTTAAGCAATCTATAGAATTTGATTTCGAGCTCCATCATTTTTACTAACTTATACAACTCAAATAGATCGACCAATAATAATCAATACCAATTTTATTACTTGAGCTTTTACGGTTTTAAGATAGTGTAATTCAATGCAATACACCATCAAATCATAAATATAAGAACATAACATAACTTGTTCGCACGTAAGCTGTCTTTTTCATACAAAAACTTGCGTCAAACGCTGTAGTTTTAGTTTTTAAGTAAACTATTTAAGATAAACTGATAAATAAATTATAAGTCATTTTTAGAATGTGCTGTAATAAAACAGGACCATTATGGTTGATGGTCGGTCACATAATTGACTGACGACTTTTGATGTAATTTTTACATGTCATGCATGGCTTTTATATATATATATATATATATATATATATATATATATATATATATATATATATATATATATATATATATATGGTTATTGTTAGATAGAAATACTATTTGTACTAGTGCATTTAGGACCGTCCAAAGGAAGATTTAAGGACTGAAAAATACTTTGTCAGAAGGCAAAAAATTATAGATCCTTACATTCCTTTTGAGGGGCAAAATGAGCCTCATTGGCCCTATTGTTATTAATAAAATAATTCGGGATGTAAATTATTAGTCTACATATGTATATTTTATTAAAGTTTGTTGTATCTACAATTATTGCAAAAGGATTAAAACAAATTAGCATAAAAATATTAAATTAAAGTATATGAATGCACTTTTTTTAAAAAATTTTAATAAAAATAATATTTAACTTTATGAAGGAAAAATACATTTAAAAAAATTAATTAAACTCTTGGATAAATTAACAAGCATTTTAAAATACTATGGATTGCATTGATTCACAAACATTTAAAAATAGTCGAGTTTTTAAAATCCCCCAATGATTATATATATAAAATATGCAAAACTATAACAAATGCAAGCCTTGAGTTTATTTTTATTAATAACAATAAGGTTAATAAGATAATTTCTCCTACTGCCCTAAGGTAAGTGGAATGACCAAATAATATTTTTATTTAATAATAGTTATGAATTAGTTTCCATGCGCGCACACAGAATATATATATATATATATATATATAGTGAGAGAGAGAGAGAGAGAGAGAGAGAGAGAGAGAGAGGAATATGAGGAAGGGAGGGAGGACTAAAGAAGGAAGAAATAGTAGTCGGTGAGATTAGCTTAGTTAGCGCCATCATTTGCGCCAACAACAATCACATGGACCACCAAATGGACGATTAGGATTTTGTTTTTATGCTGAATATTCAATCACCTCACACAATGACCCCCCACAAATTCAGAGGTCAGGTGGGACGTATATTTACGACTACTGCCTACTTAGATATTCCTTCCGCACATTTCCCCCGTCCCAAATCCCACTTCTCACAATATAGATCTCCATATATAATACCAAAATAAAGATCAAATAAAATATTAATCTCATCATCCATATCTATGTTGGAACGTGGACATGTACGTTGGCATATATGAAGTGAAATGATTTTATGACCAAGATGAATTCGTGAAATTTTAAGTCATAATTAAGATAAAATAAATTAGTGAGGTGTTATTTTTAATTTTCTCATATTCGTCGTGTATTCATTTACACTGATATTTATAATTTATATAAATTTATTGTCATATGTAACAAGACTCGTATATTTCTTGATCTATAAATCCTTTCATCTTAAAATTATAACACATTTAAATTATTAATTCCTCCACGAGTCTATCATTTCTCTCACCTTTGGGGTACACAAAATAAGAATTCTTTTTTTGAAAAATTTAGTAAAAAAGGTGATGTGTATGATGTTACATACTTGTCCATAATTAAGAGTGGTTAAACCTAATTTATTTTACTATCAAAAAACTATATATAAAAAATAAGGTAAGAGGTTAAGTGAGAATTTTTCTTAAAATGCATGTTACTCCCCTTGTTCAACGTTAAGAGTCCAATACTTGTTTTTACCTAACTAAACTTTTCTCGCTATTGTTTTTACTTAACTAATCTTTTTTCACTAGCCTCTCTTATTTCTCTAATTAATAACCCTACCCTCCATCTTAGATTTGGGAGGGCTCTCTTATTTTTGGAGAGACCCTCCTCTCCTAAATCTCTATTCTTTTACTTAATAATTTCATATCTCTTCTTTTGTAGTTTGTTTTTTCTTTGTGTAGTTGTGTGAGACTTATTTTTTCTCCATAAGATGACTGATTTCTTTCTCTTTTAATTTGTGAGAGGATTTCATTATCATCTCTGGTGAAATTTTTCTTTCTCCATTTAGGATATTATTTTTTTCATTCTGTGAAATTTTTTCTAGATGAAGGGTTGTTGAAGACATATTGTTTAAGTGTGGAATTATCATAATGGTTTATTCTTCCTATGTTAATGTTGAAAAATTGCTCAAATCTGCATATTGTATGATTATTTTTTAGAAATATACATAATGTCCACTGATTGTTGTTACGATTGAATCTCTTCATGATTATCTATTATTTTATTTGAAAGGATTACTATTTTAATTTATTTCTTTTTTGTAATTTTTTAATCATTTATAACAGTTTACAATTCATCATAATTTCATTATCATGATATAATTACTAAATTAATCACTCAATCAGTATAAACACGAAATAAATATATAAATGGGAGTTATGGGACATATAGTGTAACGATCCAGTCTAATTCGAGTTCGGATTAAGTCTCAAATTTATTATCTCAAAAGTATATTGAATCATCTTAGCCTACCTCTCACTCAATAGGTATTAAAATCTTTCATACTTAAATCTCTGACGTCCTTATTAAGGTTGATCGAGTCACAAACCACATAATTACAATAAATCAAAAACCATTCTGATGTTGATTACGAAATATATCACATCCCAAATGTTTTGATTTGGGACTAGGGTATCACCAAAAGTCTAGATTAAATCTCAAATTTATTATCCCAATTCCCAAAAGTAAATTGGATCACCTTAACCTAGCTCTACTCAAAATTAGTACTCTCCATAGTACTTTTTAAGTCTTATACATAAGATAACACATCCTTTTAATGCAGGATTAGGATATCATAGAGAGGGCATTATATTAATGTTGACTATCAAAATTGAAGTAGGTAAGCATATATTGCATGTTAATAGTAAGAACTTTGATACATAAAAATATTAAGACACACAAAATGGACAAAAAATAAAAAAGAAAAGAAAAAGAAAGAACACAAAGACCAATACAACTTTTATATACCCGAAACAAAAAAATTTCAATTCCTTAGGTACAACTAGAAGGACTAAACCCCAACTTACCGTTAATCAGATCAAATTCCCATAAATGGTTCTGTTGCATAATATTACCAATTATAGAAGCCCCAGGCCAAGCTGTTGGCACAAAACCAAGGCACTTCACTCCCTTTGCTGCATCAATCACATAACTCTTCACCAATGGGTCAAACCTAGTCCCATCAGTAAAATGAAAAACTAATCTCGGCGCGTCCAAAGACTCATCAAATCCAGTGGAATTAAAGCAGTATTTTAAGGGTCCGATTTGTAGATGTAACTGATGAAATTTTGCTAGTGACACTTTCAATGCAGCCACTACAGGCTCATATGCAGGCAATGCTAAGTAAGTTAGGCTTGAACCTGAGTCAATTATTGTTCCGCCAACACCACTAACATTCCAAATTTCAATTGGGATGTTTAGCATCAGTCCATCCACGGAAATTCCCCCAACATTCACAGCATAAGATGAACCGATTGCACCAAGTGTTGTGTATCGCGTGCTACCAATACTAGTCTTTTCATTGGCAGGGCCAAAAATGAGGTAACTAGAGATATTTCGAGGGCTCAAGTGATCAACCAGACAATAAGAAAATTTCCCCCCGAATTTATCAGTTGCTTTTATAGCGAACGAGGACTTGCTGTAGCCTAGCCCCAATACGCCGTCGGCAGCTACCTGGTGCTGGAAGCTAGGACCACCGGAAGACTCACTGCATCCTATTAGCACGTTGTGTAGTTTCGTTTTTCTCCCATTTGTGAGGCTAACTGTTACTGTTTCATTGCCGAAAATGCCTACTGCAGATGATCCGTCTACGTACCTAATTGTCCCAATAATATCAAACAAATTAAGCATAAATCAAATTCAGGAACTAAATTATGCTACAAGATAACACCAAGAGTTGTTGTATATTGATTAAATGCATGTTTGGTTTGGTTATACAAACATTAATTTGGAGCATTTAGTGGGTTTGCAGTTTTTACAAGTCCAAATGCAGTTGGAAATTTTATTCATTTAGAAGTACTAAACTTAATTCAATTTAACTCATAAACGCAACGTTTAGAGCCAAAAAATGTTGCCGTACATTTGAAAATTCAAACGAACCTACCACCGCAAATACTGGTAGCTGAAGAAGCTCTAAGAAATACACTATTATTATACTCAATCTTATTTATTTCTGTGTTCCTGGTATAACATTTATATTTCTGAAAGTAAAAAATGCATAATACTTGTGAGGAACAGAGTGCATGTTGATTGGTTGTTTGGTACAATCAGAGTATCATACATATAAGCATGGCATGAATCATTATTACAAAAATATCCCTTTTTTCTCTTTTTTTTGACTTTGTTGAACGTTGACAATGTTATAAATGTAGATATTTTCCTTTCATGTACCACCAGCTCTGCTCCTACCATGTCCCAACAACCCAAGACATGCTAATAATTAAGCAGCCAGAATAGATCAACTCATAATAGCAAAATGAAGTCTTGAGGACAAGACAAAAATATGATATGACAAGAGAGAACATGCGTATGGGCAACTAACTAATGACTAACCCCATCAATTATGTGATTGTGATCACATAAACCGATCAATCTTGTGACGCAATTGATTAGCCGAAAGAATTTTCTTAATGGCACCAAATAACAAATTGCCAAAATGAATATCTCAAAGCTAAATAACAAGATCAACTAAGGCGACAAAATTTTACGGAACAAATGTGATTGCCTAGTGATAAGATTTCTCCTTTTACTGTCTCACATGTTTGAGTCAGTCTCCCAACATAATCAGCACAGACGCTACACTGCAAAAGTAAGTTTCTCCCAGTTTCTCCTATGCCCTAGAATTAAAATATAATATTTTATCTGTTTCAAAATATAAAATCATTTTTTAGGAAACATTTTTCAACTGAAAATTAACATGAACTCTTCTAATTTTAGTCAGTACAATGATGAATATTGTAAACAATCTAAAAAGTACTACTCATTGTAAAATTTATTGTTTCATAATTTGTAATAAATCATTTCAATCTTGAGTTTAAATTTCTCAAATTGACCTTTTTTTAAAAGTTGATAATCACCTTATAATTTGACACAGACGAAGTGCAATAGGTTTCTGGAATATAAAAGAAAAAAAACTTATAAACAGAGATAAATAGATAGATAGACAGAGGCACAAACCTGTAATCATAGGCACAAGGGGCAAAAGGAGAGGGACACATAGCAAGAGAAAAGAGATTAGCAAGCCAAAGTTTGCACATATCCGAGGAACAGGGGATTGTGCTAAAAGAGGAAGAAGAATCAGCCAAAAACACCCTGCGGTGAAGTGAAGTCCTTGTACTACACTTATTAGGAACATTTTTACAGCCATATTTGCAAGTCATCCAAGTCAAATCACTCCCAGTATCCACAAAAAGCATGAATTTCTGCGACGGCGTACCGGCCTTAAACGCCGCCAAATACTGCCCTATCCCATAATCTGCAGCCGAATGCATAGGCATTTGTACTGCAACATTTAAAGCAGCAGCAGCAGCAGCAGCATTATGTTTATGTTTGTCGTTGTTAATACCAAGTGTTTCCAAAAGAACTTTTCTTCTTTTGTCGGCAATGCTGGGCAGCCTTATTTGTTGCCGATGCTCTAATACTTTTTGTGAGAATGCACGGTGGCGAATGGCGTCGTTATGAAGGAGGTCTTTTAAATTTGATTCTTTGCCATAAACGCTTACTGTTTCATTACTAATTATGATGATTGAGATTGAGAATAATATGATGAAGAAATATTGTGAAGGTTTAAATACCCACCACCAATTTGCCATGAGAACAAGTTTGTGTAAGATGGATGGAAAGAAACAAAAGAAAGTTGCAGCCGAGCAGGGAGCAAATTAGCTAGAGATACAAATGAAGTCAGTCTGTCTGTCTGTCTATTTTAAATGAACATAAAAGGGTCTATTGGAGGTGGGAGGACCAGCAAAAAGGAATATAAATATGACGTCTCATCCCCTATTCTATCCTATCTGTCCATCCCATGTGTTTACGGTTACAAAATAATCGTAGATAAAATTAGGTATGACAGTAATATATAAAAACGAGAGAGTAGATGAGATACATAATAATAATAATAAGCATTTTTTTGATTGATTTTCATTTTAAGTCTGTTTTTATTAATTACTCGTTCAGTTTCAAAATCATAGATACATTTCAATTTTTCAAGTCTGTAAGTGAAATCCTAAATTTCAAACTCTGATTCTGTAAATTTCAAACTGTGATTCTGTGTTAGAGCTCATGGGTAAAATAGATTTATATCAATTTAAAATTTTTTATTTATAAATTGATTTATAGATTAAAAAAAATGTATCTCTAATTTATTTAGAAGATATTACCTACTTTACTGTTATGATTGAACGGTGATGTCTTGATTTGCATCTTGTTTGATTCATTGCATATGTTTTTTATATGTTGTATTTAGTGCGGCAGCCGCTTATGGGTTGAATATGTGGCCTACTATTATTATATGCATGAATTGTATGGGTAGAGTTTGAAACTTTGCCCATTCAACAAGTCCAGATAGTGCACTTGATTCTGTTATGAATACTTCTCACAGTTAAAAAAATTAAAAAAAAACAAACTAATATTGTAATGGATCCGGTGTTATTGCTAGCGCTAACCCATACTTCTAATATATATATATATATATATATATATATATATATATATATATATATATATAATTGCCTAACTGTGCAAGCAGAAGGGATTATAAATTGCTTAAATGTGCAAGCAGAAGGGATTATAAATTGCTTAATAAGAGATTATAAATTGCTTCATATAATGTGCAAGCAGAAGGGATTATGAATTGCTTAAATGTGCAAGCAGAAGGGATTGTAAATTGCTTAATATACTCTTCCAAATTATATAACCATTATTGACTTTTGAAAGACAATTTGAGACATTTTCAAATTTAAAATTAAGGCGACTCATTAAAAATTATAAAACAATAAAACTTACAATGAGTAATACTTTTTAGATAGTTTATACTCCCTCCGTCCCAAATTAATTGCTTTTCTAGGACTTTTTTAAGTCAAATTGACTATTTTTAAAATTAATAATTAAGCATATATAAATATATTTTTAAAATTATAAAAATTGAAATTAGTAATAAATTGTATATACTTTCTTTTGGTTATAATATCTTCACTTATATGTTAACAAAAATAGTAAAAAGATTAGTTTTAAAAATAGTCAATTTGACTTTAAAAAGTCCTAGAAATGCAATTAATTTGGGACGGAGGAAATAATATTTATCATTGTATTGATAAAAATTAAAAGAACCTGTCAATTATAAGTTTAAAATTTTCTTAAGTTAACTTTAAAAAGTCAACAATGATCAAATAATATAAAACGGATGGAGTATATATACATATATATGGGTCGATCAATAGCAAATGGTAGCTCTTAACTGGTCATTAGATTTTGCACCATTCATTGCAAAATTTGATAGGCGGAATATTAAAAAAATAAAACTCTCCACAACCACTGTGTTGCGAAACAACTTAACTACCGCAACACAGTATTACAAAAGAGAAGTTGACTTCTAATATATTAATTCGAAATTAATACTTTTATCCTACACAATACTGAATTACATTAGTTAAGTTGTTTCGTAACACAATTTTACAAAAAATAAAAATAAAAATGCATCAGATCTTATAATGAAATTTGATGGACATAGAAGTCCTATAACTAGTATTAATTTACAATGATATATGTAGACTAGTCTAGATGTACCTATATTAATTATATGGCACATAATAATTTTGAAGCTTTCTTTCTTCTTCTTTTTTCTTTTTTTTCTCAGGGGACGTGCGTTCCAATCATCCGGCATTACTTTAGTCCAAATACAATTAAATTATTATCACCTCATATCATGTAGAGGCTTCTAAGAATATCAATGTTTTTGACTTGTGAGTTGTGATAATAGTAACACTCACCTAATCACAAATGTTAAATGTAGGTGAGGCTTCTTGTTAACTTATAGGCAAGTACTCCATCCCATCTTGTTTTGACCATTCTTATTCCTATTGCCAGCTGCTAATTCTCAATAAACACTAATACCCCTAACAATGCATGTATATTACGAAATAAGCTCCAACACGTGATAATACACCGTAAAAGCAAAGACTTTATCATTAAATTATCACGTTTGATCTAGCTGAACTTCAGTTCTAATACTAAACAAAAGAAATAATAAATCTTTCTCAGTATTTGAAACTTATTTTCTAAAAAATATATTAAGAGGAAAAAAATCATATTTAATTGTTACCTACGCAAAATTTAAAGCCTTAAATATTATATAAGACTATCATAGTACTTAGAATCATGTTATGTATGTAATAAATTTACACCGAATTATAATTGCGAATTTTATCAATACACGGGATTGGTAAGAATCATAAGAAGGAACCCCGTTGTTTGCCTCAATGGTTTAAGGGAGAACTTGGGTCCAGCCGTAAACCCGGAGGTCTTGAGTTCGACTCCTACTCGAAGCAGCATTGGGGAGATTAGTTCGACGCAAGTCAGGATACTCCACAAATAAAAAAAAAATCATAAGAAAGTCCACTTATCATTTATCCAAAAAGATTACCGCTAATACTTATCCGCGTAAGTGCATAACTGACAATTAAAACGTCGACGTAAACATTCACAATAAATATCATTTTCCTATTATCGTAGTACTACATCTGTTCCGAATATTTTTTAAATGTCAATTTGAAACACTTTTAAATGGAGTATTTTGCTCCGGAAATCTACACCAAAATGAACAAGTTGCAATAAATCGGTGAATATATAAAGGAAAAGGGAAGGGGAAAAAACACACACACACTCTTAGACTTTGCATATTATTCCTTCAACTTCAAGAGACAAATCTTTGCAGTGATGCAATGATTATTTTGTTTATGCAAATGCCAAGCTTAAGATTATAAGATTATCAAGGGTGGTCAAAAGTCAAAACAACCCCCGCGTAATATACGCAAGGCTAAGTGGGATTTCTTACGGAGTAATGGCCTTATGGGCAATGAGCTGTTTATCACCATCACTCTATTTTGACTCGATATTTTATAAGTTAGAAGTGCTAACTTATTACTCATAAGACTTGGTGAATGATTACAATTTTGAGTATACGCGGTAAACTATTGTGAATGCGAATGTCTAGTTTTTCTAGTTTTCCTTTTGTCTCTCCCTTTCTCCCTAGACAAAAGGATTGAAATTTCAAAAATATAAAATTGTTATTGACTTTTTAAAGTCAAGTTAAGATATTTTCAAGTTTAATTTTTTAGTTTTAGTCAATATATAATGATGAATATTGATTGTAAACTATCTCAAAAATAATACTCGTTGTAAGATTTATTGTTTGATAATTTTTAATGAATTATATCAATTTGAAGCTTGAAATATCTCTAATTAACTTATAAAAGTCAACAATGATTTTATAATTTGGAACAAATGAACTATAAATAATATATATAGATAAATAATAATATTTTCACACGCATTTTTAATATTTTCATAAAATTTACTCTTACATAAAAATAAAATGGGCCTCATCTTGATTTAATAGACAGTAAAAGAAAAACAGGATTTAGTTTTAGGCGGACTAAATTAAACGGTTCAGTTAGACACTCTTATAGAAACAAATTGTATTTGTCTAGCTGAGATTTGTAATTGTATAATACTTCTATAGTAAAGGTTTTTTAAAATGCAACTCTATACTATATCAATGCAATTCGTTTCTATAAACTGTTTAAATAGATTCCCAATTTTGAAAGATTCATAAAAATATCAAGGAAAATGATATATATATATATATGTTGACAAATCTTAAGATGTTAGACTGTGATACTCTAATCGAAAAGATAGAATAATAATGCGTGAATTTTTTTTAAAAAAAATTGTATCGATATATCCACATAGGTCACCATCTATTATAAAACATAAATTTGTAGAACTCAAATGTCAATTTCCAAAAAGAATTTCAATTGAAGTTATAGATACGCCGAAACTGAGAAGTGAAAACAGCTGGCAGCAGCCTATATTAGGCATTTGGGTGGTAGGAGTAATTTTGCCTTATTGGATTGACCCTTTCTTTCCGCTTTATTAGTCAACGCATTCCGTCCAAGAGTTTAACTTATCTTCAACCTTGCTTGCTTATTATTGTTTGTCAATCCTCATTTCTTCGAGTTTTTATTAGGAGGTTCAAGTCTTCCTATGACCTTCTTATACATTTTTGACACATGTACAATAATTATTTTTTTAACCAATAGCACATAACATGTGAGAGCCAATTTATATTAATTATGTATGACCATTACACGTGTCGAAAATGTAATGGAAAGTCCTAAAAAGACCTGGGTCTCCTAATAAAAATTCCAGTTCTTCACAATTTCACTTGTAGCCGCTCTTAATCTTTTTTTTTTTTGGTCTATAAAAGTGTAAAGTTTATACATAGAATTTAGTGCCCGTTTGGTGAATCGGTGCAATGTGACGTTGTGAGATGAAATATTTTTAAACAAAAAACAATTTCATGATAGAATTAAAATAGTATTTGATTACGTAATTATAAAAAAATTAAAAAAATTAATGCTAAATTTAAAAGATGGACTCTAAGTAAAAATGGACTTATATTTCTTTTGAACAACTTAAGGATAAACTTGTTTGTTCTTCGTGCTTTTGCCAAAAGTGATAATTCAGTCAAAAACATTAATTTTCTGGTTCAGTCAAAAATGATTTGGACGCTAAATTTTTATTTTTTAAAAGTGCTTTTAGAAAATTATCATATATCAAAAAAAATTTATTTTAATTTAAATGTATTTTTAATCCACCCAAAAAATTTCCCAAACAGACTCTTAAAGGGTCAAATATTCTTGCATAAAAGATATTGCTGCCATAATGTTATATATCTACCAACTAAACAGCATATAAGAAAGAATATTGCATTTTAAACTTGTTATCAAGTACTAACATGAACTAATTAATTTGGCAGAACTTAACAATCAAATTGAACTTTAGAGTAACTCAATTTTCAATATTAAAAATTAAAGTTCCATTCCCTAAAATTGCAGCAAGATTAACTTACAATGGTCTAAAGCCCACAACCTGAGGGGCCTACTTGTGACTGGACTGATTTTTGGCTCAAGCCCACAATTTAAAATCCTTCGGCTGATTTTTGTTTTGTGTTTTCTCCAAATGTTGCATGTACACACAAACACCCGCATATGTGCTCAGCTCAACCCTTGTTTGAAAGTTGTTGCGATACAGACCCAAAGGCCTACTTACAATGGTCTCAAGCCCACAACCTGAGGGGCCTAGAGATTGGACAATCGGTGTCGAATTTATAGCTTGTGGGTTTTACTAGGTCATATTAGCGGTCTGTACAAGGTGTGGGGTAGTGCAACTAACTCCCAAATGGGACAGTTCTGCCCCATCCACATGAGCTGATCTTATTGATCCTGACAACTTGCAACATGATGGGACGTTCCGAAGGCACGTAGGCAACAATGAAAATTATAAATAAGACACTCTTATAATGTTGATAAGATTATACACTTTTTACGATTAAAATCTTAAGATTGAAGATTAGAGTTTTCCTTTTATTCAAATAACTCTTGCACCTTATCAAATATCTTATTTTAGACTTGACAAACATACACCAAATGATTTCTACTTGCAACAAATGTAATACCCTTTTATTCTCCTCGTAGAAGATTATAAAATACACCTTTATACTCTCTTAAATATTGTCCCCGGTTAGATTTAAATTAACTCCAAAGTATAGCAAAATTAAGTCTTCAGTTTTCGATTAGATGCATTTCTAACACGATACTTGAAAATTTAGATAGGAATAGTAACAAATTTAAACTGAAATCTTAAATATTATTTGCTAAGGTAGCTTGTTTCAAAATGTAACATGCCACACTAGTGACAATAAAAAGAGTATAAGTTCTTATAAGGTTAAACTCACTACTCACTCACGTGCGTCTAAAATTTATAACCGTAAAATGCATGGTACACGTGAGCAAGTGAATTTGGGCTTGTGACATTATACAAAATATATCCACAAATGATAACACATCCTATTTATCTAAATTACCATTTCCTTCTATTTACAGATTTATAGGCTATTTTAGCCAAAATGCTGATTAACAAACTTCCTTTTTTGGCTGCATTTGTCTAAAAATCAATTACCTACATGTATATTTATACTATGTATGTATGTATGTATGTATGTATGTATGTACAAATGCATATGGCACTCCAGTGAAATAAGGGCAAGTATTATACATCTTGCCCATCCAAATTTAAATCATTACATATTTTATCAAGCAACTTTGTTGAAGAAGGTTACTGAGTCTTCCATTAACTGATTAAAGCGAGTATGTAAATATGTAAGTTCATACATTTCACTGCTGCAAACTCCAGTCCCACCTTGGACTATGGGTATATTTGGTTAACAATGTTTATATCGTTTTCAACGGTAGCGTTTATCGTTTAGTGTATTTAGTCGTGACATCAAAAATAGTCTGGTACATTTGACCTTCAAACGTTACTTTTGTGACTACAAGATTTAAGAATAAATTATTTGTACACAAATAAAAAAATTTATATGCATTTAAAACTCTAAACAAATTAAACTCTCCATAATCTCGTAGACCACTAACATTATAATTTGAACAGATAAACTACAAGTTCTTTCAATAGTTCTTTTTTATAAAAAAAAAAAATATAGTTGAAGAAAAAATAAATAATACTCTCTATATGTCAAAATTAGAGATACATTTTTTTTTTTAGTCCGCTTCAAAATTAGAGAAATATTTTTATTTTAGTACTATAAAGTGACATGAGATTTTTAATTTACCATAACTTTTTAATTGTTATTTTTAATACTAAATTATCATAGATGAATTTTTTATATTATTAAGATTATATTTAAAACTATAAAATTATATTTAAAATTTTATAAATATATCTCTGCTTTTGAAAACGTAAAACAAACAAAGGGAGGGAGGTGGAGGGGCTTGGGTCTAGTAAGCAGTAATTAGTAAATACGACTCGCTTGAGAAACATAGAAATAGAATGATAGAATATGATTGAAGAAGCTGATTCCGACCAACCACAATTTGTTTCTAACAGGCTTAAGCGGATATCCATCAGTCTTCCTATTTCTCTCGTCTTCGTTCCTCCCTCCACGTTCTTCTCCCTCTCTCCCTCTCTCTCTGATTTTGTTTTTTTCTCAATTTTTATTAATTAATTCTATATATTTGTATATACACAGATGAAATTTTCTATTTTTGCTGTTACTCTCTCTCCTCTTTCCCACAAATTTCTCCCCACGGATATCTTCAGAGCCAGTAGTAATAATTACAATATTAACTATTATGGGCTTCTCCTATTTGGCCATGAAATCAATCAAAAATCACCTCATTTTCATCACCCAATTCGTTTTTTTCCTCTCCTTCTGAGTTCGTTTCTTCGTTTCTTTTATATACCCATTTTATTCAAATGCCAGCAACGGATTATGAAGATTGTTTTATGATCAGAGAATGAATTACATAAATGAATTGAATGATTGATTCAGTGAAATGTTGTTACTTTTATCGAGGACAGGGGAAGAGTTAGAGCAAATTATTTTGTGAATTACTGCTGGTTCGTCTTTCTATCTCCTTTTTATATTTATTTTTCTAGATTTACATGACAAATATGAAATATATACAATGTATGTATATATCTATGTATGTATGGGATATGTTTGATTACTTGCGTTTGCAGCGATAGCATTTGGTGCTTTCGCACCAATTTTGGTATGTTGCATTTGAGCCCATGTGAGTTAAATAAGTTACGATTTGAAATAAGCTTCTTGTAGACGAACAAGAATCTCCAAACGCGCTCCATAAGTTGTAAACAAACTAGCAAATAATATAATCATTAATTTCTGTTGATCATTTCTTTTGTTATGTAAAAATATCCTTATTTTGAATTTTGACATTTTGGTAATGTTATTGAATATCTTACTTCTTGTTTTCCATTACCTAATGCTTTATATTATATATACAATGTATATTAGCATAAGATTTTGGTGAATAATGGGCATGCTTGATTGTTGAAACCACCTAACTAGCAAGTAAACAATTATGTAATAGGAGTACATAGTCTAACCTCAATTTTAACTTTCAAAATTTTAATTATTGCATTTTTAGATGACAACCAAAGGCTAGGAATCCTGTTAGAGTATGTGAATGCACATTGCAATGCGAAATATCATAATTTCCTATATTTATCTCATTATTTGAGTAGCGTGTCTATGCTTACCAAGTGCATGTTAATGCATTTTGTACACATGCTAGTCAATGTTACATGAATCCTATTGCTGAGATTTTTGTGGCTACCTATCAGAATCTCCTGCTGAGGGTATTTTGGCGTCACATTATCAATGTCATCAAATCCCGGACTGGAAGACTTACATGAGGTCAGTGAATAAATAATAAACACACTTCTGTCGTTCTTTTTTAACTTTATCTTTTGAGAAGATTCAGTTCTCAAAAAAATTCCCTTCAAAAATACTTGAAGAAACGATATGTAGTGAAGTATATCCTCACAACTTAGAAAGTATCTCAACAAGCGAGTTTTTAATGATTTGAAGAATATTGTAACAGAATGACTTACCAACTGATAATGATTTTAATTTTACTTGATTGTCATCAATGTGTTTTTGGTAATGTAACTTAGGTTATGTTCTTTCTTCTTTTCTAATGAAGCGATCTCGATGTTTTCCCCTTCCATTTAATACGTCTACGACCTTTTTCCTTTACATTATTTTGGGGAAGTGGTAGTGAGACTTTGAATCACCCTCTTATGTTGGTCATCAACATCTGAAATATATCTCGCACGGGCGAGTAAGTCTCACCAATATAAGGGACGTGCATAACTTCCTAGTCATTTCACTCCCTGTTCCGCTTTTTCTGAAAAAGTGCTGTTGTATGATGATGCTATGTTAAGCTATCCTGGTCCTACATGCACCTGCCATGCATATTAGTTTTGACTCTACACTTCTGGAGTTCATTCTCCGGGGTACCCATTTAAATAATTCCGGTGGATTCTTTCTATTCTACTTCTTTTATGATAATGCTAGTATTGCCTCAGTAGTTATAATTATCATAGTTTTTCCCAGCTGTTTCAGTTCTTTTGATGGGTTCTTTATGGTCATTTAGGTTAAAGGTAAAAGTAATGTTGTCTCCTTTGATGCAGATGAACTCATTAGAACAAGCACCATGTGAACCTCAAAAAATGGACCTGGTTGCCAAGAATGCTTCTATTTCAGTTGATGACCCAACGAAAGCAGATCCACCAGCAAAGGATAGTGCCAATTCAAGTCATAATATGGATCCAAATTCCAAAACTAATACAACTTCAAGTAGTGAACAACCATGTGAATTCAAAAAAACAGACCAAGTTATGAAGAATGGTACCAGTTCCGGTACTAATCAACTGCCGCTGCCAAGTCCAAAAATGAACACAAAATCTGAACAGCTGACAGCAGCATCGACAGTACCACCAAACACCAAACCAACTGATGCTACAAGTAGTAATTTGGTCAACAATCATGGACGAGGTAATGGCAATAATGCCCGTAGTAACAGCTTAGAGAGTACACCCTTCAAGCCCCATACCGGCGGTGATGTTCGATGGGATGCCATTAACTCAATTGCATCCAGAGATTCACCTCTTGGTCTTACCCATTTTCGACTCCTGAAGCGGCTTGGCTATGGAGACATTGGAAGTGTCTATCTTGTTGAACTTAGAGGAACTAACGCCTTTTTTGCAATGAAAGTCATGGACAAGGGCTCTCTTGCTAGTAGAAATAAGCTACTTCGAGCTCAAACAGAAAGACAGATTCTTGGTCTCCTAGACCATCCATTCTTGCCTACTCTATATTCTTACTTTGAGACTGATAAATTCTATTGCTTGGTCATGGAGTTTTGCAGTGGAGGTAATCTTCATACTCTTCGACAAAAGCAGCCCAACAAGCATTTTACTGAGGAAGCTGCACGGTCAGTAACTATTCACTTTGTTCCATATATCTCTGATTCCCTTTGTTAGGTCATTTATGTTGTGCACTTGTGCTCTTATGCATGAATTGCAAGGGAATTATGGATTTTTTTTGGTTTATTACGTAATTTTCTGTTGGTTTTTTCATGTTATAAAGTCCTACCCTCGTAAAAAAAGGAGGCTGGTATATGTTTTATCTATAAATACTGAGTCTTTTTTTTTCTTTCTTTTGACAAGTTACTAACAAACAGTCTCCAATATTCATACCTGATACTTTTAAACAGAATTTTTAGTGCTGTATTTTATCGATCTGTATGGTCTTGATAATTTGTGGTTGTTGTAAAAAAAAATATTAATCTCTACCTTTAAAACTTGAGGATGGCTGGTAATGATTTTGTACATCTATGCATTAGCTTAGCTGCTTTAGAAATGAGATCTGTAAAGTGACATTGAGATTGTTCGTATAATTAGCCATCATTATTTGCCTACTTCATCTTAGCTTAGTTGTATTAAAAGAACAACAACAATAAATAGATAAGAATGAAAGAAAGAAATGGAATATGTAGTTGAGTTCATAAGAATATATATAAAAAATGATTTTAAGTCAAACTTTGTATAGGACAAAGAAAATTTGTCTTTAACCCACTTATTATAATTTGATTTCTTAATTAATGTGCATTTAATTGCATTCAAATTTTATGTACTGTCTTCAATACGTTAGAATTATATTATGTATGCTTTTCAAGACGTATGAGATAGTTTTCTTACTTCTGTTTATAACATATCCTAGGTGAGCAACCCTGGTTTAAGCTTGTAAATGTGGAGTCAGTTTATCTACATAATTTTTTTAATCAAACTGCATATAAGCAAGTGTTCTTTCTTCATTCACTTTATTCAAGGCCTCGACAGAGACTAGATCACTATATGTTGGCATCTACTTTTGTGGCCTCTATTTGGAACATGATATTTGCATCGGAGTCCAAAATATATGATTATATCCAGTTATTAGCGAAAGGCCTTACCGTAGAGGTGTATACTCTTAACATTCATAATCAAATTTCCCCATTTGCACTATAATCTTTTTTTTCCCCTTCATGATGATTCCTCTAAAGCATTTGAACTAGACTGGCTATATATCAACTAGGGGAAATATTCTGATACAAAGGGGCATAGACTCATTTAATATATCTTGAAAAATAGATACTAAATTTTGTCTCATTTGATCATAAAGACAAACTAAAAATAGATACTAAATTTTGTCTCACTTGATCATCAAGACGAACTAGCTTTTGAAGTATGACCGCCACCTCTATCAATTATATACCTGTTCTGAAAACTACCAAAACCAAAGTTTTCCATGTCTCATTAGAAACAAAACAAAAATGGTAAGAAGCATCCAGTATTTCCATTGAGGGTTGGGATTCTAATTTGAAATCTTTACTCTGCTTAGTATCTTCCTCTATAAATTCGGTCTTTTCCAGGCGAAGCTAAGAAGAACAGACATATACGTGAACATATTTTAGGGTGTACTTTTTATTGGCGTGTGTTGATTGCAAGAATGACTGAAATGCTGATTAACTCGTAGAGTGGTTTATAGTTTTGACTTAATTGGAATACTGCTATGAAATGGTGTTTTAGTTGATACATAATTGTCTCTGTTCTTCACGGTGATAGAGTTTTATCATACAAATTATGTTAATCAGGATTAGCAAAATGGTTTTAGATATATTTCTTTGTTTGTCAGGTTTTATGCATCGGAGGTTTTGTTGGCAATTGAGTATCTGCATATGCTAGGAATTGTGTACAGAGATCTAAAGCCAGAAAATGTGCTAGTAAGAGAACAGGGTCATATTATGCTCTCTGATTTTGATCTATCACTTCGGTGCTCTGTCAATCCAACCCTTGTCAAATCCTCCTCGTCACATATGGGTAGTGGTAATGCGAGTGCTGCTGGCATTTTAGAGAATGAAAATGTGGTGCATGGTTGTATCCAACCATCAAGTTTTTTCCCACGTATTTTACCTTCAAAGAAGAATCGCAAATCTAAGTCGGACTTTGGCCTATTTGTCGGAGGGGCCCTCCCAGAACTTATGGCGGAACCCACTAACGTGCGTTCCATGTCATTTGTCGGAACCCATGAATATCTGGCTCCAGAGATCATCCGGGGAGAGGGTCATGGCAGTGCAGTGGACTGGTGGACATTCGGTATTTTCTTATACGAGCTTTTGCATGGTACAACCCCTTTCAAGGGCTCTGGCAATCGCGCCACGCTTTTTAATGTTGTAGGACAGCCATTAAAATTCCCAGAAAGTCCGCCAGTGAGTTCTGTGGCGCGTGATCTTATAAAGGGGTTGTTGGTGAAGGAACCACAGAAGCGAATTGCATATAAAAGGGGTGCTACAGAAATTAAACAACATCCATTTTTTGAGGGTATGAACTGGGCTCTGGTGAGGAGTGCTGTACCTCCCCACATACCGGAACCTGTAGACTTTTCGCAGTATGCTTGTAAAGAGGCTGCTCAACCGGATAAGAAGATGCCAGAAATGGGAGCTGATAAAAACAATACTAGTTCTAATGATTCAACTTATGTTGATTTTGAGTACTTTTAGGGCTTGGATTATAAATTATACATGCATCTTACAAGCAGAATTATATTGTACAAAGGAGGGAAAAATGCATTTTTTTTACTACATTTGTTAAATGTGTATTGAGGAGAACATCTATGAAAAGAGAAAATTATTTTTTGGATAAAAGGAATATGCATTTGATAACATTTGCAGGTTGAACTTTTTTTCTTTTTTTTTTAAATATTCAGAAGTGTACATTTTTGTAAATCTTTTTTCTTTCCTCTGTAAATCTGGGGATATGCTGTTTCTCTCCTTAGCTTGGCTTCGCTTTAGTTAAATAAATCCAGTAGCAGGCATATACATAAATACAACTACAATACATTTGACTAATTATGATGACCATTGTTTATGATTTCATATTTTGTAAATAACTAAATATTTTTACTTGAGGTTGTGGTGTGAAAAATAAAATGAAAATGAACGAAAAGAGTACTATTCATTTTGTTGATTTTTTACTAATTTTTTTGTATGTTAAAGTTATTATAATATGAATTAAACTATAAAAAATTTAATGTATTTTATTTTTAAAAGTATGAAGAAACATAAAAGAATAGTATTCTCCTCGTTACTTATTTTTTTCTTAGGTAATGGGGAAGTACATTTTATTCCCTCTCTTCAAATAAGAGATACATTTTCTCAAACGATTTTATTAAAAGTAAAATTACTTCTGTCAACTTATGCGTAGTAAAAAAATATAGTAATAATATTATGATAGTACTCAATTAATTAAAAATAAAAATTAAAAAATATTAAAAATTTCGTTTCATTTTGTAGTCTAAAAATAGTATAATACTTTGATGAAAAAAATCGAATAAAAAAAGAGAATATAAAATAACGTAAATGATAATTATTAATTATAAATCCACTCTTACACGGTAAAACATCCGCTAATTATAATACTAAGCATCATTTTATAACCATCTTTTGTCACTAATTCGGACTTTGGAGAGTTTTTTTTTTAAACATGTTTTTATCATCTCATAAATTAAAAGCCTGCGGAATAAGGAGAACAAACAAGAACGGTCATATTTGGCGGGCGGCCGGCCATCCGTTCCAGTGTTGAGCATAAAAAAGAAATTAATTCAATTGGGTATCCAAATCCGCCGATCCCTTTTCTTTCCAATTCTCTTTGAGATCGTTCGTTTTGCAGAAAGAGAGGAATATGGCGTTGCAGAAGATAAAGGTGGTCAATCCCATCGTTGAAATGGACGGTAATTGGGTCCTTTTTCCTCTTTTTATCACTCCCTAATTTGAGTAATTTCTACTGGACTGAATAGTTGTTGGTGTTCTATGTATAAGTTTTGTACAATTGTTCATAGATGTTCAATTTTAATTTAGATTTAGATATCAAGTCCTTTGATCTTGGCCTCCCTAATCGTGATGCCACTGATGATAAAGTTATAATTGAAAGTGCAGAAGCTACTTTAATACTCTAAATGTTGATTCTTATAGTTGCTCGTGTTAAAGATATTATGTTAAATGTAATCTGAGAAATTATGATGCTTTGAGAAGATTATGATGCTTTGAATTTGTCCTTATATTTAGCTTCCTAAGCTGTATTTTTTAATGCTTATAGTGGGTGTTCAAATTTTTCCTTTTCCATTTAACTTCTCTCTGTAAGACTCTAGAACATATGAACACATAAATGCAATCACCGTTCTTATATTAAGGAGCACATGATGCAGGTGATGAAATGACACGAGTTTTTTGGAAATCAATCAAGGAGAAGGTAAGTATTTTTCCTTACTCTATATGACATGATCTTCTAAGCTTTATTTATCTGTCTCACATGTTTGTTTTTTTCTGTTTTTAATGAATCTTTTGCAGCTTATATTCCCATTTCTAGATTTAGATATCAAGTACTTTGATCTTGGCCTCCCTAATCGTGATGCCACTGATGATAAAGTTACAATTGAAAGTGCAGAAGCTACTCTTAAGTAAGTTTTTTATTGGTTATCATTCTCTTTTCGTTTTTTTTTGTCTCATATAAGTTGCATCATACTAGAAATTTCTTCTTATATCTTTTCCTATGTATTCAGCTTCTTCTCACCAAAATATATATTATCGAAATTTATATTGGATAATCAATGGTCTTAGAACCTATGTTGCATGGACTCCTCACTTTGCCTTAAAGTACCCTGTATCCGACACTCGGATAAGGGTATGGGTGTTGGACAATTTATTTTAGTGTAAAAAGTTGCCAAGACCTATTCTTCATGTGTGTGTATTTTTTTACTGTAATTGTTAAGTTATACGCTTGTTTGTTATTTTTTCATCATTAGAAATTATAACTCTTCATTTCATCGTTTATTGCATACACTTTATGTCATTAGTCATTTATATCAAATGTATTTCAAATTTCTGTTCCCATCAGATGGGGTTATGTTCATCATTGTTTGACTAACTGCAGTTTTGAATTTTCTATTTTATTGAAACTTTAGGTACAATGTAGCAATTAAGTGTGCGACAATTACTCCAGGTATGCATTTTTAGATCCAGCAGCAGTGCATGTGTTTTACTTGTATAGTATCATTTTTAGCACTTGGTTTCATTTTATATTAATCAAGGGATCTAATCCTAAGTCCCCAACTAATTGGAATCATCCAGATGGATTTTTCTTATCATTGATTATTTGGAAACCAGATACTTTGTTGAACTTAAGGCAATCAAGTCATTTCTCTCAGTCCTAAACCCACTTTCTTTTTATCCATCCTATTATTCATGAGCATGAATAATTCGAGGCAATTTTCTTTTTCATGCTCAATTGATTCCACTTTTAACTCTCACCAATACCCACATTAAATTTCTTTAAATTTTAAACCACATACATTCAATATTTTAGTTTTGGTTATACTCGTCTTTCAGAACTTTCATGAGCTTCATTAGGTATTTAGGTCATCAGAAAGATTTTGATGTTCTTAGATATGAACAGACATTTATAATATGTGCTTCTGATCGACAGATGAAACGCGTCTTAAGGAGTTCAACTTGAAACATATGTGGAAGAGTCCAAATGGGACCATTCGAAACATTTTAAATGGTAATGAATTTCCTCTTAAAAAGTGTCCCTTCTCTTTTTTTTTCCGTGTTATTTGATAGACAATTATATGTTGTTTATTACTGAACAATGCGATGTTCCCTTTCTGCAGGGACAGTTTTCAGAGAACCAATCATCTGCAAAAACATTCCTCGGCTTGTCCAAGGTGTTGTTCATTTCTTGCTCCTTCCGTTTGCATGTCTCTTACATGCTTCACTGCTACTAACTTCGAATATGACGAATTGGAAATATCAGGTTGGAACAAGCCAATATGCATTGGGAGACATGCTTTTGGTGATCAATATAAAGCTACTGATCTAGTTGTCAAAGGACCTGGAAAACTCAAAATGGTGTTTGGTATAATTTTATTTCCTCTAGTGAGCTTCCCAAAGACTCTCATTAGTTTACAATATCTGATAAGTCTGAATGTTGGGTGATCCATACATGATCTTATATCAATATTTCTTTATCTGATAGTGCTTTGACAACATTTACAGTACCAGAAGGACAAAATGAGAAAACGGAGCTAGAGGTTTTCAACTTTACTGGTGCCGGAGGAGTAGCTCTCTCAATGTATAACACTGATGAGGTCAGAATCTGTTCTACACTTATTTCTTTTCATTTGGAATCTTACGGTCAAGACAGGTCTTCACCAATTTCAGTGATAATTGTTAAAGGCAATTTGAATATTTTTTTAAAAAAATTAGGGTTTGTTCTCCTTATGGATCATTTTTAGGCCGATGGTGTAGAAAGAGAAACATTAATTAATTTGGTAGTCTAAGGTATCTGCTTATGATTAGGTTGAGAGATTACAATAAAGTGTTTACCTTCATCAGAGAATTCTGAGGGTAAAAAATAAAATAGTCATAATAGTTTGAAATAAATTGTTTTATGCATTTGCCTTGTGGTTAGCTCGAGAGACGGAGAGAGTACAATAAAGTTTTTACCTTCATCAGCTAATTCTGAGGGTAAAATAGTCGTAAAGGTTTGAAATAGGTTGCTTTTGCCTTTTACCGTATCATTTGTATATACTTTTCCTTCTATATTTCATGTTCTGCAATAACTGTTCTTTTCATTAAATTATTTTTCTTGGCATCCCCCCCACACACCTTTATATTTTTAAACAATTTGACTTAATAGTTATCTGAAATACATAGCCACTAAACATTTCTTATTTATTATTCCACTTGGCTACAGTCCATTCGTGCTTTTGCTGAGGCTTCAATGAACACAGCTTACCAGAAAAAATGGCCACTGTATCTTAGCACTAAGAATACTATTCTTAAGAAATACGATGGAAGGTATGCATTTTATATGTCACATTTTTTTTGTCATATCCACTCCCACCCACCCCCCAAAAAAAATAGTAATATAATAATTATAATTATAATAAATAAAACAGAAGGAAATTGCTTGTCTTTGTCCTTCTTTCTAGTGACAGTTTCTTGCTCTTATTTCTTAAAGATTCAAGGACATTTTCCAAGAAGTTTATGAAAAAGAATGGAAATCCAAGTTTGAGTCTGCAGGGATATGGTGAGATATTATTCCTTGCATTTTAACCGGTTAACCAAGTTGAAGTGGGTTCCCGTTGACTGATTCAGTTGATATGGTAGGTACGAGCATCGTTTAATTGATGATATGGTTGCTTATGCTCTTAAGAGTGATGGAGGTTATGTATGGGCATGCAAGAACTATGATGGAGATGTTCAAAGTGACTTTTTAGCGCAAGGTTTGTACCTCTTCACGGTAAACTATAAAAGTTGAACGGAGATGCACATTCTTCATAGTTAAATTGTTTCATCTAACTTCACGCAACTTTTCCCCTTTTGTACAGGTTTTGGATCTCTTGGTTTAATGACATCAGTACTGGTATATCTGTCGTATCAACTTAATGTTTTCTAGCATGTGTTATTTTCATGTGTAGGATTCATGAAAGTTTGAATGGCTTCCAGGTATGCCCAGATGGAAAGACCATAGAAGCTGAAGCAGCCCATGGCACAGTCACTCGCCATTACCGGGTTCATCAGAAAGGAGGTGAAACTAGCACTAATAGCATAGCGTCAATCTTTGCGTGGTCTCGAGGCCTCGCACATAGGTAGTTGTCATTATTTGGTGGAATCTTTGCATTATACTCCCTCTGTTCCTTTGTAATTGATGTTTTAGGAGAAAAAGAAATAATGGGAAACTAAGTCGAATCTACAAACGACGTATAAAAAAGCACGGAGAGTATAAGATATTTGTGGAATGAATTTGAATTTATTGACAACTCTAGACAGAATGATAACCGTATCTGTATTAACAGGGCCAAATTAGATGATAATGCTAGGCTTTTGGATTTTACTAAGAAATTGGAAGCAGCTTGCATTGCAACTGTTGAATCCGGAAAGATGACCAAGGATCTTGCAATTCTTCTCCACGGCCCCAAGTAATTACTGTGAAAATGATATCTCCCTCGTATAACTTGTATTTGCTACTTGTTCATAATTGTTTTGTCCAAATTTAATGGCCATGTTTTTTGCAGGGTTACTAAGGATCAGTATTTGAATACCGAGGGGTTTATAGACGCGGTTGCAGCACAGTTGAGAGCTAGACTATCTAAGCAAGAATCAAAGTTGTAAACACTTGCCTTCCCCATCCTAGTATTATGCATAGAAATAAGGTTTTTGATCTGACTATTTGTATGTTCAACTCGTGTCATGAGCTCAATAATGTTTTTGAATGAATTTTTTTTTTCTCTCGTTTCTTATCATTTTTATAGAGTCCAGATAATGTCCTGTGAATGGAAGAAAACTAGGAGATGAATAAAGTTTCTTGATTAAATGTTACACTGGGCAATTGAGGGGGAGGAAATCGATATTTTTCACAAGTAAAATTATTAGTTATACAAAATTCTTACGTGAAGATGGACTCTACTAATTCATGTGAGTAGTATAGTGTGGAACTTAATTTTTTACTCGTGAGTCGTGGAAGAGGATTTGAGAGAATTGGAGAAAAAAATAAGAATCTTGTTACATATGACGATAAATGGACATTGTGGATATATGGGAAGGAATTAAGAATGATTTAATCTTAATTTGTTTCATCTTATCGCTTAGAGTTTCACGAAATTAAGTTGGTGTTTTTATTTAAATGCTAATACAACCAATGGATATTTAAATTTATTTAAAATATACATTTATTGGTCACGTTCAAAATCACTTAAGAAAATTATTAATTTTTTTAAAAAATAAAATCTGTTTATTGAATTTAGGATATTTGTCATGCAAAAGTTTGGTGATACAAATTATGTCAAAATTTGATGCAACAAAATATGATTAGACTGTGACGTTATAACACAAATGTGAATGGTTAGTTATTGTATTAATATAAATGAGATAAAAATTATAATTTATAAGGAATACAATGAACTCACATAGGAAAAAGAAAGAAGATAATCTGAATGACCAAGATAAGATCATTTCAAATAGTTCTTTTCTTTTTTTTTGGTATACGTCATGAGCCATGCAGGAATCATTGCTAGCTTCAATTCATTTCATTTACTCTATCCATCCGTTTCAATTAACGTTTAAGAGAGAACACATATATTAAGAAATATAATTAATATTTTACTTAATTAATTAAAATAAATAAAAAACTTATATTACATTTTTTTAAAATTACTACAAAATTATAAAAGCCAGATTAATATTTAATATAAATAATAATACAAGAAATTAAGTCTATATGTATAATAAATAAGACAAAATCGTAATTCAACTCTACTTTTTAGTATAATCTTTCAACTCTACTTTTTAAGGGTGACCCTCTAAAATTTAAAAATAAATCTTAACTATAAAATCATACTTTTTAGGAGTTGCCTCCTAAAATTACATGTTATAGTAATTTAAATGTTGAGGAGGTCGTGAGGATTATTCATCTTTTGTATTTCAACAGTGTAATACCAGTAGTTTCATGCGATTTTAATGTAAGTAATTCATCAACAATTTTTATTGAGTATTGATATATGTACACCCTAAAGTGATAGTTACACACCCAAATATGTTAAAGAGACTATATTACCCTTAATTTACCTAAAATAAATTAATCGTCTACTCTTTACCCATTTTGCCTTAATTTGGTTATATATCATATTTACAAGATAGAAGGTGCATACACTTAGTTAGCCAAAACTTAATTTTCAATTATATATAAAATTGAACTAATATATTAAATATGTTATCTTTTTACAATTTTACTTAATAGCATTCTTTTTTTTATTTGAGATATTTTATAATATAATTTATTAAAATTTTGAATTAAAGATTAGAACACATAAAATATTAGAAACAAATAAAAAAGATTTATAAGGGTAAACCTTTGTGTTCTTAAGGCATGATATATAATTTAGCTTGCTATTTTATTAAAGTACCCATAATATAGTTTATTGGTCCATCTAATTCAAAATTTTATTTTGACATAAAATAAATTTACAAAAAATTAAAATTCAAAGAAAATAGAAAATTATTTAGACTTGCTTTTAAAAAACTTTCAATTAAAATAAACAAGTGATAAATATGTTAGTTGACTTCTCATTAATTAAGGATAATATAGTCTCTTTGATATATAATGACATGCAACAATCAATTTAGGATGTACATGTATTAACACCCTTTTTATTTCAACTGTGGATGTACATATATTAACACCCTTTTTATTTCAACTGTGACAAGTTTTATTCGGCCGTATCTAAAATTCGTAAGGAATCAAAAGATTTTCTTCTCTCTCTCTCTCTTTCCGGTTAAAATTAAAAAAAGGAATACATCGTATATTTAAAATTACAAAAAAAAGGATCATGTTTTTTTAGAAAAAAGATTCACTCAAATATTTTTTTCATCCTCTATTCAATTTTAAAATTTTTCTATCAATATTCCTATTATCATAATTATGTACTTACCGTTGTCTCTTATTTTAATATAATTTTTAATTTAGTTAGTGTGCTATAAAATTCATATTATTATCAATTATGTTTAATTATATTAATAACTTTTTTTATTAAATTATATTAGTATAACCGCTTGAATTTAAATATAATTTACTATTACATAAATACATAAATATATAAACAACTGAATCATCAAATAATATTATTTATATTATATAAATAGTTGAATTATTATTATTATTATTAAATTTTTATTAGTTAAATAATATATTTTAGAAAAATATAATTTCTTTTATAAAAATTATGGTACACAATATTCCCTCCGTCCCAAATTAATTGTATTTCTAAGACTTTTTAAAGTCAAATTGACTATTTTTAAAACTAATCTTTTTAATATTTTTGCTAACATATAGGTAAAGATATTATAACCAAAAGAAAATATATACAATTTATTATTATTTTCAATTTTTATAATTTTAGAAATATATTTATATATACTTAATTATTAATTTTAAAAATAGTCAATTTGACTTAAAAAAGTCCTAGAAAAGTAATTAATTTGGGACGGAAGAAGTGTCAATCAATTATTACTATATAAATAGTATGATAAGCTTGTTATTAATAATATTTTCAAAATTTACAAAGAATAAATTAAACGGAACAAATTTATTTTATTATCTAAACACACGAGAGGAGACAAAAAGGGACGGAATAAAAACGGTAGAAATGAAGAAAACGGATGAGTTGTTGTGGCGGTTGATTGAGTGAGAGAGTCATGTTACTGCAAAATTGGAGCTCTGCCGGTGCCGGAGCTCTCCCGTTTGGGAGATTATTACATAAACCTTCGTCTTCTTCTCTACTCTCCGAAAGAAGAAAACACCAACCTTCTTCTTCTTCTTCTTCGTCTCTCTCTACATTCGTTTGTCTCAGTGTTGGAATCGACGCAATCGCTGAAATCGCCCACAACAAGGTTTTTTATTTTTTGTTTTTGAACTCCCACAATTGAGTGTATATATATATAGTCCTGCTGAAGATTATTTGTGTTTAATTTTACTAGAATTATTTATCAGGTGATTGTAGCAGCAGCTGTATCTGCGGCAATTGGACAAATCTCCAAGCCTTTTACTTCGGTTCTTTTATATGGAGACAAATTTGAACTCAATTTTAGTTCTGCTTTTCGGGCCGGAGGATTCCCTTCTGCTCATTCCTCTGTAAGTGATAAACCCCTGATTCTATTTTGGGTAATTTAGTTATATTTGGATGGAGGACTTCATTTTAGTAATGTTAATATATTTATTTCTCTATGGGTTTATGGACAGGCTGTTGTGGCTACTGCAACTTCCCTTGGCCTTGAAAGGTAGATATTTAGTACCACTGTTGTTTACAAAAATGATAGGTGAGATATGACTATCTATACTAATTTATTACTACTACGGCCTATATTATCCTATGATTAGTCTGTTATTTAATCTCATTGATTATATTTTGTCATTTCTAAGTCTATTTGATGATGGATTATTACTCAAATGGAAAGTTGGTATATATAATTCCTTTTGAGGTATCTGATGACCTTAGAAATGATAACAAATAGACTGTGGGAATAAATAACAAATTAATCATAGGATAAAATTGTTACGAATAGTGTTAAATTAGTAAAAATTGTTCTATTCATCCATCATTTCTGCAAACAAACGTGTGGAATTCCATTGATTGTTTGGTGGGTTAAGTATTTTCTTTGTGGGTTTTGAGATAAGGGAAAATTAAAAGTAATTTCATCTAATAATTCTTCAGGGGGTTTACCGATGCAATTTTTGGTTTGGCAGTTGTTTATGCTGGGATTACCATGTATGATGCCCAGGTTTGTAGAATAATCTCCCTTTTTTTTTTCTTTTTTTTTTTTCAATTTTCATCTCATATCCTTAGGTACTGATCTGCTAATCAAAAAGTAAAATGCTAACCACGCACACAAACACTCTTACTTTGTGGATTTCCAATTTATTATTTGGAACTAATTTCCCTTGAAAAGTGATGTTCTCATGTTCATATATAGTAAGTACCCTTCTAAGTTCTAATAACTAAATGGTTGGCTAGAAAAATAAGACAAGCTGATATATATTTTGAAGCTTGTATTTATCCAGTAAGTTTGGTGAGCTGATAAGCACTCTATGACTACATAACCAGTCAAGCCACTTAGGTTCTGCATTTAGAAGCTAGTATGAGCTTGGCTCACATATAAAAGAAGCTTAATTTGATACTTTAAAGGTAGATGCTTTTAAGAAATCAAGCCTAAACAACTTAGCATTCCGACTCGGCTCACCTTGTTTGCAACCATGAGCTGACCCTCTATAGTTTCCATGATACGTGACAATGTGCTGCTTTTTTTAATATCCCTAATATAGAGCTTGACGGTGATCTCCCGATACTTAATGTGATGTGAGAAAAGCTAGTATTGAAGATTACAGTAGTTGCTTGAATTGTTTATGTTAAGCTCAATGCTAGTGAGGTTCATAAAATTAAATCAATGGAACTAGGATTTTTAACTAAATTGATGGATAATGAATCTGATGAACAGTAGTTTCAGTGAAGAATAATGAAAATATCAAGTCTTAGGAGGAAACTTGGAGAGAAATTGATAGAGATTATGAAGAAGAAGAAGAAGGTAGATGTAGAATGTAGAATGTAGAGAAAGATGGCTAAGACATTTTATCAATTTAATTCATCCTATCACACATTACATGTTCACTATTTATACTACAATAATACTCGAGCTATAACATGCACCCTAATAGATACTATGTTGATGTGCACCTAATTTGGGGATAAAGAGAATAGTATTAACCATGTGACTGATAGGTTCTAACTATTTTAGTTTATTACTCCATCCATCCCTATTTAGTTGTGCCGTTTAACTTTCATACACTATGAAAGTAATTTGATTGTTTACAAATTTGTGTGAATTTTCAAAATTTACATTTTGTTTGGACCTCATCACAAATTGCTCTGTTTTCAAAAGAAGTGTAAAATGGTAATACTAGAAACGGGTTAAATCACTTTTTTCCCACTGAATTGAACCCCAATTTATATTTGGATCATTGAATTAAATTTTTTACGATCAAGATCAACTCACTAGACCGGTAACTTTTTGCAAAATGTTACAAAATCTGCCCAACTCATTTGACTTTTAACTGAAAGTTGCATATGCATGACACGTGTGAGAGAGAAAGTAGAAATGTCACTCCTTTGTTCATGTGGCTTGTTTGGGTGGAAAAGTTGTAAGAGGGTGTTTGATAAAAACTGAATGAATCTGAATGAGCTGAATCTGAATGAAAAAAACTATTTGATAATTGACATGTCTGAAACATCTGAATGACAGAATTTTATTATTTTACCCCTCTTAAAAAATTCAAAATTATTGTAAATTTATTTAATATTACTTAATATAATAGTTAATATTTTTTTTTTAATTTTTTTTACTTCATTGAGCTGTTCATTCAGTCATTCAACTAAAAAAAATCTGATTTAGCCATTCAGCTCAATCATCTGACCGATTCAGCCATTCAGACCAAAACAAACGCACTGACCGATTCAGCCATTCAGCTCCATTCAGCTTTAAACAAACACCACCTAAATTTTTAATGCAAAAATTAATTAAAAATATAAAGTTTGATAAGAACTAAATTTATTAAAAAATATTTCTGACTTTAATTGTAACTTTTTTGATTTTATTTATACTTGGTTAAAAATCTGTTAATATATTTTATTTTTTTAGTATATTGCAAAGTAACCAAAGTACACTTAAAAAACATACCAACTAAATAAATTACTTAAACAAACTTAGCAAGTTATATAAGAAACAAATTAGATTCATCCTCAATAACCCAATAACAGAGGAATCTCCATCAAAATCTTCTCCATCTTGTTCATTTTTAATCAAACCCAAATACTTGAATCCTCCCTACTATTGCATGCACCCACCAGACACAAGAAATTGGTAGAGAGAGAAGCATATACTTGAAACCTATTCCCTCTCTCTCATCCTATTCTACGTCTCTCATCATCTTCTCCCTTCTCTCATCCATTTCGATATCATCAACCCTTCACCATCTTCATTTCCAATTTATATCAAGTAAAAATTTATAAAGCAAATGTGAGATTTGAAGCGCCAAATCGGCACAAAAAACAACTAACAGAGGCTAGACAAAGAACCTTAGAAAGCCCCAATTTCTTCCCCAAATTGACATTCTGCAATGCAATAACTAAGAGTAATAACTGTAAATTCACAAGGGATGTTGAATATGCTAATCGGAAGCAGCAAACACGCACGGCAGCTTCTTCATTCTTCTCTTTTCTTATCCTTTTTTGAATTGGTCGCGACTGGCCTTTCTCCCTTCTTCCTTTCTTTTTTCGATCTGATTGTTGCAGTGGTGGTTGCTAAAAAGGAGACGATGATACAGATGATGCTAAGACCAATAATTAGAGCTGAGGTTATAGTAAAAGCCGCTGTAGATGTGGGTTACATTACGAAACGGAAGGTTTGAGACTATCAGAAATTATGGAAAGTTGCAGGAGTAGTAGATGGTGGAGATTTATGAAATGGGTTTAATTTAATGACACATGTTTAATTTAATCATATAATATTAATTTATTCAACTCATTTTTGTTCCCTTATCAGCATGCCAGGTAGGATCTGCCGTCAAATTTTAATGGTCTTAGACGTTTTTTTTTTTCAATTTTTGTAAAAATTTAAAAGTCTGATGAACTGACTAGGGAAAAAGAATCAGCTCAGTGATGTAAATGTAAATTGGTGTCTAGTTTAGTGGGGAACAGTAGATTTAACTCTACTAGAAACTAGGGTGACAAGGGTTTTGAGACATCCCAAAAGGAGGGAGTATTTTGTCTGCAGTTTTGCTCAATTCAGCACCAAAAAGTAAAAATCCTCATGCTTCTAATCTCTGTTTTTTTGTAGGGAGTCAGAAGGGAAGTGGGAACTCATGCAAAAGAATTAAATAAGATTTTGCCGAAGACGAAGGGTAACTCATATCCCTCCAATGAGGCTGATAGTTTGGTTAACTCCTCGTCAGAGGAACCATCCTCCTCAAGTTTAGAGAGACATGACCCACTCTTTTTGGAGGACCCAAGTTCTTTTAGACCAAAAAAGACTAACGCTTCTCTAATTCTGAGACCCGATGACAGAATGAATCCAAATACTTCAACACTGATATCATCTAGTTTACATGCTGATACTAAAGGAGGAACAGGAGATTTTTCCCATAGTTATGCTCCACTGAAAGAGTCAGTTGGCCATACGGAGGTAGAAGTCCTAGCAGGTGCTATCTTGGGTTTATTTGTAAGCTTTATAGTTCATACATTATGAATTTGTTTCTCATGTCTGTTTTCTCTTTAATCCCATCCTTATGCTTCGCGTTGATGCATCAAAAGATTTTTATATATGTACTCTACAGGTTTTAGTACTGCAAAACTTAATTGTTTTATAGGATAAAGTTTTGGTTTAAAAATGTAATACATTCTTGTTCGCTTAGAATGTCACTGAGTTGACTCCAAACTTATGGTTTCATTATACATTCGTCGACTTCGCCTCCTAGCTGCTTGCCCCGAAGGAATCCTTCTTTGCACTCTACTGAAGTTGGATTAAAAATTGAGAGAAGTGGTCTATACATAATTAAAGCACAAGTTATTCTTACATTTTTCTCCTCCAACAACTGTGACTGTTATTTCTCCCGTAGTTTTCTGCAGTTTTTATTTTAAAATGTGGAGCAGTTATGATCAGCATATTACAATTTTCTTTATTTCTTTGGAGGGGGCGGTGTTAGGACAGCTAAGAGCAGGTGGTAAAACCAATGTGGATCGCAGTTCGATATGATACATGGAAGATACATGGAACAAAATCGTCATATTTCATGATACGGAATACAATAAGGGTAGGTAGATTCATTTGGATCGCTGTGGTACGAAACATGTTTATCCAAAACGTGGTATGTTGAGATAACTTTTATAAAAGATACATTAAATTTGGTTAAGTTAGTAACACAACATTCTCATTTTTAAGAGATTATACCATGTTAGCTTTTTGGGCGTCCACAAGACGCTCACCTGGTGACAGTAGTGTTATATATATATATATATATAGAGAGAGAGAGAATTTTCTTGTAAATAACTAAATATTAGAATTTTCAGAATTTTATGTGATAATTATACTTGTAGATATTTTAGAGAAATGATACAATCTTAGTCTTTCATTAGATTTGATCCTAGCCATTGCTTATAAGGCGATTATATAAAGATGCTTTCCATTTGCAAAGTTGTGACCATAGTTTTAATTATTTTTGTGGAATAGAAGTTTTGGTGTCTTGTGACTAAATAGGAAAACAAGATTTGGGTTGCTTAATGTTTCAGAACCAAATGTTCCATGTTTTGGAAAGTTTGTACCAAAACGTAATTGGTTAACATGTAATCATGGGCAGTGGATCCTTTTATTTTTGTAATCTATATAATATATAAAGGTAGCAACGGAGTTTCACAAAATAGAACATTCTCATAATTTTTGATGTGTTAGAATTTTTTCTACCAAATAGAAAGTAAATATAATAAACATATGTTCATTTTTAAACTTTTTCTCAAATTAAATCTCCTTTCTTGTTAATTAAATAATAAAACATACTTAAATCTAATAAACTTCTCTTTTAATTTTAATCATTATTTTTCATATTATGTATCCAAAACTATTTCAAAAAAAGTAAATATAATAAACATATGTTCATTTTTTAAACTTTTTCTCAAATTAAATCTCTTTTTTTGTTAATTAAATAATAAAACATACTTAAATCTAATAAACTTCTCTTTTAATTTTAATCATTATTTTTCATATTATGTATCCAAAACTATTTCAAAAAAAAATTAAAAGGAAACCGCCAATAAAAAGGAACGAAAAGGGAACTCTAATTTATAAGACTCTATCATGTTGCCGCTCTTCTCTTCCCCACCCTACTCTCATGCAAAGGTATGTTCAATATGGTATTATATCTCTTCCATTTAGATTTTCTATTGATAGTTGCAAAGCTCAGCATATGGTATACTATACTTCCACGGTTCAAAAAATCAAAGATAATTATTGACTTTTTATAATTAATTTGTAATATTTTCAACTCAATAAATTTTATTTAATTTTAGTGAATATATTAGTCAATGTAATGATGAATATAATAAATCATATAAAAAGTATAATTATTAATGATATTTATTATTTTATATTTTTTAATTAACCTTTTTAATTTCTAATATTTTAAATTAAAATTAAGTCAATAATAATCTTATAATTTGAAAGAGAGGAAGTAATATTTTTTAACTTACGATATATATATATATATATATATATATATATATATGTATATATATATATGTATACATATATATACACACGGTCCGATTCTAAAGCGAACCTTAAAGAGCGAACCAAAGACGAACCGTCGTCTTTGGTGTCTATGGCGACGGTTTGACCGTCGCCATAGCCATGTAGTCTTTGGCGACGGGTCGAACCGTCGCCATAGACATATATATATATATATATATATATATATATATATATATATATATATATATATATAGGAAAACTTTCTAAAGCGAACCTTAACAAGCGAACTAAAGACGAACCGTCGTCTTAGGTGTCTATGGCGACAATTCGACCCGTCGCCGTAGCCATGCAATCTTTGGCAACGGGTCGAATCGTCGCCATATACACCAAAGACGACGGTTCGTCTTTAGTTTGCTTTTTAAAATTTTCCTATATATATATATATTGAGTCTCTTAAGCGAACTCAAGTTGACGAACTAAAGACGGGCTAAAAAAAAGACACGTGTTGCTAGATTGGCAAGGTTTATGGTCAAATGGGTTACCTAACTTAAACATAAACAAACCCATCTGAATTTCATTTTATACACTTACTTTCTCTCTCTAACTATTCTCTCACTATGAAACCAAGCTCTGGCGATTTCTACTGGGGATGATCAAATCGACTGAAATCAAGGCCCAATCGACACTCAACGTCTCTCTCTCCTCCACACGAAGGTAATTTTCCATAACCAAATTAATTTTTTAATTTAATTTTCAAGCTTTCAAGAAATTTAGGGTTTATTAGGGGTAGAATTTATGTTTATAATTTCTTCAAAATTTCTCTCCTAATTTTTCAGATTTATGGTCATTGGTAGTTTATGTAATTCCTGGGCTTGCTTTTTCAAAACAAATCTAGAAGTATTTAGGAAAAAATCCCCTGTTCATTTCTTTTATTCAATATTATGAGTTACATATCCATAGATCTAATATACATATATTTATTTTCTTTTTATCTTCTTAGAATTTGTGGAAGTTTTGGATGTGGATGGTGGAATTTAATGGAGATGTCAAGCTTGGTTTGAAGTCTTGAAGAATTGGATCTATGAAGAGTTCTCTAGATGCCTTCTCTTAGATCTTGAAGAAAGAGGGTACCAAATCTCTGTTCAAGGGTGTTGGTGCTAACCTCCTCCGTGTAGTTGCTGGTGTTGGTTTGCTTGCCGGTTACAAGAAGCTCCATATGATTGTTTTCGGAAAGAAGTATGGTTCTAGTGGCGGCTAATTGAGAAAGTGAAGCCTTTTTTTAAGCCATTAGTTTCATGAAAATAATTTTTAGTCTGTAGTTCCTTGTGGTCTTGTTTCAAAGCATTATTATTGTTATTATTATTGTTACTTAGAGGTGCTTTGTTATTATTGTATACACCAGGAAGTTGTTTTTAAAGTTTCAAGATGAATTATTTTCAAGTCAAAATAATTTCTTGTACATGTTGTTTTTAAGGCGTCTAAATTTTTTGTACATGTTGTATACACCAATAAAGTGTTTTTAAGGAGGGAAATACAAAATTTTACCAAGTGGTGCCAAATGGGAAGGAGAAACCAATATATGAACTGACATTGATTGTTAATGAGAGAAAAGCTACTTGCTCATGCCGCATGTTTGAATTTGTTGGAATTTTTTGTAAGCATATACTTGTTGTTTTTATTAAAAAGTCTCTTATTGATAGTCTTCTACAACATTATATTTTATAGGGATGAACTATAAAGACCAAGCATCGTGTAATTCAAGAAATTTCTAAAAAGGTGATTCAAGAAGACCCTCAAATGTTTTCCACCTTAAGGAGAAATAGTTTGATAATTGCAGAGGTTATGCTTTTGAACTAGAAGTGTTACATTCTTGTATTTCATTATTGGTTTTGGAGTCTTTATAATGCTTACAACATAACAAAGTGTATACAGAGAATCAATGAATACCAAGAAAACAGAGTTTGGAGAATTGAAATTTTGATCCCCGCACAACATGATTGAGATATAGAAAAGAGTAGATATGAAAAACTATTTATTGTACAAGGAAACTCAACCCAAACAAAAAGCTTTCGAGCAGTCAGAGAAGCATAGAAGTCTTTGAACTTCATTGCGATATAGTAATAAGCCTGTTAAGCCAGAGCTTGGTTGTTGTGTCCAAAACAAAAGATACAGTGCAATTGTAATTATGAAAAAAAAAACAAACAAATAGCTAATTCAAAATACAATTTCAACCGATTTAATAACATTAACAACAAACACCGCATACACAACATTAACAATAATGACAAATCACACGATTAGTTACAATTGACGCAAATCAATTTGCACCCTCGCTAATTCGCTGGAGTCGTTAGCATTCGTTGGATGAGTTGTTACATTCAAAAGCTCGGATCTGACCATTTGCAATCTCCCTTGATTATGCAACGCTCGAACATATTCGTCACACCAACTGATGAAGTTACAACATTGCTGCATATTTTGGGACATAATAAATTTATTCACTTGTGTAAAAGGACCAAATAAACAAAAATAAATTCCAAAATAAATACATACCATTATTCTTGGGCAATAATAATAGTGTCTACCTGATTCTTTCCCAACATTGGAAGTTTGACTGTACAAGGACAATACTCTAGCAAAAAAAAAAGATGAACAAGAGAGTTCTTCCTAAATACTTCTAGATTTGTTTTATCCCAATCAATTGAAAGAAATTTCTGATTATATACAGAAGATATGTCAGGGCATAATAATACACATAGACTTTGGTAACTTTTTCATCATCAGCAACAACAATAAGAACACAAAACACGCATTGATTTCTTTCTCTTTCACTTCCAACCCAACCATACTCAGACAAAAGCTTAAGAAAAGGAAAACTACTTTTTTAATTTTGAGGATTTGTTTTGAAAAAGCAAGCCCAGGAATCACATAAACTACCAATGACCATAAATTCAAAAAACTAGGAGAGAAATTTCGAAGAAATTATAAACATAAATTCTACCCTTAATAAACCCTAATTTTCTTGGAAGCTTGAAAATTAAATTAAAAAATTAATTTGGTTATAGAGAATTACCTTCGTGTAGAGGAGAGAGAGACGTTGAGTGTCGATTTGGCCTTGATTTCGATCGATTTGGTCGTCCCCAGTAGAAATCGTCAGAGCTTGGTTTCATAGTGAGAGAATAGTTAGAGAGAGAAAGTAGGTGTATAAAATGCAATTCAGATGGGTTTGTTTATGTTTAAGTTAGGTGACCCATTTGACCATAAACCTTGCCAATCTAGCAACACGTGCCCTTTTTTTTTAGTCTGTCTTTAGTTCGTCAACTTGAGTTCGCTTAAGTGACTCACGGTATATATATATATATATATATATATATATATATATATACACACACACACACACACACAACAAGCTTCTTAAGCGAACCCGCTTAGCAGACCAAAAAGACGTACTTGGCTCTCTCTCTCTCTCTCATGCGGGTTGTAATTTAGTTACGCGGGTTGTAATTTTGCGCGGGAGGGGGGGTGTGAAAAATGGGCTGGGGATATAAACAAAAAACCCAACAGCAACTCAGACTAAAACTTTAATGTCTCTCTCTAACTCTTCTGTCTCTCTCAAGCGAAACCAGCGAAGTAGTCTGAAATCCGGCCAAATTGACACCATTTTCGGCGATTTGATACTCTGTCTCTCTCCCTCTCCCGACGAAGATAAAGTTCCTTAACAGTATTCATTTGATGGAGTTAATTTGGTAGCGTAAGAAATTGTATTCAGGGGATACATTCAACTTTGAACCATATATGGGCTATACTGAATAACTTGTATTCAGGGTATTATATTCAAAGGGTACAAGTATGTGTATTAACGAAATTTTGTTGGGAATTTATTAGTATTTCCCTCTTGTATGCTCAGATCTGGTGTCTTTTGAGTTATGGGTTGTAATATGGATGATTGTTTTCAACTTTTCTGATTTCTTACTTTTGTTCGTTCGGTTTTTGAATCTTATGTTCATCATTTAGTTGATCTTCAGTTGTTAGCTATATTATACTATTTGGGTATTTTAAGAACTTGTTTAGGTAGAAGGAAAATAATGAATTTTAAGAGCCCCCACCCCCACCAAAAAAAACAAATTATAAGACCCTGATCCTTGAATCGTTCACAATTGATCTTGATTTGCCTTTTCTGTTAGAATAATTGGGTTTCATTATTTGAAAGTTGTGTTCTTTCTTCAAATATATGTCTAAAAATATTGGAATGGATACTTAGATAATGTTAAATTTTGATTAAGGGAATAATGCTTTGTTATCTTAATTATCGCTTGCTAAATGATTTGTTTGAGGCACATATGCTTGATGTTTTAGATCATTAATTTGCATTGATTTTAATTTAATCGTACAAGTTATGGATGATAATTTAGAGGATAAAGTACGGGGTAATGATGAATATGGTGATAATGTAGACAATACTCAAATGGATGTAGAGAATAGGAGAATTGAAGGGGAGAGTTTTAAGTTAATAGAAGAAGTTGGAAGTGATGAAGGTAGGGAAATTTTTATTTATAATCCGCAAGTAGCCGACCATCTCAAACCTAGTTCCAAACAATAGATGAAGTTAAGGATTTCTACAATACATATGCTAAAGAGGCGGAATTTAGTATTCGAAGTTGGGCTACTAAGAAAATCGAAGGAAGTGATGAAGTGAAAAGGAAAGAGTATGTTTGTTTTAAACAAGGTAAGAGAATAACAATTGCGGATGTTGAAATTAAAAGGCATTGGGGATCGATAAAAGAGAGTTGTAAAGCAAAGGTTGTTATGTTGAAAATAAATTCAGGGGCATATGTAGTCACCCAATTTATTGAGGGTCATAGTCACCCTTTGACAACTCCATCAAAGAAGCATTTATTAAGATCTCACCGAAGTGTTTCGAGTGCGCAAAAATATTTGAGTCAACAACTTGCCATGATAAATATACCCTCACATCAACAATTCAATTTCTTTGGAGTACAAGCTGGAGGGTTTGAAAACATTGGGTGTACACAACAAGATTTATATAATTATGAAAGTGATAGACGTAGTGAGTTGAAAGGGCATAACGGAGAAATGTTGAGTGAATTTTACAAATTAAAAAAGGGCAAGAATCCATCATTCACTTATGAAATTAAGGTCGATAATGAACAGAGGATAACACATTGTTTTTGGGCTGATGCTACCTCTAGAAGGGCATATAGTTTTTATGGTGATGTAGTTGTCTTCGATACGACATACAACACCAATCACAATGGGATGATTTTTGCACCACTGATGGGAGTTAACAAACATGGTCAAACCATAATTTTTTCTTGTGCATTCTTAAGTGATGAGACCTCAGATTCATTTGTTTGGCTATTCAACAAATTTTTAGAGGCTATGCCAGGTGATGCCCCTAGAATGATCATTACTAATCAAGATCCCTCGATGTCTAAAGCAATTTTAGAAACTCTTCCGGATACATTTCATAGATACTGTAGTTAGCACATATTGACAAAATTTTATGAAAAACTAGACTCGATGAAGTATAACGCTCACTATAATGAATTTTTCAATTGTATTTGGAAGTCGGAGTCTAAAGAAGAGTTTGATTTGACATGGACGGAGCTTGTTGGGAGGAGCGGGTTACATGACAACAAATGGTTACAAACAATGTATGAAATTCGTTCAAATTGGGTGCCTGCTTATTGTAATCATATTTTTTCGGCCAATATGTCAAGTAGCCAACGAAGAACACGAAGAACATGGTAGTATATAGACGGATTAAATTATGAGTATTTGTTTTTCGTTGATTCTTCAACACTAAGGAACATATTATTAGCAGAAGGTTTCAAGATACAGATATGTTCAAAGAGAAAATGTTTGCAGATGAGTTAAACCTATTTTAAGCCACACAAGCATTCTGTATTTTTTAACTGCCTTGTGTCCATAATTTAACCCTGATAATATCAGTTCCCTAATATTATCCTAGATCTAGTTACTGCAAGTTCACTGTAAAATTTCAACAGGTCATGCACCTGCACATTATGGCAATGCATGAGTGAGATTACGATTACGATTTACGTACTAATATAGTTACTTATTGGCAATGACATTGAAGTTTTCATTTACTTCCGTGGTCATGTGATCTTGTTGTGGTGCTGCATGTGTAGGTATATAAAAATATACTTGTTCTATTGTTTGCTTTTATTTTCACCAAAAACTTTGACAAACTCTCTTTTTATGCACCCATTTTAGCATGTGTTTGTGTATATGATCACATGATGTATATCTAGATATATAGGTTGGAGAATATTTTTAATATAATTTTCTGTTATTATGAATCTTATAATTGTAAAATGACTAGCACTATTAAATTAATGCAGTTAAATGATGTCTTAATTAGGAGAAAATACCTAAAAATTTCAATTTTGTTTTAGTTATTGCAAGATTTTTTGCAATACACTTCCTCTCTGATCCATTATATATAAGATCATTTTCGACATTCTGAAGTCAGATATTTACAAGTTTTAAATTGATAAGAATTGAATTTATTTATTTTTTAAAAAATACGATTATAAAAATGATAATTTATCATTTATTTTAAATTTAAAAATATATATCTCAATAAAATCCAATTATATTCTAACTAAAATACGTTAAAATGTAAGTTCAGATTTTCATATCTTCGCTTACACAGGTTCACAAAACTCTAACCTCCATGGGATCTAATACATGTCTAAGAAAACATGTATCAAAAATTAAAAGCACAATCCAGTCAACAAAAACTCATCATCTAAAACTCTAGCATCAAATCAGGTTGTCTAAAAGTGGTTGCTGAAAGGAAAATAATAATGCGAACCATATTTGTTTCTCACAGGAGTTTGTACATGGAATGGAGAACCTAGTAGATTCGTTCCCCGATTTATTTTAAGACAACTAGTTTTTCATAATCATAAACAAACAGAGAATAAATATTACAACAACTAATTTCTTCAATAATTTAATTTCAAGTCTCATTTCAATTATAGTAGGATCATCCACCATGGAATGGTTGGCCAGCTGCGTTTCAAAAGTTGGTGATGATTTTTCTTCATTTATAGCCTTGCACCATTCCAAGAAACCGCATTTTCCATTCGGACAGGCATAGTAGACTCGACCTTCATTTCCATTCTTATTGGAGCGGGTAATTTTACAAATTATAAATTGCCCACAATGATATTGCTTATTTTGAATCCTTAAATCAAATTCGTAGCTCTCCACCATACTTCCTGATGACATTGCTTGTTTTGGGTCTACAAAACACTAATCTTCTTTATATACAGAGATTTCTATGTTAAACATTAATCACTAACAATTATACCTTCTTTACATCATAAAATTGTAAAATCACAAAGTTTTCTAACCTGCAAATAATTCCACAAGGGAGAATACTTCCAAAAAATGAAACCCAGTTATTCTAACAGAAAAGGCAAATCAAGATCAATTGTGAACGATTCAAAGATCAGGGTCTTATAATTTGTTTTTTTTGGGTGGGGGTGGGGGGCTCTTAAAATTCATTATTTTCCTTCTACCTAAGCAAGTTCTTAAAATACCCAAACAATATAATATAGTTAACAACTGAAGATCAACTAAATGATGAACATAAGATTCAAAAACCGAACGAACAAAAGTAAGAAATCAGAAAAGTTGAAAACCATCATCCATATTACAACCTGTAACTCAAAAGACACCCAATCTGAGCATACAAGAGGGAAATACTAATAAATTCCCAACAAAATTCCGTTAATACATATACTTGTACCCTTTGAATGTAATAACCTGAATACAAGTTATCCAGTATAGCCCATATATGTCAAAGTTCAAAGTTGAATGTATCCCCTGAATACAATTTCTTACGCTACCAAATTAACTCCATTAAATGAATATTGTTAAGGAACTTTACCTTCGTCGCGCGCGCGAGAGAGCGTCTCAAATCGCCGGAAATGGTGCTAATTTAGCCGAATTTCAGATGACTTCGTTGGTTTTGTTTGAGAGAGACAGAAGAGTTTTAGTCTCAATTGCTATTGGGTTTTTTTGTTTATATCCTTAACCCATTTTTCACAACCCACACGCAAAATTACAACCCGCGTGACTAAATTACAACCCGCGTGAGAGAGAGAGAGCTAAGTACGTCTTTTTGGTCCGCAAAGCGGGTTCGCTTAAGAAGCTTGTTGTGTGTGTATATATATATATGGATTATATGTAGGTACATAGTTGTGTAGTGCACAATCGGCTACAACGACGATTTTTTGGGACTATAACGATAGTTTTTTTGGCCCGTTTAATAGTACATCCCAATAGGGGGACGACTATACTTTGTTCAATTTATCTCTCTCAACTTGGATGCCATGAAGCGGGCCTTGAAAAGTTTTAACATAAGCAACAGGGATTCGTAGCCATCTATGTATAGAAGAAAAAAAGGTATAGATTAATATGTCTGTGTACCGACTGAACCAATGATTATTCATGATTCCATAATTGAATCAATTTTGTGCCTTGCATCGGAATTAGCCTAATTCTTTGTTAATATATAGGTATTAAAGTAAAAGTTTCTTCTATTTATAAAATATATAAAAAAAAGATTGGGTGACTTCAAAAAATGAAGTGTTAAAAAATGATTTTGTAGTAATATTTTTGTATTTTCTTAACTCCATATTTTGGTGAATTTTATTATTCCATATGTTTCAACAAACAAGTCTCATTTATCATTTTTTTTATTTCACAAAACAATCCTCTTTTTATTGATAATAGTATAAAATAAAATAATATCTTCAATTTTTTTATCACAATTCATTACATGTCACTACTACTAACAACTCATTATATTTAATTATAAATATGATATATAATGCATTACCAATATTTGCATATATTATAAATGTAACTTTTTTTGGCATAACGGAAAAAGTAATCTTATTATTATTTTTATTTAATTATACGGGTTAAATATTTTTTTTATCAATGTACTTTAAGTCAACTTACAAACGATTAACTAATTTTTTTTTACAGTCAACTCACTGAACTTTAGTTTTCTTAAAAAAAATTGAATTTTTGCCACAGGCATTAATTATTTTAACGGGAGATTGACGTGTTAGCGCCACATCCCACTTAATCTTAACTGGATCCAAGTTGTAATTGTTTTTTACACCTCAATAACCCACCCATGAAAAACAAACATATCCAACAATATCCGATCCTACCCAACAACTATCTTCCCTAATAAATAAGGTACAAAACTCAGACGGAGGCAAAATTTAGGGTTCATCGTGGTGAATCAATTAAGTCGACTAATTTGAAGTAATTGATACTAATAATCCATTACATAGTTGCGCTTAGAGGAGATGAGTACATCAAGTGGAGTAAAGATTTCTTATAAAAGGAAATCAGTAACCAAATCTGCAGATTCTGAGCGCGACTCCTCCTCATTAAATCCAATTGTTTGCGATTGTGGAATTGTTGCACCCATGTGGGAAGCTTGGAAAGAAGAAACCCTAGATTCAGGTAGAAGATTCGTTAGTTATAGCAGATACAAGCTATGTTAATTTGCAATATATTTATTTATTTGGGATTGAAAGAAAAAAGGGTGATTTTTCCGCACAAATCTTGTTTTATTGTTTTGTTAACAAGGATAAAAATATGTATTGTCGATTTTTCAAGTGGTGTGACCATCCATTCACTAAAAGATCAAGGAAAAGTTATCAAAAAATTGAGGGATGAGCTCATAGTTGCTAATGAAGAAATACAAAGATTTAGCTTGATTTAGGATGGAAGTGAGTCAAGAGTGAGTTGAAGATGGAAAATGTCTAATCAGCTGAAAAACTCAAGAAGATGAGGATCATTTTAATTTATTCATGGTTGATTTTTCAGTTTATTTCAGTAATAGTAGTGTAAAAGAACATTGGGATGGATGATTGTAATTGGCTAATGGTTGTTGTGTTTGTGTATTGAAGAAAATGAAATAGCAAAGCATTTAGCTCTTTTTGGTCTGTCATTTTGTGACTTGTGTATTTGAAATAAAAATAGTATGTCAAAAAACAGAGCATAGTAACAATACAATGACCCCCTGTATTAATGCAAAAAACAGAGCAATAGTGACTAACCTAAACTAAGTCACACCTTTGCACCCTACAAATAGTTATTATTCACAAACCCATAACCTGCATTTGCAGAAAGAATAATGAATTGTTAGCAACCATCATACAAGCAATAATAAATATCAACCAATATTAAATAAATGTCAAAAACTGAAATTAGTAGCCCAAAAAATCAAAGTATCATTTTTATAACATAACTCCCGTAGTACCAATACAATTTACCCCCCTGTATTGCTTGCTTCACTAATCCAAAAAATCAAGTAAGCTTTACCATAACATTAACCAAAAGTATTCAAGTTATGTAAGACCCCGAAAATTTTAATAAATAGAATTTAATTTTCTTCTTATTATTATTTTAAACAGAAAGGTGTTAAATCGATAATGATAAAGTTCCTAGTGAAATGTGAAAATTGAGAAGTCTAGTAATAACGCTAAATCACTATTCACGCGATCACTATTCACGGGGGACTATTCACGCTAAAAACGCTTTTACACTGTCTTCGACCTTCGAATTACGTCATAACGTTTATATGAGCTGGATACGAAATTATACGGTATAAATACGAAAGTACTATTCATACGAATATACTATTCATTTATACAAAAAAGTCAAACCTGTATGTCGGGGAATATTCCTTCTGTCGGATAATATTCGTTTTGTCGGAGAATATTATATTCGGTAAAGTACGACGACGCCGTCGAAATAACCACTTTTATATTCGGTAACGTACGGCGCCGAAATAACAAAATATTAGTGGGCCCCACAATGACAATCTTGTCAACGATAGTGGGCCCCGTTGTCGGATACTGAAAACGACAGTATTTTGTCAACAGTATTATCACGACAACTGTTGAAATACCCGGTAATAAAAAGAACAGTAAAACGCGTTATTCTACAGTAGTACGCGGTATTTCACAGGCACACGGTATTGCACAGTATTTTAAATTATTGATTCAATAATTGATAAAGTAGCAATTGCACAGTATTTTGATTCAATAATTACAATAACATCTGCATGATACTTTTTATTATTTATCATGGTACTGTAACTCATATTATTTGTTATGATATTTTAGCATTATTGATGGATTAAAAGTGGAGTCTAACTTAGGGGTACCTAAGTGAAATTTTAAAATTCACATGCTGTGAACTATTGGTTCACATGTGGGAACTATTGGTTCACATGTGGGAACTATTAGGGGATGTTATGCAAGATTGATAATACTTGAGGGATTATATTAAAAAGTAGAGGCAAAGATGGAGGTACTAAAGTGTAATAAGTCGAGCCCTTATTGTGCAATTAATGAAACTTGGTTTTCCTATAAATAGGAGGGGTTATCTTAAGAAATCTTCACACCTTCCTTGCATATACTTCCTCTCTCTCTAAATTTCTTGAGTTCTCTTAGTGTGCTAGGCTATTGTGAGTATTTGTGAGAATACTAGTATTGTCCAAGTTAGTAAACTTCATAGAAAGCAACATCCAATCACTTATTAACGAAGGTAGGGGATATCATTTCTTTCATACTCTTATGTAATATCATTTACTTCCTTGTTCGTAAGTGATATTATACTCAGAAAGGTTGTTATTCATTTCGTATTAATTTGTGGGGATAACCTGTCTACGCGGATTACCGCATGACAGGTGAATAACCCTTCGTATTCGTTACTTATAAATCTTTAGTGGAAATAATCTGTCTACGCGGATTACCGCATGACGGGTGAATAACCCTTCGTATTCATTACTTATTAATCTTTTGGGGAGATAATCTGTCTACGCGGATTACCGCATGACGGGGGAAAACCCATTTGCAGTTTCATATATTCTGTTATACTCGTATAACGTATCATTTCTTTTGTACTCTTTACGGAATATCTTTTCTTTCACATTTCTCCATTTATGATAAGAAATCTCTGTTTGTTTCCAAAACCTTATTTTTAAATGGAGAAAATCCTTGAAATTAGTATAATATCCTTAATAGTTTGTGCTTCATCTAATATCTTTTCACTTGAATCTTTATATTTCATTTTATACGTTATAGTTGAAGCATGAAATAATTTCTTGAATATCATTCTTGAATTTGACTCCACAAATTGGTCATCGTGTTGGCAATTTGGTCAATCTTTGATACTGATTAAATTATAAAGCTTTTCTTATCCTTAATCTCACTGTATCATTGTCATCATCCTCATGCTCATACTTAAATTGTGGTGATAGTTCTCTTTGGCCCGTAGTGCAAAGATGAACTGGCGTTTGGCATGATCAGGACCGGTTGTGTTACAAATAAATATCTTTGGCACGTAGTGCAAAGAGAGGCTGTTGAAACTGTTGATTGGTGTTACAAATAAATATCTTTGGCACGTAGTGCAAAGAGAGGCTGTTGAAATTGTTGATTGGTGTTACAAATAAATATCTTTGGCATATAGTACAAAGAGAGGCTGTTGAACATGAATTATTGATTGGTGTTACAGGGATATAATATTAGTGGTGATCCTTTAACTTATAGAAGATGATAGATATTATAATCTACTTGACTCTTCTAATGGATTGTCCGTTCCGCTGCAGTTATTGTTATTGAATAACATCTTTAAACCTCTGATTTATTTTGGTTGAAGGCTAAAGATAATTTTATTATTCATTATCTTAGTCATGATATTTCCTACTGGGCTATTTGTGTTCACCCTTTTCCTTTGTTCTCTTCAGAAAAATAGAGTGTAGCGGGGACTAGCCGGAGAATGGAGTGATGGTCCGAGGCAATAGAAGTGTCTCAATACCTTACTATTAGTGTGGCAATAAGTGTATTGAGAATTTAAGATGTATTTGTATTGTGTTGTCGTATTTTGCACGACACTTATTAGTTGTAAATGGGAAAATTCGTATTTGTATTTTGTGGAATGTTATTGGCGACTCAAAATGGGTTGTGTGGACCTATTTTGGGGGTGTCACAAGTTATACCAAATCAGAAGCTACACCAAAAGATTACAAATTTTCATCTAAAATACTAGAAGAAGCTATACCAAAATATAGTTATACCAAATAGATTCTAAATAATATTCCCATGAACTAGTACTTAAATAACATAACCTAAATGCTACTGTTTGGTAGTCTTTCCACCTTTCTTCCTTGGTGCTTTAAATGGTCTGCAAGTTGAATTATGTAAAATTTGTTGACTTGCTTACTTTTTCCTTGTATTCACTTGGGTTGGTGGTGTAGAAGCAGGTGGAATACATCCTTGGACAGTTGTTTGTGAAGATTTCTTCTTCCTTGCAAGTGTTGGAGTTGGAATCTAATATTTAGTACACAATAACAAATATATATACTTACAATGACCTCCAATACAAATAAAAATGGACTTATACTTACAAATATATACAGTTACCATTAATGAAATTAATACAGTTAGAAGGAGTGAAATTATACTTACAAATATATATTTTTCCTTTTCCTTTCCACAATTAACCACTTTCTCTTTTCCCTTGCTAGTGTCAATGACATTCTCTTTGCTATTTCCAATGTCATTAGCCTATAAAAATAGTTTAGAAACATATTTAATAATAATGAACTTATATGTACTTGTGTATATATTTAAAAGAATTTACCCCTACACCATCTTGAGTTGATGGCACATCCCTAATCACCAAAGTAGGCAGTACCCTCCCTCTTGTAATTTGAGTCCTCTTCTTTGTTAGGGTAGGTGGAATAGATGGCACAACTCTTTTCTTCCTTGGAGACTTGGGCTTATGCTTTGAATGTCCAGGCATAGTTAGGTGCTTTGGAAATTTGGCTCGGTTGTGACCCTTTCCCTTGCATAGGGTGCAATGCATCTTCCTCCCTTTCCTTGACACCCTAGCCACCTTGTTGCTATTTGCCCTATCTTCCCACTGCTTCTTCCTTCTTAATCTTTGTGGCCTTCCCTTCAACTTTTTATTCATTGGTAGAGGCAACATGATATCACACTCAGTAAAATTCTAAAAGTCTTCACCATTCAGTACTTCTAATGTGTGTGATTAAGTCTTAATATAAGTATCCTTAGTGTACTGTGAGCTACATATTCTAGAGAGTTTCCATAAATGGAATGAATGGCTCGAACTGCATGAGAACAAGGGATTCCTGTTAAATCCCACACTATACATGCATAACGTTTTTGCTCTAAGTTCACAGTGTAGCCTCATTTTCCTCTCTCCTTCACTTGGAACTTTGATTGTCCATCCCATAGAGTTTCACAAGTGTGTAGAGTCTAAAACAGGTGCATCCAATTTCTTTTTAATCCTCGGACATGTTAAGTCTTCAGTCTTCATCATTGCATCTCTTTACTGGTGCAACCTCACTATTATTTGATCATGAATTTCAGCTAACATGTGAAGAACTGACATATATCTTACATAAATTATCCATGCATTAAAGCACTTAGACATGTTGTTCTCTACATTGTCAGTTTTTAAGTGAGTCTCAAAGAATGCTTTGGACCACACCTTTGGATCTTGCTCTACCAGTTTGTCATGTGCAGGAGTAGATAACCTTTTAACCTCCCTTATTGTCCTTTTATAAGCTACAGGGTGTGTAGCTATGGATACCTCCCAGAATGCGCCTTTTAGTTCTTGTGAGGGAATTGTTTTTCTCCAATTTGCATAGATGTGCCTTGCACAGTTTTTATGCTCTACATGAGGAAGAAACTCCTAAACAGCTCCTTTCAGTCCCTGCAACACACATAAGTTAGTTAACAATATGCCAACAGTTTCATAGAAAACAATAAGGTAGTAAGTATATATTAGATATTAATAGAGTTTTGACCTTTTATTGATCAAATATTATAGTGATCATGAAGTCATCTCCCAAAGACAGGTTAATCACCAACAATTGGAGAACCAAGTCCAACTATCATAATTTTTAATTTCCACCACCCCTATAGCTATTGAAAACATATAATTGTTCCCATCCCTACCAACTGCAGATAAAAACTGACCACCACACACTATTTTCAGAAAGCAACCATCCAACCCAAGAACAGGTGTGTAGCCTTCTTTCCAAGCCTTTTTCAAAGCATCATAACATACACTAAACCTTTTAAATCTAGGCACATTTTCTGGAATCAATCGAGTTGTCTTTATATCAACTGTATTATTTTTGTTACTCTTCACTATCTCACCACCAAAGTCCCACACCCTTGCATAATGGTCATTCATCACATGTTGAATCCCTTGCATTACTAACTGTCTAACCCTCATACACTTAACCTCTGTAACATCCAACTTTATTTTCACTTTTATTTTATCTTGCATCTCCCTTAGTTTCTAGGTAGGATTTCTCCTAATCCTATTGCCATAGTACTCAACAAAGTACTTTATTGTATTTAGCTTGTTTTTGAAGTTCCTAATGCAATTATGAGTGTCCAACATAGACTTCACATGCCATGTATTATTCCTTTGCATGTAACTAGCTCACAGTTTCTATGGACATCCTTTGTCACACATCACTTGGCATCGTTTGAAGTCATTAACTATGTGACGCCCCCAAATTCGGGTACCTTAAAACCCTCGATATGGTGCTATATGATACTAAATCATCACACGCATCTAAGTACGTAATCTTAATAATACGAATGTAATTACTATATTATTACAAACATATCCATTCCCTACCCAGGTTCTAAGACCATTACATGTTCAAAGCATAATAATATTGTATATTATAATAACAATAATATACTATTACACATTCTTCTAATCGTTCATCTTTTTCTTTCTCATATCCTTACCGAATTCTTTCGCCTGCTCGGGCTTAGCTGAAAGTCATTTAATTTTACGCAAGGATGAGTATTATATAGCTCAACAAGTATAACAATTAAACAACAACAAAATCATGAATCATGATATTTATCTTTAACAACTGAACAATAGTTGAAGACATTCCGAATAAAGAGGAATAATATTTTGTTTTCGTTTTAAAACATTTTTCGTTTTCAAATGATATAGTAAACATTTATACTGAGCGGCGGTCAAAAGACCATAACTTTCTTTTCTTGCATTAAAAAGGTTTGGACAGTACTTTCAACTGTAAACCGTCTTCACTTACGAGCACGTCTAGGTGATCAGCCTATAGTACTCTATGTTGATCAACACTATTTTTAAACAACATTGCGTTTGCTTTAACACCTTATGTGTGTCAGCCGAAAATATTCAACTAAAAACTTTTGTCCCAATATTAGGGTTGTTCATTCTCAGACTTACCTTTGAATCCGCACCAAATAAATTAGTTTGGAAAACACTACTTAACATCAATAATATTTTAAAGATTTAATATCCAATCGATAAAACACTTTAACATTTGTCTAGCCGAAATAAATGGCATTGACACATTTCTCAAGAAGTTCATGCATATTTGAACTTTAAAGCTTTAACTGTTTATGTCATAGCATAACTTGAATACTGGTATAAATACAGAAGGATTTGCACAAGTAGGGAATTCACACAATCGTAAAAGCATTGTGGAACTTAAACTTAGTACTTCACATGACATTTATAAGAAAATAATCAAAAGAAGTTAGAAAACTTACCTTAAGCGTCTTCTAAAAAGTTATGCTAGTTTGCCCTTCGAATGGTCTACACAATTATGTTTACATACACATACCAATTAATCACATATTCGATGCCAAATATTGGTTTATGTCAAACCTTAATTCATATTTAATAATGCTTTCTGTTATTCGAAGCTTAGTATTCAACTTTGTTTTTAAGACTTAGCACGGCGTCATGCTATTTGCACAATGCTCGTCTAACACGCTTATGCGAACGCCTAATGCCCGAGCACGTAGCAGCTCTTTACTGGGCTTGGTGCAGGTCCGGCGTTGCGACGTCCCTTTTTAGACTTAATGCCGGCGCTACGGTACCCACTTCTAGTAGTTCGGCTCCAGAAGCGGTGCTGCGGCACCAGCTTTTGTGCTGGTAACGGTACTGCAACGCCATTCACAAACTAACTTGGAAAATTTGTGATTTTTTATGCCTACTTTGCGACTTCATAATTCGCTCATCCCTTAACGGAACGAGTCCGTTCTTGAGCGATTTACTAGCTCATCACAATACCTACAACTTATCCTGGACATAATAATTTTTTAGGTTCTCTAACGAGTCTAAAATTTGGCTCAAAAGTCCCTCGGGGACTCATTTTTTTTCTTCGATAAATGACGTTTTAGACGTCAGTTACTAAATTCTTCATAAATTACTCATCCGAAGTCGGGATGAGTTTGTTCTTGAGGTATGGCTCACATTTTCTACGACTACAAAACTCCCAGAGAATCATAATTTTTTGAAAGCGATTAATTTCCGCAAACTCGGCATGAAAATCATACCAAGCTAAGGTTTTCGTCGATTAACGTCCTTTACTAAAAATTTTATCATAACTTCGTTATAGCATATTTTTACTCCGTTGCAAATGGAACATTTCTATAACTTACACATGTATATTTTCTTCTTCTTAAATTTTAAAAACTAACATATGAACAATAGTTTTAAACTTCTCCATCAACAACAATTTAAATCGATTTCCATGCCTTCTTAGTTTAATTCGTTATTAAATCTACGATTCCACTTATAATGCATATTTTCGTGATTTACACTACTAATATCATCTTTCTTATATCTTCGGATCTTTCATGATCCTCATTAAATCAACATCCACCAACAAGGCAATTCATTATATATTTACAAAATATTAAAAGAAAGAATTTCTAGGGTTCTTACCTTCTTGCTTGTTCTTGGTTAGCTTGATAAACTTGCTAGCTTTTCTTTCCTCCAATCTGAAACCTCTCTCTCTTACTTAAAATGTGTATAGTTTTTTTTTCTTAGCTTGTGAATTAGTAAGGAATGAATGGAGAGGAGCTTGGTATTTATAGGCTTGACAAGGTTAGGGTGTTTTGGACATTAGGGTTACTTAGCTTAGAGGAAAAGCTTTGCTAAGCTTCTCCAACAAGCCAATCCTCCCCAAATGGCCGGGTATGACCCCTCTAGGGTCCCCCCCACTTGGCTTTTGCTTTCCTTTTTTCTTAATAAACTAGCATGTTGACCTCCTTTGACTTTCCTAGGTTTTGGGCTTAATTTGATCTTAGCTTGGGCCATTCTTTGGGCCTCTATTAACTTTAGTTTGGGCCTTGAGTAAATCATACTTGGGCCTCCTAACATTTCCTCTTGGACTTCCAAAAATAAAGCCGAAGATTTTGACAATCGATCTTTAACTTTCGTTGTCTTTCTCAATTCGTTCAACAAGCCTTGCGTTTTTCGTTTTTAAATTTTATTAGATATTACGTCTCGTGACGTCATATAAAAATTATAGCGTCTTCCAATAAATCGAAAAAATGTAAAGGCGTTTTTAGCATAAATAGTGATTTTATATCTTTTTCCCAAAAAATTTATTTTCGTCTTCGAAATCCTAATTCGTAAATTCTTACACGTAAACACAATTTTAGGTCATAATATGACCTTTAAGCACATAACACAGAATAATATTCATAAAACTTCAATTTATTCAATAATATTCAAAAACCCTAGTTACAAGGCTAAGTAAAATTCTCGATCGTTACAAACTAAATACCACAACTTCCTCCTATTAACAATAGAGTAGTCTCTTATGGCATCTTTTGTGACGCCCCCAAAATAGGTCCACACAACCCATTTTGAGTCGCCAATAACATTCTACAAAAATACAAATACAAATACGAATTTTTCCATATACAACTAATATTTGTCGTGCAAAATACAACCACACACATACTGTGACTTTCCAGACAAATATCGTACCGTATGGTACCACAGTATCCAAACCCAAATCATTACAATGCCGTAAAAAGACGGCAACACATGTTTTAAGTCTCCAGTACAATTATTATTAAACTATGTCATAACTTGATGAGAACAACCACTAACTCGAACCATCACTCCACTCCCCGGCTAGTCCCAGCTACATTTTCCTTTCCTGAGAAGAACAATGGGACAAAACTGAAAAGGGTGAGCTCAAATAGCCCAGTAGAAATATCATGACTAAGATAATGAAGACTAAAAATTATCTTTAGTCTTTAACAGAATTAAATCAGAGATTTAAAGATATTTTAATTGTTCGACAACAACAATTACAGCGGAACAAACAATCCATTAGAAGAGTCAAGTAGATTATAATATCTACCATATTCTATAAATTAAAGGATCACCACCAATATTTTATCCCTGTAACACCAATCAACAATTCCTGTTTATGAACATCCAAATCAACAGTTTATATTCAACAGCCTCTCTTTGCACTACGTGCCAAAGATATTTATTTGTAACATCACCGGTCATGATCATGCCAAACGCCAGTTCATCTTTGCACTACGGGCCAAAGAGAACTTTCACCATACGCCTTTGTTTGTAACACCAAAAGTCATGATTATACCAATACACAGTTTGGTCAAAATCATGTCACGCCAGTTCATCTTTGCACTACGGGCCAAAGAGAACTATCACCACAATTTAAGTATGAGGATGAAGATGATGACAATGATACAGTGAGATTAAGGATAAGAAAAGCTCTATAATTTAATCAGTATCAAAGATTGACCAAATTGCCAACACGATGACCAAATTGTGGAGTCAAATTCAAGAATGATATTCAAAAAATTATTTCATGCTTCAACTATAACGTATAAAATGAAATAGAAAGATTCAAGTGAAAAGATATTAGATAAAACACAAACTATTAAGGATATTCTACTAATTTTCAGGGATTTTCTCCATTTAAAAATAAGGTTTTGGAAACAAACAAAGATTTCTTATCATAAATGAAGAAATATGAAAGAAAAAGATATCCCTTAAAGAGTATAAAAGAAATGATACGTTATACGAGTATAACAAAATATATGAAACTGCAAATGGATTTTCACCCGTCATGCGATAATTCGCGTAGACAGGTTATTTCCACCAAAGATTAATAAGTAATGAATACAAATGGTTATTCACCAGGTACGATACTCGTACATACAGGTTATCCCCACAGAATAATAAGGAATGAATACAAAGGGTATTCACCAGGTACGACACTCGTACATACAGGTTATTCCCACAAAATAATAAGGAATGAATATAAAAGGATATTCACCAGGTACGACACTCGTTCATACAGGTTATTCCCACAGAATAATAAGGAATGAATATAAAAGGATATTCACCAGGCATGCGTCATACCGCACGGACAAGTTATCCCCACAAATTAATACAGAATGAATAACAACCTTTATGAGTATAATATCACTTACGAACATGAAAGGAAATGATATTATATATGAGTATAAAAGAAATGATATTCCCTACCTTCGTTAACAAAAGACTGGATGTTGCTTTCTATGAAGTTTACTAACTTTGGACAATACTAGTATTCTCACAAATACTCACAATAGTCTAGCACACTAAGAGAACTTAAGAAATTTAGAGAGAGAGAAAGTATAAGCAATGAAGGTGTGAAAATTTCTTAAGCAAACCCTCCCTATTTATAGGAAAATCAAGGTGAGGGCATTTTAGTCTTTTTCCTAAATTTTCTTGGTTTATTACTCTTATACCCTTGGCATATTCTTTTAATATCATCCATCCATTTTTTCTTCCATTTATATCATCCATCCATTTTTTCTTCCATTTATATCATCCATCCATTTTTTCTTCCATTTATATCATCCATCTATTTTTTCTTCCATTTATCAAAAGATAAAACCATTATAAAAATAACTCCATTATCACAATAAATCCATTTTTCTGTATTATTGTGTTAAATGTATTAATATCACAGATAGCATATACTCACAATACTGACAACCAGATTATTCCCAGGAAAGAGGGGGTCTTCCATAAAAATGGCGCGCAATTAAATAACTCCTTTCCTTGACAGAATTTCTAGACATTGTCAATAATGCTAAAATATCCTATCAAATGATATGAGTTACAGTGTCGTGACAAATAGTAAAATATATTATGCAGATGCTATTTAACAATTATTGAATCAAGATATTATGCAATTGCTACTTTATCAATTATTGAACCAATAATATAAAACACTGTGCAACATCGTGAGCTACTCTGGAATACCGTGTGCTACTGTGGAATAACGTGTGCTACTGTGGAATAACGTGTGCTACTGTAGAATAACGCGTTTTACTGTTCTTTTTATCACCGAGTATTTCAACAGTTATCGGTTAAAGTTTTGCCGCCAATTTCTATCACTTTCTATATCCGACAGTTAACCTGTTGTGGGGCCCACTATCATTGACAATATTGCCATTTCGGCGCCGTCGTACGGTACCGAATATAATATTTTCCGACAGAAAGAATATTCCCCGACAAAAGGAATATTCCCCGACACACTGTTTATCAGATAATTTGCATGTAAAACACCTTTAACTATCATTTATAACAATTAAGCACTTCACTATTTAGAAAAATAATCATAAAGAAAATAATAAACTTTTATTTCATAAAGTCGGGATCTTACAATCTCCCCTCCTTATGAAATTTCGTCCTCGAAATTGACGTACGTACCTGGCATTGCGAAAAGGTGAGGATACTTTGCTCTCATTTCGGATTCTAACTCCCAGGTCATTTCCTCAACATCATGGTTTCTCCATAAAACTTTGACTTGAGGTATAACCTTTGAGCGTAGAATCTGCTCCTTCTTATCTAAGACCTTGACAGGTATCTCCTCATACGTTAAATCCTCTGCTATCTCGTCTGGTTCTAATTCAATAACGTGGTTTGGATCTTTCACATATTTACGTAGTATGGATATGTGAAAAACATTATGAACACGAGACATGCTCGGAGGTAAGGCGAGTCTGTAGGCCACAGTTCCTACTCGGTCGAGGATTTCAAATGGACCGATAAATCGAGGGTTAAGCTTTCCTCTCTTTTTGAATCGCGTAACACCTTTCCACGGAGCAATATGTAAAAATACATGATCTCCGACATTGAATTCCTCGTCTCTTCGATGAAGATCAGCATAACTCTTTTGTCGATCTTGAGCTGTTTGTATATGTTGTCGGATCATTTGGATCTTTTCTGTAGTCATACGTATCAACTCGGGTCCCAATAATTTTGCCTCACCTACTTCATCCCAACATGTTGGAGATCGACACCTTCGTCCATACAATGCCTCGAAGGGAGCCATGCCTATACTTGCTTGATAATTGTTGTTGTAAGAGAATTCCACCAATGGCAAGTATTTGTCCCAACTTCCTTTGAAGTCTAGTACGCAGAGTCTTAATAGATCTTCGAAAGTTTGAATAGGCATTTCCGATTGCCCGTCTGTTTGGGGATGATATGCAGAACTGAATTATAATTCAGTGCACATAGCTTTTTGTAAGCTGGCCCAAAATCGTGAAGTGAACCTAGGATCTCGATCAGAAACGATAGATACCGGCATGCCATGCAATCTCATAATCTCGCTTATATACATACTAGCAAGACGCTCCAGTGAATAGTTTTCTCGTATAGGCAAGAAATGAGCAGACTTGGTCAATCTATCTATAATGACCCAAATTACGTCTAAGCCTTGAGAAACTTTGGGAAGACCTGTCACGAAATCCATGTTGATGTGTTCCCACTTCCATTCTGGAATCTCAAGTGGTTGCAATGGACCCCTTGGTACTTGATGCTACGCCTTGACACGTTGACAAGTTAAACATCTTGAGATAAACTCTGCGATCTCTCTCTTCATATTGTTCCACCAAAATGTATGTCGAAGATCACGATACATTTTGGTACTTCCAGGGTGGATTGCAAATGGTGTGTTGTGTGCCTCCATCATGATTTTGTATTTCAAGTCAGAATCGTTAGGAACACACAGTCTAGAGTTGATTCGCAGTATTCCTTCTTCGTCGACTCTTGCTTCTGGAATAGCACCTTCTTGTACCTTCTTTTTCATATTCATCAACTCTGGGTCTGTAACTTGAGCAGCTTTAATTTTGTCGATTAAAGCCGGTTCTACTTGTATATGTGCGACCTTCACGTGGGTTCCTGGAGTCTTTAACTCTATCTCCATCTTTTGTAAATCATCCAAAATAGGCCTTTGAGATGTCAATAACGCACTTGTACTTGCATATGATCTTCTACTCAATGCATCCGCTACTACGTTCGCCTTTCCAGGATGGTATTGGATGGTATGATCGTAATCTTTCAACAGCTCGAGCCAACGTCGTTGTCGCATATTGAGTTCCTTTTGGGTGAAGAAATATTTGAGACTTTTGTGGTCTGTATAGATCTCCACTTTCTCTCCATACAAGTAATGTCTCCAAATCTTCAACGCGAAAACGACTGCTGCCAACTCTAGATCATGAGCAGGATAATTCTTCTCATATTCCTTGAGTTGCCGAGACGCATAGGCTATAACTTTTCCATGTTGCATGAGAACGCAACCTAGTCCTTTGCCTGAAGCATCGCTGTAGATGAGAAATCCTTCCGATCCTGATGGTATAGCCAATACAGGTGCTGAAATGAGTCTTCTTTTGAGTTCTTGAAAACTCTTCTCGCATTCTTCGCTTCATTTGAATGTAGTGCTTTTCCGAGTCAGTTGAGTTAATGGAACGGCTATTCGAGAAAATCCTTCTATGAATCTCCGATAATAACTAGCTAGACCCAGAAAGCTTCGTACTTCAGTTACTGACTTGGGTTGTTCCCAATTTGATACTGCTTCAATCTTCGCTGGGTCAACCGAGATTCCTTCTTTAGAAACCAAGTGACCAAGGAATGCAACTTCCTCAAGCCAGAATTCACATTTCTTCAACTTAGCATATAGTTTGTTTTCACGAAGCTTTTGGAGTATCAGCCTCAAGTGTTGCTCATGATCTTCAAGACTTTTAGAATATATGAGAATGTCATCAATGAAGACAACCACGAAATGATCCAAATATTCCTTGAATATCCGGTTCATCATATCCGTGAAAGCAGCAGGAGCATTAGTCAATCCAAAAGACATGACTAGGAATTCATAATGCCCGTACCGAGTTCTGAAGGCAGTCTTTGGAATGTCATCAGCTTTAACTTTCAACTGATGATATCCAGAACGAAGATCGATCTTTGAAAAGAATTGAGCACCTTGTAACTGGTTGAACAGGTCATCAATGCGAGGTAACGGGTACCTATTTTTGATGGTGACATGGTACTCCCGATAGTCAATGCAAAGTCTCATACTCCCGTCTTTCTTTTTTACGAATAAAACAGGAGCACCCCAAGGCGATGTACTCGGACGTATGAAACCGCTGTCTAACAACTCCCGTAGTTGGACTTTTAACTCTTGAAGTTCAATAGGAGCCATTCGATATGGGGTTTTGGAAATGGGTTTCGTACCGGGTTCAAGGTCGATACAAAATTCAATTTCACGGTCTGGGGGTAGGCCAGGAAGTTCTTCGGGAAATAAGTCAGGGAACTCATTAACAACAGAAATATTATTCAAATCTGACGTACTTTTGTTTAAATCCGTTACATGAGCTAAGAAGTCTTGACATCCGTTTTTCAATAAACGAATGGCTTTGTGACTAGAAATGATGGTTATTGATTTCAATGGTTTGGTTGCTTGAATTCGCATAATAGGTTTATTAGGAATATGAAAACTAATGACCTTACGAAAGCAATCAATTTTAGCATGATGAGCAGTTAACCAATCAATTCCTAAAATCACATCAAATTCATGCATGTTCAAGGAGATAAGATCAACAGGTAATGTGAGGGTGCCGATTTGAACAAAGCAAGATTTATAGACTGTAGATGTAACGAATGTTTGTGCTAATGGTGTTTCGACAGATAAATCAAAATCTAATTTTTCAGGAGTCAATTTCAGGCGTTGAGCACATGTTGGTGAAATAAAAGAGTGGGTAGAACCAGTATCTAATAAGGCATAGACTTCACAAGAGTTAATAAGTAGTTTGCCCGTAATAACCTCGTTCGGATTCTGCGCTTTTTGTGACGTCACGACAAAAGCTCTCCCTTGAACCACAGACTTTGACTTGTCTGTGACCGCCTTCGGTGTCATCATTGCAGCTGGACTTGACTTCGCTGCATGACAAAAGCGAGCTATATGGTCTTTCTTTCCACAATTGTAACATACTTGGGATGGAGATTGTGTACAATTTGGACCGATGTGTCCTTCCTTCCCACACCTGAAACATCTAACAGGTGGTCGTTCTCCTTCCTTCGAAACTGGTACTGGTGCTGGTGCTGGTGCCTTTCCATGGTTGTTATTGAATCTCCTCTTCTTAGAATTGTTGTCACTTGACTCACTCCTTCTGTTATCCGGGCCAGGATTACCACTGAAGTGGTTACCATTTCCGGTGTTGTGATTCCCTACTCGCTGATTATCATTATTTCGATAATTGTTGTCACCATTACGATTATTATTGAAATTTTTCTCTCGTGGTTGGGTGTTGCTTCCTGGTTGTAGTAGTCTTCTTTCTTGCTCCACCACTTGAGCCCTATGCACTGCATCTGAATATATACAAATTTTATGAGAAACAAGATATTGGCGAATTTCTGGTTTCAAACCTCGTAGGAACATTCGTGTCATCCGTTTCTCAGTGTCCACCAAATGGGATGCAAAACGCGACAAACTTAGCTTCGTACTGCGACACCGTCATGTTGTTTTGTTCCAGTTTGATGAATTCTACCTCCTTCATATGACGAATACTTTTTGGGAAATATTTCTCGTTAAATAATTCCTGGAACTCGACCCAGGACATCTCGAGTGCCGAATGATGGGTACGTTTCACAGATTTTCACCAATGATCTGCTTCTCCTCGTAACATAAAGGTGGCAAAAGGAACCTTTTGGTCGTCCGTGCAACGCAGCACATCAAATATCTTTGTTAATTGTTTAAGCCATGCCTCTGCCTTGAGTGGATCTGGCTTGCCGAAAAATTCAGGTGGTCCCAATTCTTTGAACTGCTTGGCAATGACCATCCGTACATTATTAATGTTTCTGCCAGTATTGTAGACAAGAGCTCTTCTCGCCTGGTTCTGCAGGTATTGCATGAAGTTCCTAAAAAATTCATCATTCATCCGGTTGTTAGCATCATGATTAACATCATGATGTTCTGAGTTTGCACCCGTATTATTTGTGGCTTCCTGGTTTTCAGCCACAATGGTCTCATAGTGAATCTCTTGGTTTTCAGATGCCATTCTGAAAGGTGATCACAAAACAAAAATTAGTTAAAGAAATAGACATGCAACATCTTGTCCCTATAACCAAACCAATTACTTAAATAACCAAAAATACCTTAGGTAGAACACACTAGCAAAGGATTTTACTCGTCTCTCCCCTCCTAGTTCTAATCCCAGATCTCTACCAGAGATCATATCCCTAAGCTCTGATACCAACTGTGACGCCCCCAAAATAGGTCCACACAATCCATTTTGAGTCGCCAATAACATTCTACAAAAATATAAATACAAATACAAATTTTCCCATATACAACTAATATTTGTCGTGCAAAATACGACCACACACATACTGTGACTTTCCATACAAATATCGTACCGTATGGTACCACAGTATCCAAACCCAAATTATTACAATGTCGTAAAAAGACGGCAACACATGTTTTAAGTCTCCAGTACAATTATTATTAAACTATGTCATAACTTGATGAGGACAACCACTAACTCGAACCATCACTCCACTCCCGGCTAGTCCCAGCTACATTTTCCTTTCCTAAGAAGAACAATGGGACAAAACTGAAAAGGGTGAGCTCAAATAGCCCAGTAGAAATATCATGACTAAGATAATGAAGACTAAAAATTATCTTTAGTCTTCAACAGAATTAAATCAGAGATTTAAAGATATTTTAATTGTTCAACAACAACAATTACAGCGGAACAAACAATCCATTAGAAGAGTCAAGTAGATTATAATATCTACCATATTCTATAAATTAAAGGATCACCACCAATATTTTATCCCTGTAACACCAATCAACAATTCCTGTTTATGAACATCCAAATCAACAGTTTATATTCAACAGTCTCTCTTTGCACTACGTGCCAAAGATATTTATTTGTAACATCACCGGTTATGATCATGCCAAACGCCAGTTCATCTTTGCACTACGGGCCAAAGAGAACTTTCACCATATGCCTTTGTTTGTAACACCAAAAGTCATGATTATACCAATACACAGTTTGGTCAAAATCATGTCACGCCAGTTCATCTTTGCACTACGGACCAAAGAGAACTATCACCACAATTTAAGTATGAGGATGAGGATGATGACAAGTGAGATTAAGGATAAGAAAAGCTCTATAATTTAATCAGTATCAAAGATTGACCAAATTGCCAAAACGATGACCAAATTGTGGAGTCAAATTCAAGAATGATATTCAAGAAATTATTTCATGCTTCAACTATAACGTATAAAATGAAATAGAAAGATTCAAGTGAAAAGATATTAGATGAAGCACAAACTATTAAGGATATTCTACTAATTTTCAGGGATTTTCTCCATTTAAAAATAAGGTTTTGAAAACAAACAAAGATTTCTTATCATAAATGGAGAAATATGAAAGAAAAAGATATCTCTTAAAGAGTATAAAAGAAATGATACGTTATACGAGTATAACAGAATATATGAAACTGCAAATGGATTATCACCCGTCATGCGATAATTCGCGTAGACAGGTTGTTTCCACCAAAGATTAATAAGTAATGAATACAAATGGTTATTCACCAGGTACGACACTCGTACATACAGGTTATCCCCACAGAATAATAAGGAATGAATACAAAGGGTATTCACCAGGTACGACACTCGTACATACAGGTTATTCCCACAAAATAATAAGGAATGAATATAAAAGGATATTCACCAGGTACGACACTCGTACATACAGGTTATTCCCACAGAATAATAAGGAATGAATATAAAAGGATATTCACCAGGCATGCGTCATACCGCACGGACAGGTTATCCCCACAAATTAATACAGAATGAATAACAACCTTTATGAGTATAATATCACTTACGAACATGAAAGGAAATGATATTATATATGAGTATAAAAGAAATGATATTCCCTACCTTCGTTAACAAAAGACTGGATGTTGCCTTCTATGAAGTTTACTAACTTTGGACAATACTAGTATTCTCACAAATACTCACAATAGTCTAGCACACTAAGAGAACTTAAGAAATTTAGAGAGAGAGAAAGTATAAGCAATGAAGGTGTGAAAATTTCTTGAGCAAACCCTCCTTATTTATAGGAAAATCAAGGTGAGGGCATTTTAGTCTTTTCCCTAAATTTTCTTGGTTTATTACGCTTATACCCTTGGCATATTCTTTTAATATCATCCATCCATTTTTTCTTCCATTTATATCATCCATCCATTTTTTCTTCCATTTATATCATTCATCCATTTTTTCTTCCATTTATATCATCCATCCATTTTTTCTTCCATTTATCAAAAGATAAAACCATTATAAAAAAACAACTCCATTATCACAATAAATCCCTTTTTCTGTATTATTGTGTTAAATGTATTAATATCACAGATAGCATATACTCGCAATACTGACAACCAGATTATTCCCAGGGAAGAGGGGACCTTCCATAAAAATGGCGCGCAATTAAATAACCCATTTCCTTGACAGAATTTTTAGACATTGTCAATAATGCTAAAATATCCTATCAAATGATATGAGTTACAGTGTCGTGACAAATAGTAAAATATATTATGCAGATGCTAATTAACAATTATTGAATCAAGATACTATGCAATTGCTACTTTATCAATTATTGAATTAATAATATAAAATATTGTGTAAGACCCCAAATTTATGAAATAAAAGTTTATTATTTTCTTTATGATTATTTTTCTAAATAGTGAAGTGCTTAATTGTTATAAATGATAGTTAAGGGTTATCTGATAAACTAGTATGTCGGGGAATATTCTTTTTGTCGGAGAATATTTTTTTTATCGGAAAATATTATATTCGGTACCGTACGACGGCGCCGAAATGGCAATATTGTCAATGATAGTGGGCCCCACAACGGGTTAACTGTCGGATATAGAAAATGATAGAAATTGGCGGCAAAACTTTAACCGATAACTGTTGAAATACCCGGTGATAAAAAGAACAGTAAAACGCGTTATTCCACAGTAGCTCACGATGTTGCACAGTGTTTTATATTATTAATTCAATAATTGATAAAGTAGCAATTGCATAGTATCTTAATTCAATAATTGTTAATTAGCATCTGCATAATATATTTTACTATTTGTCACGACACTGTAACTCATATCATTTGATAGGATATTTTAGCATTATTGACAATGGCTAGAAATTCTGTCAAGGAAAGGGGTTATTTAATTGCGCGCCATTTTTATGGAAGTCCCCCTTTTCCCTGGGAATAATCTGGTTGTCAGTATTACGAGTATATGCTATCTGTGATATTAATACATTTAACACAATAATACAGAAAAAGGGATTTATTGTGATAATGGAGTTGTTTTTTTATAATGGTTTTATCTTTTTGATAATGGAATTATCTTTTGATAATGGAAGAAAAAATGGATGGATGATATAAATGGAAGAAAAAATGGATGGATGATATTAAAAGAATATGTCAAGGGTATAAGCGTAATAAACCAAGAAAAGTTGGGGAAAAGACCAAAATACCCTCACCTTGATTTTCCTATAAATAGGGAGGGTTTGCTTAAGAAATTTTCACACCTTCATTGCTTATACTTTCTCTCTCTCTCTAAATTTCTTAAGTTCTATAAGTGTGTTAGGCTATTGTGAGTATTTGTGAGAATACTAGTATTATCCGAAGTTAGTAAACTTCATAGAAAGTAACATCCAGTTAACGAAGGTAGGGAATATCATTTCTTTCATACTCATATATAATATCATTTGCTTTCATGTTCGTAAGTGATATTATACTCATAAAGATTGTTATTCGTTCTATATTAATTTGTGGGGATAACCTGTCCGTGCGGTATGACGCATGCCTGGTGAATATCCTTTTGTATTCATTTCTTGTTATTCTGTGGGAATAACCTGTATGTACGAGTGTCGTACCTGGTGAATACCCTTCTGTATTCATTCCTTATTACTCTGTGGGAATAACCTGTATGTACGAGTGTCGTACCTGGTGAATAACCCTTTGTATTCTTTCCTTATTAATCTGTGGGTATAACCTGTCCGTGCGGATTGACGCATGCCTGGTGAATAACCCTTTGTATTCATTACTTATTAATCTGTTGTGGAAATAATCTGTCTACGCGAATTATCGCATGACAGGTGAAAATTCATTTGCAGTTTCATATATTCTGTTATACTCGTATAACGTATCATTTCTTTTGTACTCTTTAAGGGATATCTTTTTCTTTCACATTTCTCCATTTAGGATAAGAAATCCTTGTTTGTTTCCAAAACCTTATTTTTAAATGGAGAAAATCCCTGAAAATTAGTAGAATATCCTTAATAGTTTGTGCTTCATCTAATATCTTTTCACTTGAATCTTTCTATTTCATTTTATACGTTATAGTTGAAGCATGAAATAATTTTTTGAATATCATTCTTGAATTTGACTCCACAATTTGGTTATCGTGTTGGCAATTTGGTCAATCTTTGATACTGATTAAATTATAGAGCTTTTCTTATCCTTAATCTCACTGTATCATTGTCATCATCCTCATCCTCATACTTAAATTGTGGTGATAGTTCTCTTTGGCCCGTAGTGCAAAGATGAACTGGCGTGACATGATTTTGACCAAACTGTGTATTGGTATAATCATGATTTTTGGTGTTACAAACAAAGGCGTATGGTGAAAGTTCTCTTTGGCCCGTAGTGCAAAGATGAACTGGCGTTTGGCATGATCATGACCGGTGATGTTACAAATAAATATCTTTGGCACGTAGTGCAAAGAGAGGCTGTTGAATATAAACTGTTGATTTGGATGTTCATAAACAGGAATTATTGATTGGTGTTACAGGGATAAAATATTGGTGGTGATCCTTTAATTTATAGAAGATGGTAGATATTATAATCTACTTGAATCTTCTAATGGATTGTTTGTTCCGCTGCAATTGTTGTTGTTGAACAATTAAAATATCTTTACATCTCTGATTTAATTCTGTTGAAGACTAAAGATAATTTTATTCTTCATTATCTTAGTCATGATATTTCTTACTGGGCTATTTGTGCTCACCCTTTTCCTTTTTGTTCCATTGTTCTCCTCAGGAAAAGAGAGTGTAGCGGGGACTAGCCGAGGAATGGAGTGATGGTCCGAGATAATAGAAGTGTCTCAATACCTTACTATTAGTGTGACAATAAGTGTATTGAGAATTTAAGATGTATTTGTATTGTGTTGTCATATTTTGCATGACACTTATTAGTTGTAAATGGAAAAATTCGTATTTGTATTTGTATTTTGTGGAATGTTATTGACGACTCAAAATGGGTTGTGTGGACCTATTTTGGGGGCGTCACAGTTGGTATCAGAGCTTAGGGATATGATCTCTGGTAGAGATCTGGGATTAGAACTAGGAGGAGAGAGACGAGTAAAATCCTTTGCTAGTGTGTCCTACCTAAGCTATTTTTGGTTATTTAAGTAATTGGTTTGGTTATAGGGACAAGATGTTGCATGTCTATTTCTTTAACTAATCTTTGTTTTGTGATCACATTTCAGAATGACATCTGAAAACCAAGAGATTCACTATGAGACCATTGTGGCTGAAAACCAGGAAGCCACAAATAAATACGGGTGCAAACTCAGAACACCATGATGCTAATCATGATGCTAACAACCGGATGAATGATGAATTTTTTAGGAACTTCATGCAATACATGCAGAACCAGGCGAGAAGAGCTCCTGTCTACAATACTGGCAGAAACGCTGATAATGTACGGATGGTCACTGCCAAGCAGTTCAAAGAATTGGGACCACCTGAATTTTTCGGCAAGCCAGATCCACTCAAGGCAGAGTCGTGGCTTAAACAATTAACGAAGATATTTGATGTACTGCGTTGCACGGACGACCAAAAGGTTCCTTTTGCCACCTTCATGTTGCGAGGAGAAGCAGATCATTGGTGGGAATCTGTGAAACGTACCCATCGTTCGGCACTCGAGATGTCTTGGGTCGAGTTCCAGGAATTATTTAACGAGAAGTATTTCCCGGAAAGTATTCGTCATATGAAGGAGGTAGAATTCATCAAACTGGAACAGAACAACATGACGGTGTCACAGTACGAAGCCAAGTTCGCCGAGCTGTCGCGTTTTGCATCCCATTTAGTGGACACTGAGAAACGGATGACACGAATGTTCCTACGAGGTTTGAAACCAGAGATTCGCCAATATCTCGTTTCTCATAAAATTTGTATATACGCAGATGCCGTGGATAGGGCTCAAGTAGTGGAGCAAGAAAGGGGACTACTACAACCAGGAAGCAACACACAACAACGAGAGAAAAATTACGATAATAATCGTAATGGTGGCAACAATTATCGAAATAGTGATAACCAGCGGGGAGGGAATCATCACGTCGGAAATGGTAACCACTTCAGTGGTAATCCCGGTCCAGATAATAGGGGGAGTGAGTCAAGTGGCAACAATTCTAAGAAGAGAAGATTCAACAATAACCAGGGAAATGCACCAGCATCAGCAGCAACACCAGTACCGGTTTCGAGGGAAGAGGAACGACCACCGGTCATATGTTACAAGTGCGGAAAGGAGGGACACATCAGTCCAAACTGTACACAACCATCCAAGGTATGTTACAATTGTGGAAAGGAAGGCCACATATCTCGATTCTGTCGTGTAGCAAAATCAAGTCCAGCCATAACGATGACACCAACGTCTGACACGGACAAGTCAAAGCCGGTGGTACAAGGCAGAGCTTTTGTCGTAACCTCTCAAAATGCGTGGAAAACAGATGACGTCATAACCGGTGAGCTAATCATAAACTCTTGCGAGTCTATACCTTATTAGATACTAGTTCTACCCACTCTTTTATTTTATCTGCTTGTGCCCAACGTTTAAACTTGACCCATGATAAATTAAATTTTGACTTATTTGTTGAAACACCATTGGGACAAACATTCGTTACATCTACAGTCTATAAATCTTGTTTTGTTCAAGACGGTACACTCACCTTACCCATTGATATTACCTCTTTGGAAAAATCAATTGATTGGTTAACTACTCATCATGATTGCTTTCGTAAGGTCGCTAGTTTTTATATTCCTAATCAACCTATTATTCGAATTCAAGCAACCAAACCGTTGAAATCAATAACTGTCATTTCTATCCACAAAGTCATTCGTTTATTAAAAAACGGATGTCAAAATTTCTTAGCCCATGTAACTGATTTAAACAAAAATACGTCAAATTTGATTGATATTTCTGTTGTTAATAAGTTTCATGACGTATTTCCCGAAGAACTTCTTGGCCTACCCTAGACCGCAAAATCGAAATTTTTATCGACCTTGAACCCAATACAAAACCTATTTTTAAGACCCCATACGTTTGGCTCCTATTAAACTTCTGGAGTTAAAAACCCAACTACAGGAGTTGTTAGATACCGATTTCATACGCTCGAATACATCACATTGGGGTGCTCCTATTTTATTCGTAAAGAAGAAAGATGAGAGTAACTAGAAATCTATGCAAATCATAAAAGCCTCAAATATTTCTTCACCTAGAAGGAACTCAACATGCGACAACGACGTTGGCTCGAGCTGTTGAAGGATTACGACCATACCATTCAATACCATCCTGGAAAGGCGAACGTAGTAGCTGACGCATTGCGTAGAAGAACGTATGCAAGTACGAGTACGATGCTGACAACGTAAAGGCCCATTTTGGATGACTTACAAAGGATGAATATAGAGTTAAAGACTCCACGAACCCACGTGAAGATGATAACGTATATAAGCAGCACAAGATCGACAAAAGAGTTATGCTGATCTTCATCGAAGAGACGAGAAATTCAATGTCGGAGATCATGTATTTTTACGTGTTGCTCCGTGGAAAGGTGTTACGCGATTCGGAAAGAGAGGAAAGCTTAACCCTCGATTTATCGGTCCATTTGAAATCCTCGACCGAGTAGGAACTGTGGCCTACAGACTCGCCTTATCGCCAAGCATGTCTCGTGTTCATAATGTTTTTCACATATCCATGTTACATAAATATGTGAAAGATCCGAACCACGTTATTGAATTAGAACCAGACGAGATAGCAGAGGATTTAACGTACGAAGAAATACCTGTCAAGGTTTTAGATAAGAAAGAACAGATTATACGATCAAAGGTTATACCTTAAGTCAAAGTGTTATGGAGAAACCATGATTCTGAGGAAATGACCTGGGAGTTAGAATCCGAAATGAGAGCAAAGTATCCTCACCTTTTCGAAATGCCAGGTACGTACGTCAATTTCGAGGACGAAATTTCATAAGGAGGGGAGATTGTAAGACCCCGAATTTATGAAATAAAAGTTTATTATTTTCTTTATGATTATTTTTCTAAATAGTGAAGTGCTTAATTGTTATAAATGATAGTTAAGGGTGTTATATGCAAATTATCTGATAAACTAGTATGTCGGGGAATATTCTTTTTGTCGGAGAATATTTTTTTTGTCAGAAAATATTATATTCGGTACCGTACGACGGCGCCGAAATGGCAATATTGTCAATGATAGTGGGCCCCACAACGGGTTAACTGTCGGATATAGAAAATGATAGAAATTGGCGACAAAACTTTAACCGATAACTGTTGAAATACCCGGTGATAAAAAGAACAGTAAAATGCGTTATTCTACAGTAGCTCACGATGTTGCACAATGTTTTATATTATTAATTCAATAATTGATAAAGTAGCAATTGCATAGTATCTTGATTCAATAATTGTTAATTAGCATCTGCATAATATATTTTACTATTTGTCACGACACTGTAACTCATATCATTTGATAGGATATTTTAGCATTATTGACAATGTCTAGAAATTCTGTCAAGGAAAGGGGTTATTTAATTGCTACTGTAGAATAACGCATTTTACTGTTCTTTTTATCACCGAGTATTTCAACAGTTATCGGTTAAAGTTTTGCCGCCAATTTCTATCACTTTTTATATCCGACAGTTAACCCGTTGTGGGGCCCACTATCATTGACAATATTACCATTTCGGCGTCGTCGTACGGTACCGAATATAATATTTCCCGACAGAAAGAATATTCCCCGACAAAAGGAATATTCCACGACATACTGTTTATCAGATAATTTGCATGTAACACCCTTAACTATCATTTATAACAATTAAGCACTTCACTATTTAGAAAAATAATCATAAAAAAAATAATAAACTTTTATTTCATAAAGTCGGGATCTTACATCTTTAAACTCCCTAATGCTGTAAAATGTCATGTACTGTTTGAACTTAATCAACTTCTTTTTTATCTTAGGGTTGTAAACCTCAATTGTATTATCTTTTTTCTTACTAGGGGGAGGTCCTACATAGCACACATCTTCTTCTTCTTTACTGCTCTCAGAAAGTGACCTGAGAACATTACTATTGTCATACTCACTCTATAAGATGAGATTCCTTAGGATTAGCTTGAAATCTAGCACAAATACAAGTTGAGAACATAATATCTGGTCTACTAGCAGTCAAATATAGGAGAGATCTAATCATACCTCAGTATTGAGTAATATTAATACTCTTACCATTTTCATCTTTGTCAAGTTTGGTTGCAGAAGCCATTGGAGTCTTCATAAGAGTAGCTGATTCCATGCTATATTTCTTAAGTAGATCCTTGATGTACTTGGCTTGGTTAATGAAGATCCCTTCATCAGTCTGCTTCACTTGAAGTCCAAAGAAGTAGTTCAGCTCACTCATCATACTCATTTTAAACTTGTTCTGCATCAATTTGGCAAACCTCTCATATAATTTTTCGTCAATAGAACTAAAAATAATATCATCTATATAGATTTGAACCAATAATATTTTATCTTTGTGCTTCCTGACGAATAGAGTTATGTCTACCCTACCTTTAGTGAATCCATTTTCAATAAGATAATTTGTAAGTATTTCATACCACGCTCTAGGTGTTTGATTTAAATCGTAAAGTGATTTATCTAGCTTATAAACATAATTTGAGTGAGTTGGATTGATAAAACCTGGGGGTTGTTCTACATAAACCTTTTCTTGAAGTTCACTGTTTAGGAAGGCACGCTTAACATCCATTTGGAAGACTTTGAACTTCATGTGGCTGCATAAGCTAGGAACATTATGATAGCTTCCAATCTTGCAACAGGTGCGAAGGTCTCGTCATAGTCGATTCTTTCTTCCTGAGAATAACCTTTAGGCACTAGCCTTGCCTTGTTCATTATGATCACACCAGCTTCATCCATTTTGTTCCTGAAGACCCATTTTGTGCCGACGACTGGATAATCTTTTGGACTTGGTACCAACCTCCAAACCTTGCTTCTTTCAAACTGATTTAGCTCTTTTTGCATAGCTTCAATCTAGCTTGAGTCTTCCAAAGCTTCTTCAATCTTCTTAGGCTCAATTTGAGAGAGAAAGCTAAGGCAGAAGCATTCGTTTTGAGTGGTCGATCTTGCTCTGACACTTGCATTTGGATATCCAATGATCAGGTTCTGAGTGTGATCTTTTGCCCATTTACTTCCGGATGGAACATCTGTCCTTGTGCCTTGCTATCTGAGATCTTCAAGATTTGGTTCTAGTTCTGCATCTTCATTGATTCGTAGAGTTCCTATATTTGGAACTAAGGACTCTACGACTTCCTTATCTGGCATTACGATTGTAAGATCTAGTTTTTCATTTTCAACTTTTGCGATCGTAAGGTTCTCCTATTCTGTGATCTGAGGGTCCAGCTCTACGACTTCTTCAAGTTGAGATGTTTTCCTGGTTCGCTTTGATCAGCTTCATCAAATGTGACATGGATAGAGACTTCCACAGTCAAAGAGTTCTTGTTGAACACTCTATAGGCTTTGTTTTCCATAGAGTATCCAAGAAAAATTCCTTCATCTGACTTAGGTTGAAATTTTGTCAGGTATCTTTTGCCATTGTTGAGAATGTAACATGCACAACCAAAAGCACGAAAGTAACTTATATTTGGCTTTCTTCCTTTCCACAACTCGTAGGGCATCTTCTTGAACGTAAAGTGAATCAAGGACCTATTTTGAGTGTAGCAAGCAGTATTAATAGCTTCTACCCAAAAATATTCTGGTAAACGAGCAGCTACTAGAAGAGTTCTTCCCGCTTCAATCAATGTTTTGTTCTTCCTTTCAGTTACTCCATTTTGCTGTGGAGTCTTTGGAGCTGAGAAGTTATATTGAATACCATTGTCCTCACATAACTGATTTACTTCAGAATAGTCAAATTCTCTACCATGATCACTCCTTATTGCTTTTATCTTTTTGCTTTTTTCGTTCATCACCAGCTTAAAGAATCTGATCAACTGAGAGCTGGTCTCGTCTTTAGAGCTTATGAAAAATACCCATGTAAGTTTAGTGTAGTCATCCACTACAACCAGTGAGTATATTTTGCCTCAAAGACTAGCAGTTGGAACAGGCCCAAAAAGATCCATATGAAGAAGTTCCAGGGGCTTTTCATTTGAGTTAACTGTTTTTCTTTTGAATGAGTTCTTGGTCTGCTTTCCTAGCTGATAGGCTTTACATGGTCTTTCTTTGACAAAGATCAGCTTGGGTAGACCTCTAATTAGATCCTTTGACATGAGCTTTGACATGCTCTTGAAGTTTATGTGGGACAATCTTCGATGCCGCAACCAACTAACATTTTTTGAAGCTTTAGCGAAGAAACAAGTAGTTACTGAAGAGCTAAGCTCGGCTAGATTGACCACATATACATTGCCTTCTCTTGATCCAGTCAGCTTAACAAAGTTGGTTTCCAGGTCTTGAACTTGACACTAGTTGTTGAGGAAGATAACTTGATGACCTTTATCGCATAGCTGGCTTATGCTTAGCAAGTTATGCTTCGATCCATCAATATAGGCCATCTTACTAAAAGAAACAGCTTCATTGCCTATCAAACCATAACCTCTGATTTTCCCAGAGTTGTTGTCTCCAAAGACAACTGCTGGACCATCTTTAGCTTTGAAGTCTGATAGGGGAGCCTTGTTGATAGTTATGTGCCTTGAGCACTTGCTGTCGAGATACTATATGGACTATGTGGATCTTGATGCCTGCAAATACAATCAATGTTTATTTTGGTACCCATACTTTCTTGGGTCCTGAAATGTTAGCTCCTTTAGGGACCCAAATTTGCCTGACTTTGGGTCTACAATATGACATATACTCATGATCAAAATAACAATATGCAACTTTATGACCATACTCATGACAATTATAACACTTAATATGTTATATGTGTGAGTGTGTGTGTGTGGATATCTTCTCATTTTGAACTTGTGTGGAGTATATGACTTTCTTCTTGGCTGATCCTCCTTCTGTTTCCACAAGGTTCTATGATTTTGAGATTTCATAGAGTAGGAACCAGTTCTACGATTTGAGCCTGGTTGGTTCGTAGAGTTGAATTTACCATACTCTACGATTCTTCGAGGCACGATCGTAGATTTGGATTTACTCTACTGTTTTATAAAATTCAGACCAGTGTGCGACCTGTTGTTCTTTGGGACAACCATTTGTTCAACAGAGATTGGACAACTTAGAATAATAGGCTCTATAATTTCTTTGGATTTCACAAACACAATGCCTCTATTTGAAGAAAAAACATTATTATTATTGTTAATCTCCACTGATTTTTCCACACTTGGAGTAGAAGTAAGATCTCTAAACCCCAATCCTGATCTATCAGAGACAACCCTCTGACTTGTGATCAGTGAATCCATGGATAAAGAAGAATGATTCCACATAGAGATCATCTTTTCAAACTCTTCTATCTTAGAGGTAAGAGCAGACTCCCTCAGTGCATTGACCTAAGTTATCTTTCTCAAATTCTTATTCTCTGCCTCAAGCTTAGATAGATAGGTAGTGTTTTGTAGAGTAGTTTCCAACTCTGCTTGCACTTTTTCTTTCTCCTCTTGAAGAAGAAAATGGTCCTTTGATAGAACCCTAAACCGCTTCATATATTGATGCAAATCAGATGTTATATCATGCAGTGCTAATATAAGATCATCAATATTCACATCAGGAGAGTTAAAGTCAAATACCTCACTGATGTCGATCTCTTGACGATCAGTAGTTACATTAGAATCTTCTTTAACTACCATCAAACAGAGATTTGCTACTTGAGGTTCTTTATCATCACTTGAGTCTGAGCTGCAGTCCTTTTCTGAATCACTCCACGATCCTTCAGCTATGAAGCCTCTTTCTTTCTTGTGATGCTTCTTGTAACCTTTATACTCTTTCTTTCCATATGACTTCTTTTTATCCTTCTTGAGCTCCTCTCATCTCGCAGAGGTTTGGTGCACGCTGCGATATAATAGTCAGGCTTCTTACAATTGTAGCATAGATCTTTATCTTGGTCTCTGTTGCTACTACCTTTGTTGAAATTCTTCTTTACCCTCTAGGTGATGCTTTTTCTCATGAACTTCCTTAGCCTTCGAGCAAGTAAGGCTATATCTTCATCTTCATCGGCTTCATCTCGATCATCATCTTCCTCAATCTCAGCTGGAACTTTGAAGGTAACTTTAGAAGCTTTGAGAGCAACACCGTTATATTTTCTTTTGCCCTCAGAAAGAGTCTCTGCCCTTTGATTCAGTTTAAGCTCGTAGGTAAGGAGATTACCATAGAGCTTCTGCACAGTCATCTCGTGCAAGTTCTTCGACTCTCGGATAGCAGTGGTTTTGGCATCCCACTTACTTGGTAGAGCTCGCATGAACTTTATATTCAGGTCTTTATTGGGGTAGATCTTGCCATATGATCTCAAAGAGTTGAGGAGTACATTAAATCTTTCATATGTTGCAGTGATATTCTCTCTAGGGACATGAGAGAACATCTCATATTGTTGAGTTAAGAGAGACTGTTTGTTCTCTCTGACTTCTTATGTGCCCTCATGCATCACCAACAGGGCTTCCCATACTTCTTTGGCAGTGGTGCAGTTTACAACATTTTCAAAAAGTTCATTCTTTAGAGCCATGAACAGAATGTTCTTGGCCCTCTTATCCAGCTGCACCAGCTTCTTCTCGTTCTCGGTCCATTCTACACGCTGCTTGACAGCTACATTGTTGGGATCATCTGTTATAGGGGCCAGCTTGGTAGGAACATATGGACCATTCAGGACAACATCAAACAAATCATCATCAATAGCATCCATGTATGCCTGTATACACACTTTCTAATTAACAAATTTTTTCATATTTAGAAGAGGTGGCTTATTTCCACCACCAAGCTCAGAACTGACTTTGTTTAGTGCCATAGAGCAACTCAAAGTGTAAGCTTTATGTTTGCGAGAACCTGCTCTGATACTACTTGTTATTTTTTAGAGGCACTTAGAGAGCTAGAAGGGGGTTGAATAGATTCTCTTTTTAAAATTTAACTTAATAAAGGATGTATTACCAAATAAATAGTTAATCAGGACTGATTATGCACAGCGGAATATGATTTGAAAAATCCCCTTTAAGACTTAAGAAAATTCTCAATTCCAAATTTAGTCTTTGTGGGTTTAAAACATATAAGCAATATAAATGATATAACAGAAAGTAAGAACAGAAAAGTAAATGACACAGGCGAGATTTTGAGTGGTTCGGAGATTAAATAACTCCTAGTTCACTTTTCTACTTCACAAAGTAGGAAATCCATTAAGGATATAGATCACTCAAATCTTTACAACTTGAATCACTAAAGTTCCTTCGAGTCACTTAGTCTCGGAATGGTCACTCAGACCAGGACACTTAGTCATCTGAATCACTAAGATTCCTTTAAGTCACTTAGTCTCGGTATAATGGTCACTAAGACCAAGTCAATTCACAAATGAAATGATTGTTAAGAGGTGCTGTTAAGTTGGCAATATGATCTTCTCCTCAGGTACGTAGCAGCTTGAACTATTTGTTCAAAATCGTAGAGTTAGTTTTTAGACTTTGGCAGGGCTTAGACTTTTTGATCGGAGTTGGTCTCCTTTGAATTTGGATCTTTATTGCCTTTTATAGTCTACCAAAAATTTTCCCGTTGTTAGGTTCTCGTTGGTGCATTTAATGTTCAGATATTCTGGGATCCTTGATGTTGACATTTTAAGCTTATGTGTCAGCTTCTTTTTGACATGTCTGTCACATCAGCCTGCAACCTCACCTACCACCTGTGAGTTGTCGCTTTCAGCAAACTAGCGGGTAGACACATCTTCTGATCTTCGATTTCAACTAAGAATGTTTGGTGAATGCATCGGGACCTTCAATCAGCAATGCTCCCATGTCAGTCATGTTGTCAGACTTGATGTACTCTACGACGAGGATGGAACGTAGAGTTACTCTACGTCTTGCTCTTCTACGAGAGTAGTTTTACGATGGGAATAACACTTTACGAGTGAATTTCACGATCAGCTCTACGAAAATTTACTTTGCGATTCTCGAGCTAACTTTACGATCTTGTCTCTACTAATCGATCCTTGAGTTGCTTTACGATTTGACCTTTTAAAGACTTCATGGAGAACTCTACGTTCAGTCTTTACTAAGCGAACTTTGCTTGACTTTACAATTTTCTACCCACTCTCTGACTTGATATCACTTTACGAAGTCTGTGAAAGCTTTACGATCAAACATCTGACGCACTATGAACATAGGTTATCTCTACGATCCATCTTGACATTACGAACTAGTAGAGTAACTTTACGATCAATGAAATTCTATCAACTATACATCAGATAAACTCAATAAGATCACCCTAACAATTTTGATCTTTCTAATCTAAGTCATTGTACATCAAATATCAAATCATCCTAAAGAATTTTATAAAACTTACTGGTACAAATATGCATTAACTTTATTCATCATCAAATTAAATATGCAACCTTTAACACAATTAACTCTCTTTATATTTGATATTCATACCTAATCATTACTCTATTTATTATAAATTTATAATTTTGCTCGTTTGACACAAAAATTAATAATCATCAAATATAGACGCTTTTAGGTGCATACAACAAAATATATTACTTATGAACACTAATCACTGTAATATAATACTCTTGTAGTAAGAATGCATAATAGCAAAGATAAAAAATTATTTTTTGAAACAAGTGATATAAATATAAATATAAATAAATTTCATATTCGATTTTAAAATTCAAAAACATATAATTTTCATAATTAATAGTCCATCTATTTCATATTATAAGATTATTATTATTTCTTTAAAGTTAATTTAAGACAATTTCATACTCAAAATTGATAAATTTATTATAGCTTCTGAAATGATAAAATTAATAATTAATATAATAATTTTTAAATAGTTTATAATATTTATTATTTTATTGACTAAAATTTATGTTAATTTTGAGTTTAAAAATATTTTAAATTAATTTCAAAAAATTATTTTATATATTAGAAAAGATGAAGTATCAATTAGCTCATATAATTGGTTAGAATTGTATAATAAATCTCATTTTTAATCATTTGGGTAAGTCTTAATTAGCCCACGGTAAAAACATTGATGTAAGTGTTTGATTATTTATTAGTCTTACTTTATATGACGAATAATTAATGGTAAATAATGACGTATGTGAATATATTGAATAAAAAAGAATTAAGAAAAACTTCACATAATTTTATTCTATTACTTTAATCGCAATCTAATTTTTGTCATAAAATTCTGAAAAATGATATATATTGGGAATGTTTATGTTAAATTTTTAATTGTTAGTTACGTGAATAAGTATTAAGGGTTATTTGTTTACTTTTGAATAAATCTAAATGAGTCTAAATTTAACTGAATAAGTCATTCAGGCCGATTGTTTTATAATTTTTAAATTCTAAATACGTCTGAATGTGTATAAACGATTCAACTAAAAAATTACGACCGAATAAATAAAATATAATATTGAATGATATTTTTAATTCAATTTCTTCATACACAATTAAAACTTATATTCAATTTCCTAATAGACAATTAAAATTTATGTTGAATATCCTTCTTGCTTTACTAATGTAAACAAAGTTTACGTGTGCAATACCCTGACCACTAACTTAAACCGACTTAAAGGGTCTCGTATCACGAGAGTTGCCTCTCTTCTTTGTTTCAACTCCCCTTGGTATGGGAAATCCCCCTTTGGCTCGAACCAAATCCTAAACTGACTTCGGAACCGGTTCGAGAGCTGCCTTTCCTATCTAGTGTCAGTTGATCCTTCAGCGTCTGCACCAAATAAATCGGAAGCTTAATTCGAAAGACGAGAGTAGGCTCGAGAAGGATCAAAAGACTGATTCTCGGTCCCCTAAAGTTAGAAAGCAGGTTAGACTGCAATGTATGCCTATGGAAAGAAAAGCCACGAAAAGTGATCCATATGATCATAAAGAAAGGCTTGTTATGAACAAATTATTTTTTATTTTTCTTTAACAAATTGGTCGATATAAATGTTGTTATAGTCTTTTGTTTTGATTGCATGAAGTATAAATGTTATAAATATTTTTAGTCTTTTATTCCTAAATTTATATTATTAATAGTATACTTAATCAAAGATTATTCATAAATTTGTATTTAATTTTTTTAGATAATATTGTTTATTTATAATTACATAATAAATTTATTTGTAACGGTGCAAAATGTTAAAATAGAAAATACGTATTCTGATATTAATACTGATATTTTAGATTGATAATTATCAGACACTTCGTTTAAGTAGAACTTTCTTGTGAGTTATACTGATCCTTAGATAATGTTCGCAATTATAATTTGACATAAATTAGTTCCCAGATTCGCAATCCAAATTCATCGTAAGATTTATATAATCGTATAAATCAATTCCCAATTTTTATTTAATAAAATTCCTTTTTTTATGTCGTTTTCACCTGGTCCTTGTATTCCGATGGTGGCTCTCATTTACCCAACTTTCACTATTTGACAGGTTTAACGACTGATGCGGCCATTACCCATATACAAACACTTTGTTGAGGGGTTCACCCATCTTATCTAAGAGCATTTGTTTATTGCCCTGGTTTTGCCCAAGCTGTTCATATCTATATATATAATTCAGTATTATCTGTGGAACATTGAGAGTAGTTAGCATTCAGCTTAGCCTCACGCAGTAATTTAGAAAACTGAGTTTTACAAGTTTATTCAAGATCTGTTGAAGATTGTGGGTTGTTAGCAGTCAGCTTAGACTCACACTATAATTTAGAAAACTGGGTTTTACAAGGTTCTTCAAGATCTCGCGTTTCTTAAGGTTAATTTCTTTCATTGTTGCTTACCTTATTAAACCCATATTTTAGTTTTCGATTTCATTTATTCTTGTGGTGATTGGGTTTTTTTGTTAGTACGAATTAGGAATTTTCACAATGTGACAATGTTTTGCTTTGCAAGTGTTTTCATCCTTTTGAGGAGAGAAAGGTTTGATGCAATGTAATGGATTCAGAATTTACAATTATTCTTAGTTTTGGTAATTTTTCAACTTGAAAAGAAATTCAATCTCTTTGGTGAGACTGCTTTCAACGAATGGCCCTTAATTGATTGATTAATTAATTGCAAGTGTTTTTTTTGTGTGTGTGTGTGTGTGTATGGGGGGGGGAGGAGGTCAGGGGGGTGGGGGGTGTTACTTGTAATTATTTAAGTTGATTAATAATTTCCAATTTCAATTGATAAGAGCTGTGGTGATCAAGCGGAATGGCCTAATGAGATGAGGATGTGAAGTTTACAAATTTTCTTTGAAGATATTTTTGTACAAAAGTGATAAACCTCAATTACAGTTCCCCAGTTTCTTTTGAGATTAATATGTATCTATATAAATGTTGTTGTTTCAATTAAAGTTTCTACATAGGGTAAATATATCTTCATAGTGATCATCTGCTCTCTCTCTCTATATCTCTCTCTCAATTATTTTTTTTATATAAATAAAATTAGATTATACTTTAACAATTAATTTTATCACAAATTATATGTTTTCCGACCTTTTTGTTTCATACCCTTCACAAACAGAGATACAAAAAAGTTTTGTTACAAGCTTTTGTATGAAGTTGCTTAATTTTTTCTTTCTGAATTATTGTACTAATTTCTTTGGAATTTCAAATTCTTTGTTTCAGAGATGTTTTGGAGAATTATAGTCATTTTACTGATCGGACTTTTAGCATGGGTGTATCAGGCCACCCGCCCTCCACCTCCAAATCTGTGTGGCTCCCCTGGAGGTCCACCTGTTACTGCACCTAGAGTAAAGCTTAGGGATGAAAGACATTTGGCCTATAAGGAGGTAGGAGTACCAAAAGATATGGCCAAATATAAGTTAATCGTTGTCCATGGCTTTGGCTCCAGCAGACTTGATACGTCGATTGCACCAAAGGTACTACTACGAATGTTCATTAATAACAACTTTGTTTAATTTGGTGGATTTTACTCGAGGTGGTTTGGTTTCGGATGACTTCATGGTGGTCTTTACAGGAACTACTTGAAGAAATGGGGGCGTACGTTGTTTTTTTTGATAGACCAGGCTATGGAGAAAGTGACCCTGATCCAAATCGAACCATGAAAAGTATTGCTCTTGATATAGAAGAGCTTGCTGATCATCTGGAATTTGGTTCCAAATTCCATGTAGTCGGGTTTTCCATGGGAGGACAGGTGGTTTGGGGCTGCCTCAAGTACATCCCTCATCGGTAGGATAATAGCCAAGTTCATAATCTTCATGACTACTGAAAAATATCATTCATGTGGACATTATATGCAGGAGTAATTCAAACTTTGGGAATTATTTATGGAAAATATGATGAAAATGTGACTGTAAGAATTGTCTCAAAGAGAGGAAATGTGCATTATGTTACATTGTGATCCCAAGTAATTTTGGAAGCACATTTGGTATCTTTAAGCTTGTTATGAAATGCAGGAGTGAGTGATAAGTTCAGTCATTCTAAGTAACATGTGTTAAAATAGGTGTTCACTCTTAATCCAATAGTTGTTTTTAGGAATATTTTGAAAATATGAAACTCTTGAAACTTCATAGTACAATCAATTCTTTTATAGTGAAACTTAGTTTGGATATTTTGGATGCTGACAGGTTGGCCGGAGCAGCACTTGTCGCTCCGGTTGTCAACTACTGGTGGCCTGGTTTCCCTGCGAATTTATCTACAGAAGCTTACTATGAGCAATACCCATCAGACCAATGGGCAGTTCGGGTTGCTCACTACACCCCATGGCTCACTCACTGGTGGAACACTCAGAAATGGTTTCCTGCCTCTAGTGTTGCTTCTGGAAAGCCTAATTTCTCTCGCCAAGATATAGAAATTTTGACCAAGCTTGCTACTGGTGGGCAACAACTGGACAGGGTATTAATTTTTTCCATTGTATTTTGACGATCAGGCACAAAATAGCAAGAAAATTCAAAGTTTTAAAGACACTGCTTACTTTAATATCATGAGATATAGTACATTTATTTGTGAAAATCTACGATCTTGGGACTAAGGTAGTAATCATATTTGTTGTTTGATTACCAGGGATATCCAACACAACAGGGGAAATTTGAGACCTTGTATCGTGACATGATGGTTGGATTTGGGAGCTGGGAATTTGATCCTATGGATATCAATAATCCTTTCCCTAACAAAGATGGCTCCGTTCATCTATGGCAGGGAGATGAAGATGGCCTTGTACCTGTTTCACTGCAGCGTTATATTGCCGGAAAGCTTTCATGGATTCACTACCATGAAGTATCGGGTGCTGGACATGTTTTTCCATTAGATAAGAATATGGGTGAAGCTATCATGAAAGCTCTTCTACTAGGGGAAAAGCAGCCTAGTGCAGATAACTAGCTGAATATAAGCTCTCCCTTGAATTTATACTTCTCCGGGTTACTTGTTCATTGTTGATTGATTACATTCATGTGCTAGATAAGAATCTTCTTAGATCATTGGTGTAGTAATAGAGAAGAAAATTTGCACATTTGCACTTAAGACGGTCCGGTTGTAGTGTTTTAAAATTGATTTGAGCATTAGGCCTTGTTTGTTTAGGTCTTGGTGTGTTTGATTTAGCAATTATTGGATGGATAGTTTTTTTGGGTATCAATACTTATGGTTCAAGGCTTATTGTGGTATCTATGCTTATGGTGCTTAGTAGTTACTCTGCTATCTTGTCCTTGCCCCATCAATGATGCCCAATATTTGACCCCAACAGAACAGATTTCTAGGCTGGGATGTGGGTTGTTGGTGTTGATTGGGGTTACAACAAGACGATGGTCAATCCAATTTTGTCTTTGGGAGATTGGATGTATTGCTGATTTTGTTGTTTTGGTTGTTGGTGTGTGAGTTTTTTGGGTGTTCTCTTTGTTTTGGGTTGGATTTGTTGATGGTATCACAGTCTTTCGCTTGGTTATGGTGTTTCCGGTCAGTGTTGTATGATTTTTGGTTATTGTACTTATTATAATCCAAATCTTTTGGATTATTTTTTTTAATAATATTTCTTCTTCCTATCAAAAAAAAAAAAAAAAGGACCTGAATACAAATTTTGCGTTTTACTTTGTTTTCCCAACATTTTAAGTTTTGATCTCATCCCAAGACTTCCCAATGTTCAAAATATATATTGTCTTTTGAAATTAATGTGATTTTAAAATTAATATGAATTCATTTAAGACTTGAAAACTACAATATAATAATTAGAACTATTTTTAGTTACTTCCTCCGGTTGTTTAATTGCCATTTTAGGAAAAAATATAAAAATTAAAAAATGTAATTAATGTTTTGACTAATTGATTAAATTAGATATAAAATTTCAATATTACTCATCCAAAATTCATTTGAAGAATAAAAGAGACATGGTTAGTATCTAATGTTTAGGAATAATTTAGAAATCTAAATCACTAATTTATTTATTTTAAAATTTATAATTGACAAATAAAAAGAAAAAAAAAAAGAACGGTCTATATTATTACAGTTCTAATGATATATTTTAACCCTAAGCTTATGAAAACTTGGGGAGAGGTCAGGACTCAGGAGGGACACTAAACGGAAAATTTAGGGTAAATTTACGAGATTTGCTATACGTACGGATCCTTGCACCGATTATGCCAATGATCCAAAATGGAAGGTGGGTCCCAAGGGCAATTCAAATAAATTTAATGTTGAAAAATCTGGTGGAGCATTTCAGTGGGAATTTTGTGCAGAGCACTACTAAGACATAGTTTCTCTCTCTCTCCACCATTTATTTAAGGGTAAAATTCTTCTCCACCATTCTCTCTCTCTCCCCTCCCAAAGCACTTATTCTCCACCACCGGACCTCCACCACCGGAGACCATTTCACTTATGTTTTGTTCTGTTTTGATTTCAACAAATACTGTAATTTATTGTTTATTTGTTTTGTTTTGAGCTAAGATAAATTCCCAAAAAAATAACTGTGTAACATAAATTCCCAAAAAAAAATGACCATCTCATTCAATATGTGATATTAGTAAAATTTGACCATCTCATTCAGTATGATGAAAATGTTGTCATTAATATAATGTTGGGACAAGTTTGGGACAACGCTGAACAAACAGCTTTCTTAGGGAAACAAAGTTGTTCATCCCATTTGGCAAATTTTCCAAAATACAAGTCTAATAATGTCAGATGCTCAAGATTGCAAGAAAATCCTTGCTCTTCTTATTTGCTCATCTTACATTCATATTTGTACTCTCTTGTGTCATACAATCCATGCCTTCTGGTGTAATGCTTGCTTTGTCGTGCGTACATCGTACCCTTTTGTTTAATTTTGAACTCTTCCTAATAATTTGCTCAACCGTTGATTGTTTTCTCTTAGCCGGAGGTCGCCCTCTTCGAGGACCTTTACTTGGATTACCCACGGTATTTGATTTTCTCTTGGGCACTTTCCAAATCATTTTGTAAATCTCCAACCGTAGTCCATATTGCTTAGACATCCCTCATCATCTAAGTCATTTTTCAACCTCTATTTTTAGCAAACCTGCCGCCATCCTATCAGTCTTGGCAGTGGAAAAACATTGGCTTTATCGGCGACCTTATTGAATAACTGAGCAAACTATCATAACGAACAAATTCGAGCTTGCGTTCCCAATTAGCGTAACACACCTTAATTTTTGCGTGACACCTTGCCAAGGTTTTTCATCCATCGTCGAAGAATGTATTTATCAGGCACTACTTGAAGCTTCTTTTTGGCCCACACCGAGATCATATGTGCGCACAACCATCCCCTTACTTTCAAACAACCGGCAATTGCAATTGGTTTCCCCCGATTCTTCATTGAAATGAACAAGGAAAGTAAAAGTTTTAAATGTATTTTTTCTCTTTCCAACTAGAATGTCGTGTTCAAATCTGAAACTGTGAAATATCATTTACAAGCGGTCCAACCGTCAAATTGCACACAATCAATTCGGCGACTTGCTCTCGGAATTCCAAACATTTCTTAACTGTGTATGCTTGCTGAAATTGGTTTCTCAAAACCATAAGGGGGACACATTTTGAATTTGTACATTTAAGGAATGGGCGTCTGCCTCTTCTTCTTTTTGCACCCTTCTTGCACAAGGCATTTTCATATTGCTCCACAAATTCCTTTAAGGTGGTATTAGAATGGACATAACCATCAAAAGAATGCATTCATGCTCTCACTTCGTTGGGTTGTTGACATCCCCGCCCAGAAGGTATCTTTAAACAAATGCAGGTACCCATCGGTTCCTTTCCGCATATAATCCAACTAACCAATCATTGGACTGTAAATCAAACATTTTGATGAGATCAACCCATTTTTTTTCAAACTCTGTTGGAGTCAAGGAATCATAGATAGCATTCTTCATCATGGCCTTAATTGGCTTATACTCTTTGTATCCCTTTAACTTGTCAGGAATTTTTTTCATGATATGCCATAAAACACCAACGATGTCGTGCATTAGGAAAAACTTAACTTATTGCGTTTTGCATGGCCCTACATTGGTCAGTGATGATGGCGTTAGGATAACAATCGGACATGCAAGAAAGCCAAGTTTCGAACAACCATACAAATGAAGTTGTGTCCTCCCGTGATATCAAACCGCATCCAAACAAAATCGACTGTCCATGATGGTTGACCCCTACAAAGGGTGCGAAAGGCATATCGTACGTGTTAACAAGGTAAGTTGTATCAAATGTGACAACGTCGCCAAATTCCTTGTATAACTTTCTACTCCTAGCATCTGCCCAAAAAACGTTCCGCAACCGGTCATCTTCATCAACATCAATTGCATAAAAGAAGTCACCATTGTCTTTTTGCATTTTCACAAAGTACTGATACATTGCCTGAGCATCCCCTTCCTTGAGCTCTAACGCCTCACTTTGTCCTCGTAATTTCTTGCATCCTTTTCTAACCATGGTAGATTATCAGGGCCCCCAGCCTCGATCACAAATGAAGAAATAGTTTTGTTTAATCTGATTCCGGCTGCCGCATCCAATTCAATTGTCCTCCTCGCATGTGGTGGGACAATTCGATTGCACTTAAGATATCTCACTTTATCCGGGTCCATCTCATGGTTATGATTCAGTTCAATCGAATTCAACATCCACTTCCCGTCAACTTGCAAAGAAATATTCATATTGGCTTTATAATCAGTTTTTGTTGTTGGCTGGGATTTAACTGGATTCAAAGTCGTTCTCCTGGGCTTTCTACTCCGATGACAACCATAAGTTATATTAGACTTTACTCCATCCTCACGCTTCTTAGAAGTTCTTGTCATCGACCCGAAACCTTTTGCTTTTGCATAACTAGCATAACATTCACTAGCTTCATTTTCAGAATTGAAAATTATTCCGACCTTAGGTTCCAATACCACCACCTCCATATTACTGATGCTACAAACAAATAAAATAACATTAAAAGAAAATACTTAGCTCTGGGCATCATCAAGACACCAAAAAAAATAGGGAGATTGGTCTGGGGAGAATGGGTAACTCTAGGTTTATTTTCAAATTTAATGACCAAATAATCAAAAATTAGCTCCATAGTCAAGATTGGTCCATCCAAGTTGGTTATAAAACAATAAATTGCATTAGAAAACAAACTTGTACCCATAGAAAGATATTGACATTTAAGAATACCAACAGTAGTTTCAATACACTAGAGTAAAGAAAGAGTAGTATTTGCGCAGAAAAATGAAAAAGAGAGAAAACAAACCATAAAAAAATTGGTGGTGCGAAGTTGGTGGTCGTGGGGCGTTGGTGGTAGGGGCTCCGATGGTGAAGGATCAGTGTTGGAGGTCCGGTGGTGGAGGATCGATGATGTGGGAGGGAGAGAGAGAGAATGGTGGAGAGTAATTTTACCGCTTAAATGGTGGAGAGAGAGAGAAACTGATGTCTTACTACTTACTAGTGCTCTGCACAAAAGATTCCCACCGAAATGCTCCACCAATTTTTTCAATATTAAATTTATTTGAATTGCCCCTGGGACCCACCTTCCACTTTGATCATTGGCACAATCGGTGCAAGGATCAGTACGTATAGCAAATTTGTAAATTTACCTTCAATTATACCGCATGCTCATTCTGATTTTATTCAGGCATAAACTTAAACAAATAAATATATATTAGTTTTGAATTTAAATTTTTTCTGAATTAATTAAATAAATCAAAATGCATCTCTATTGTCTGATAGTGGATGAGGGTATTTTAGTCGGCTTAGTCAACTATTTGTCCCTATCAAATTTTCAGTCCCAAATATCCACCCGTTTGTACTTTGGCCAATAGTTAATGGCCTATTCACGTGGCCTCACGTGATGCCAATTGGCTGATGAAATGGAGAAACACCTGGACCATGTTTGTTTGCAAGGATTATAATCCCGGGATTATAATCCCATGAATTATAATCCCAAGACTATTAATCCTAGGATTAAATAGTCCTAATCACATGTTTGTTTTTCATGGGATTATTCATGAGATAACTTAAAATAATCTCATGTTATGTTTTAATCCTTCATGATGGGATTATAATACCTAGCTAGACATGGTATTAAATAATCCCTCATCTTAAGCTATTTTATAATCCTTGGACTAATAGTCCCAAGCTCAAATTTAAAAACAAACAAGACACTTGGGATTAATAGTCCTATCCCAAGTGTAATCCTTGCAAACAAACATAGCCCTGGTGTGTTCCTTTTTAAAATATTACGGTGCATTATTTTAATTTATTTTACTATTAAGGCCTGCGACTCTAAGGAGGACATAATATTAACTTTAATCCTATAAGAATTGAGTACTTACAGGTCATTGCAAGTGGAACCCATTCAAGTTAGTGGAAATATCTTTAGTAAGACATTTTATTCGTCCTAAAATTAAAAATATATTTATAAAATGACGACTTTTAAACATAATTTTATATTTTTAAATATAGTTTTATTGTTAACTAAGAATTTAGTTGTTGTGTAGTGATATTGAAAATAATAGTAAAAAAATAATGACAAATTAAAAATATCATGTCACTTCAAAGTCTTAAAATAAAAATTATTAATTCAAAATACAAAAAAGAGATCTAGAAAGGGAGGGCGAAGGAAGGGGGAGGGGAAGGGGAGCGTTGAATAGATTTTCTTTAACCTTTCTTTTTAAAGAATGATTTTCCAAATAATTAAACAAGTTAATTTATGGTGATATATGCACAACGAAATTAGTTTGAAAATCCCTACAAGAATTATAGAAAAAATTCTAAGTTCTTAATTTAATGTACAGTTGCAGAATTAAATCACAGACAAAATCGTAAAGTAACTAGCAGAAATGTAAGTGCAAAAAATCAAAGAACACATAGATTTTAAAAGGTTCGAGGTACAAAACTCTCCTAGTCCTCTCTGTTAGTACTTGCATTTTATGTTAACCCTTATTTGATTTGATGATGACTTGAAAAATAAAGTATATTTGTAATAGCAAATAGATTTTATAAAGTCCTTGTGAGATATTACGTGTAAAAGGACTTAGTTAGGGATCAAATTTGTTAGGTTGATCCAAATCGTAGAGCATATTAATGTAACTCTGACACCCCTAAATCCGGGTACCTTTAAACCCTGGATATGGTGCATCACGGTACTACCCATTCAACATAATTTTAAGACAGAAATATAATTTGTAAATTATTTACTCTAAAATACTCAGGTTCTACGACCTTTACATGTTTGAAACATCATAATATGAGTAAATATTACATCACTCTAATTAATACATAATCCATAATATATAAACTATTACAGATAGTTCGTTATTCGGAAACTTTTCATTTTCCCTTGTCTTTCTTTCTTGAACTCTCGGCCCACTCGAGCTTAGCTGAAAATATTTAATTCAAAGCAAGAATGAGCTACACAGCTTAACAAGTATAAACAGTTGAATAAACAACAAAATCAAGAATCAAATTATCTATCTCTGAACATTTCAACAATTGAACAATAGTTGTGAAAGCATTTTGAATAAATAGGAATAATAATAAGAGATTCCTCATATTTAACAATTTTGAAACGACATACTGAGCGATCATACGACCTTAAACTTTTTCTTTCATAAAAGATTTAACAGTTTTATACTGCAAAACGACATTTTCCAAGTACGCTAGGGATCAGCCTATTGTACTCATGTTTTGCACAACTTTAGTTTTAAGTGACTATATGAGTTATTTTTACACCCAAAAGGGTCAATCGAAAAATCCGACCAAAATTGCCCATAATAGTACGGTTGTTCATCTCAGACTTAAGTCAGAGTCCGCACCAATTTAATTTGGTTTGGATAAATTACAGAATTTATCAAATTCAAATTATATCTTAACATGTGTATAGCCGAAACAAAAAGCATTGACATAATTTAAAAACAGTTCAGGTAATATCGAATTTTTAAAGCATTAACAATATGCAAAAGTATAGCTAAATAACTTGTACAATTTTCAAAAAAATTGTATAAGTTTAGAGTTCACACAATATATCAACATTGCATGAATTAGAATTTCAAACAGTATTTGAATGAAGTTGAAAAACTAGCACAATAAAATAATTTGTGGAAGTTAGAAACTTGCGAAAAAATTTAAGAATACTTGCGTGATGCGTTCTTTAATTTATACTTTAAAAATATCCTTCAAATGTCCTACACATTTAATTAATAGTAACATACCAATTAGTCACATAAAGACTTCATATATTGGTTTGCGTTACAATAATTATCATTTTAGGTTGCTCGCATTTTAAAATTTTAAGTAATGCGACAACTCTTCAAAAACGTCTCACGACACCGCTGCGTTCGGAAATGCCATGACCCTCTTAACGACCCCGTATGATGGTCTATATTCATTATTATTCATTTTATAATATTCATCTTTTATAACTTAAAATATTTTAGAACAATGTCAAAAATGTTGAACGGCGTCGTGAAACGGCACGACGACACGCCCGTGGCACGCCCTGCGAGCGCGCTGCCTAGCAGTGCACTGATTTTTAGCTCTGACATGCTTACTTTCGGGCCTCATAATTCGCTCATTCCAAGTCGGAATGAGTCCGTTCTCGAGCCTTTTTTCTTGCTTGTAACATCCTCTACTAATTTTCCTTAGTAGAAAAAATTTTCAGACTTATTATCAAGCCAAAACAGTGGCTCGAAAAACCTTCGTTGACTAGTTTTCTGCTTAAACAGATTTGACGAACCTATTTCCAAACTTCATAACTCACTCATCGGAAGTCGGAATGAGTTTGTTCTTGAGCCATTTTCTTGCTCGTAATATCCTCTACAAATCTCCCTAAATGAAAATTTTGTTTAGACTTATTATCAAGCCAAAACAGTGGCTTGAAATACCTTTGCTGACTAATTTCCTACTAGGCAGATTTGACGCACCTTTTTCCAAACGTCATAACTCCCTCATTCAAAGTCGAAATGAGTTCGTTCTTAAGCCTACGACTTCCTTGTTCTACGTACTACACAATCCCTAGAAAAATAGAATTTTCCACAAACTCTAACTACCCAGAAAACTGACTTAAAAGTCAGTGCACAAACTAGGGATTTTTAATTTTTAACATGTTTTACAAAAAAAATTCGCCATAACTTTGTTACAAAAACTTTTACCCTCGTTCCAATTGAGTGGTGTTCATAACTCACAAGAGCATAACACAACACCTTGGGACTTAGTTTCCAGTGTTAGAGCACTACACAAAAATGTGTCCAAAACAGTCCACTAATTGTCAATTTTCCATCATTTATGCATAGGTTTGTATATTTTGCATTTTTGTTCCACTTTTTCATGCATATTACCGGATAGTTTAACATATATAAACCATACAACATCCTAGGATCCTTCATGATCCTCCATACGTAACAACAACAACCACTAATAAAGCATTTACAAGCTTAAAAAAAGATGGATGAAGAAGTTTAGGATTTCTAGAGTTTTATCTTTGTAGTGCTTGCTTCTACTTCTTCTTAGCTAGATGATGGATGATCAAAGCTCCACCTTGCTCCTTCTCTTTCTCTTCTTGCCGAGCTCTCTCTCTCTCTCTATACTTCTCTCTTGTTTTCTTTTCTTTCTTAATTTTACTTAGTGAAATAATGAATTGCACAAAGGATTGCAAGTATACTTGTAATAGGTTATTTATAGCCAAACCAATAGTTAGGGTATAATAGATATTACACCACTCTTGCTAACCTAACCATCCCCTAGTTAATCAACCAACCAACCAAGCTAACCTTAACCATCCACAATTAGGACTAACCAAGGTTCGATTATCATTATCACCACAAGAATTTCTTGCATAGCATTTAATGCTTTACTTGCAAACTCTTCCTACCCCTTGGCCATAATGGCCGGTACCTCCTCCTTCCCAAGCCCTTTTTTGCTTTAATTTCATCTTTATTTCATGCTCGTTTCATTACATCTTGACCACTTGTTGACTATCCAAGCTTTGACTCTAAGAAATTAGGTTTTAACCCTAAGCTTAACCTTGACTTCAACCCTAGTCAAACCTCTTAAACCCTAGGCCCAACCCTAGCCAAGCCTCCCAAACCCGAGGCTTAACTTGGCTCGGTTAGACCAAACTGAGTCGGTTACTCGTTTTCTTTCTAGTTGGATTTTTCTAACTAGTTCGGTTAGCCAAACCGTGAAATTTTTTTGTAAAACTTTTATTAAAGATTATGTCTCCCATTCCCCAATAAATACTATGATGTAATTCGAAAAGTCAAAAAAATGAAAAATATTTTCTGCGTTTTATGAATAGTGTTTTAGCAGTTTTCTCGAAAAATTTTATTTTCGTCTGCGAAAACACAACACATATATATAATCACATAACACATATACTAGGTCAAAAATCGGCCTTTAACCACATAATACACATGCATTTCCATAAAAATTTATTTTATTCGATAAATATTATTAACCCTAATTACAATGATAAGCTACATTCTCGATCGTTACAGTAATCCTTGTAGTAGTTAAGTTATCTAAGGCCAGAAGATTTTTCGTAGAACTGAAGGCAAAGCTACTCTAAGATCGTATAGTTAATTGAATTCATTTCAAGATCACAGAATAAATGCTAGTTCGTAGAGCCAGAATCGCAGAGTCACTCAAATTCGTAGAGTAAAGATGGTAGAGCCAAAGTTACTCTACTATCTGAAAATCAACTCTACGATCTCACTCTACTAAAGCCAAAATCGTAGAGCACAATCACTCCGTCAAGTCAATGGCAGGTTATGACAAGGGTCATAAACCTTAAACGCACTCTTCAATATTGATATTTATGTGTGTTGGCGATAAGGACAAGATAAAGAAAGCTCTATCCAATAGCTATATTAGCAAGGACAAAGACACGTGTCTGCTACTGCACTATTCACAGTACTGTAGAAAATGACCTAAGGTGGTCTAAGGAGATAACATTTTAAAGTCAAAGAATCATAAATTGACAAGTGTACTAGACAGAATGCAGCAACGATAACTATTCAACGGGAAAATTCCAAGAGGACTCTATAAAAGGACTACAACTTTAAGCATTACAACTAACAATTGATCAAGAAACAAAGTGTTGAAAGTCCAAGTTCTCACAGCTCTACTCTATGATTTTGAAACAACACAGATTGCTGGTAAGACATTTGAAGGAGCACTTAACACTACTTAACAACACCTCAAACAATAACATCTTTCTTAGTGATTATAATGATCTTTGTGATCCTTTGTAATCAAGTATTAGTGACTTGTTTGATTCTTTGTGAATCTCTTTATTGTACTGGTTCTAAGTGAACCTGGGTTATCATTACCTCATCCTTGGTGGATCATCTTTACTCTCGAAGTAGAAGGAGGACTAAGAGACTTTTGTGCTCCAAACCTCTTAAAAATACTTGTGTCATTTAATTTCTGCACATTTACTTTCCATTGTCATTCTACATTTTCAACCTGTGACTAATTTCTAAAGTGTGAAATAAATTTAGAAGTGTGATTTTCTTTTAATCTTTGAAGGATTTTTTAACTAATATTCCGTTGTGCTTAACCTAATTAATTTAACTTGTTTAACTGATTTGGTAATCTACCTTTAAAAAGAAAATTTTAAAGGATTTATTCAACCCCCTTCTAGATCTCTTTGTGTGTCTTTGGGAATAACAAGTGGTATCAGAATTTTGTTCTCTTGAACTAAAGCTTTACAGCTTAAGTGGATCCATGACACTAAACAAAGCTAGTTTTGAGCTTGGTGGTGGAAACAAGCCACCATTGTGTAACAAAGATAAGTTTGCTAACTGGAAGGTTCGTATACATGCCTATATGGATGCAATTGATGATGAGTTGTTTGATGTTGCTCTCAATGGCTCCTACGTACGTACAAACTTTGCTTCAACTCCAAATGATCCAAATAAAGTTGATGTTAAATAGATAGTAGAATGGACTGACAATGAGAAAAAGCTGCTAGCTTTGGACAAACGAGCTAAGAACATTCTGTTCATGACTTTTGAAGATGAGTTATTTGAAAATGTAGTAAACTGCAAGATTGCAAAAAAAGTTTGGGAAACTCTTTTAGTAATGCATGAAAGCACTGAGGAAGTAAGAGAGAACAAACAATCTCTACTCACTCAACAATATAGGATGTTCTCTCATTTCCCAGAGAAGATATTACTGTTACTTATGAAAGACTCAATGTATTGCTCAACTCACTCAAAACATTTAGGAAAGTCTATCCCATAAAACATATGAATATCAAGTTCATGAGAGCCTTGCCAAGCAAGTGGGATGCAAAAACCAACGCCATTAGAGAATCCAAGAATTTGCATGAGATGACTGTACAAAATCTCTAAGGTAACCTACTTACTTATGAGTTTGAACTGAAACAGAGGGTTGAAATAAAAAACTGAGACAAGAAAGAAAGAGAAGGGTGTAACCCTTAGAGTTACAAAAGTCTCCTCTAAAGCCCCCATAGAGGATGACACTGGTCTAGATGATGAGGAGGAGGAGGATCTGGCCCTGCTAGCTAAAAAATGAGAAAGTTTATAAGAAAAGGCAAAAGCAACAACAACAACAACAACAACAACAACAGAAGATTCAACAACAACAACAACAATAGCAACAAGAGTGACTCCTCTAAAGATATGTGCTACAATTGCAAGAAATCAGGCCATTACATTGCTTACTACAACAAGCCTTTGAGAGAAGAGCTCAAGAAGAATAAGAAGAATGAATTCTCAAAAGAAGGATCGAAAAGATTACGATAAGTACCACAAGAAAGACAAAGTCTTGTTTCTGAGGGTTCATGGAGTGATAGTAACAATGACTCATATTTTGAGTCAAGTGATGATAAAAGAGCCCAAATGGCCAATCTCTGCATAGACACCCGAAATTTTGCATTTTGTTATCTAACGTTGATAGGAGGGCAACATCGTCATTTCACCATAGTGACAAGGAGTTCAAACAGAGAATTACAGGACTTAGAATGAATATATGGAGTTGTCACGACGACCACCGAGTGACGAACTACGCGGGGCATGACGGTTGACCCGTCGGCATCTATGGGAAGATCTATTTCTGCAGTTTGCTTTATCTTCCTAGACCCGAAATTGGCCAACTTTTTGTCATTGTGTAGCTCTCGAAAAAAGCTTTTCAGAATGGTATGACACGTCTCCCAACTCTTCCCGGATTGAAAGATACAGACATTTCAGCGAATAAGACGAAAAGCTAACTACAAGACACGAAAACCGAGGAAGCAGAGCCCCACATGGGACAGTTGTAAGTAGACCTATTACCAACCGCAGGTACACCTGCGACCAGGCCCGAAACCTATATGAGGCAATTTTCAGCAGATTTTCAAAAGGAGGAGGATGTTAGAGAGAAAAAGGGAAGGATTTTGGCGAAATTCTAAAGAGAGAGACACAATTCAAGCTAGATCCACTAGATTATATCAAATTTTGTATTAGATTAGTTAGATTATATACAAATTCAAGCTTAAGGAGGCTCAATCTATCTATCCAAAGGTGAAAAATCGAATCTTTTGTGTAATTTTGGTGTAGATCTAGTAGATCTAATATATTGTATTCATTTGTGGTGCTTAAAATATGCTTGTATCATAATTGTTCTATCATTTTAGAGCTCTTTCAATAGATTAATTGCTAGGCTAGGGTGGCTAGAGAGGATTTCCAAAGTAATTTCCTCCTAATCACCCGATGATGCCTGATTGACTATTTACTATCATATTTTGAAGTTAACGCCCCTTTTTTTGGATTGTTTTATGGGGAGTTGATTATTTGGTTTTGGTTTACCCTGTAAAACCCTAGATTCATGTCTAGTGGTGAAGGGGTCCCACCTACCTGCCGCCAAGGAATTCTAGCAAATTGAATCACCTGATAGCCAATTTGGGATATATTATCGATTAAATCTCGCCTATGTCATCAACAGATTTATAAGAATCTGGATCTTTGGATCATGTTTTCTTATATCTTAGATCCTTTTTGGCTAGATCTCGATGATGCATAGTTGTCCCTCGATATGTTGGTTTTGATCGTTCAATTAAGAGATTAGGGTCTTCGGAAGTCCTCTTCTCAAATCATTGCTATCGATTATATATTATCTTATTAGGATTTTGAATATGTGAGCCTAGGAATGGAGTCAAGGCCTTAAACCTTGCGTTTAATGTATCTTGGCGTAATTCCCGCGATGGACATTTTTCGATTCTAATGTTATAATGCGATTCCTTGTACATGTAAATTCGGGCCTTAAAACGGTATCGATGGTTTCATACTGTAAAAATCGAATTTAAGGCCCCGTAATAGTTATTTCCTCCGTCCCAAATTAATTGCATTTTTAGGACTTTTTAAAGTCAAATTGACTATTTTTAAAACTAATCTTTTTACTATTTTTGCTAACATATAGGTGAAGATATTATAACCAAAAGAAAGTATATACAATTTATTACTAATTTCAATATTTATAATTTTAGAAATATATTTATATATGCTTAATTATTAATTTTAAAAATAGTCAATTTGACTTAAAAAGTCCTAGAAAAGCAATTAATTTGGGACAGAGGGAGTAAAAAATATGATTGCGAGTGTTTGGGGTTATTGAGATGGCTTCCATGCCCACAAGTGATCCCGGCCCCATTTTGATGTTTGATTTTTAGTTTATCATCAGAAAATGATTTTTAAAACAATGCAATAAAGATCACTTTTTAAAATTAAATTGCTCTGGGTAGTAAGACGACCTTAGGTTAAAATTAAAAATAACGAATAAAGTCGATACCTATTTGGCGAAGGGTTTGAAAACATGTTTTCCAGAAAACGTCACCCCAAAAGGTTTTCAACAAAATCAAAGATAAAATGAATCTTTTCTTAAATCAAATTCCTTGCAAATAGGCTCAAAAAGGTTTTTTTTAAGTTGTTTTCAAAATAACGCACTTCTCACGATTTCGATTCGAAACTAGGTTGGTTTTCTCCAATACACACATACACACACACTTCACACCAAGAAAAGCATTAAGAAAGTCGTACCCATGTTTTCACGGAAGTCGGGGGGTGCTTAACAGCTTCCCCTCGCTTAAGCAAGCCCTCAAATTCTATGAATCTCGGTTTCGAGACTAATTTTATGGAGTCACATATTGGTCCATATTGCAAAAATTCTAAAAATTCGGATGAGTTGGTACATCCATTTAAATTATTACCAACTGGCGACTCTATCTAATCGGCCCATAATTAAAATTAACATTTCAAAACACCATCGACATTTATGTCGGTTTTTTCCTAAAATCACCCTTCAATTGAAATAATAATCAAAAAATCTTTAAAAGGGTAGAAACACAATAGGAAAAATCAATTCCTGGCATCGACAGCTGGCGACTCTGTTGGGGATAGTAGATGGCTTAAGCCGCAGTCAATCTAATTATTTTCCTTTTATATGTGTGTCGTGTGAATGATTCGAATGTATGATGAATGCCTTATATTTTTGAATGTTTTGCTTTAGTGCTTCGCACAAGGTCATCATATGCATGCAGTGAGGTACGATGAATGTATGCAAATGTATGTTGTGTGATTCCTCCTCCATGAGGTGAACCCGTTGGTTGTTGATTACTGGACTCAAGAGGGCATTCTCCCGCGAGGCTCAGGAAAGGCACCACTCAGATTTGATCTAATCGAAAGATCGAATTCATTCCCATCGAATAAGTTTCGAAGATCTGGAGACCTTCTTACCGAAAAGCCCACGAGAGTAACCCTAGGGTAGGTCAGTCTAAGATAAACCCAACATTAGGGGAAGTCTCTTCATGCCTTTTTACCCTTGATAAATGGCATCCATCTTAAATTGACCATCCTGCGTCTTCTTATCTTGTCATAAAAACTGCTAACCGTTATTTTATAGGAAAAGTTTAAAAAACCTTCAAAACAAACATTGTATTAGCATGCATCTATTTTTACGAGTTCTCAATACTAAACTACGTCTTGTTGGTTGTGTAGATTGGTCCTAGAATTAGACTTCGAGCTCGAAAGGTCCGAAAACCGCCTAACAAGATGGCCGAAATTCTCATACCAGATTCTACTCCCATATCTCGAGAAAAGTTCAAGAGCTTTAAGAAGCAGATCGCTGAGATGACCAGTCCGTTGAAAGAGCAATGCAGAATGACTAAAAACCAACCTGAATCCGCCGCACAAGGAGGCAGCCAGATCCCTAGCAAAACTATGGACACGTAGATCCATATCCTTGTGTTCCAGTTCGATAGTAAGAATACCAAGGGTGCTGCAAACCAGACAAAAGAAATAATCAATGTCTATGATGATAAAAAAAATAGAGAGATCAAGAAGAAATTGAGACAAATGGAAGACGCTCTAAGGTCCATAAAAGGAATAGAGAATTACGGGAGTGTCCAATATTCTAACCTATGTATATTTTTGGGGGCCAGATATCCGGACAAGTTCCAAGTGCTAGACTTCGAGAAGTACAATGGACTAGGGCACCCATATACCCATTTGAAAGTATACATAGGGGAACTCAAGTTTTATGCTGAAGACGAAAGCCTTAGGATGCAGCTCTTTCAGAAAAGTTTGATCGGGGAAGCTAGAACCTGGTATGCTCGACAATTCCAAGATCTATAGTTGGGAAGAATTAGCCCACGCTTTCCTAAACTAATACATCTTTCAGTCTCAAATGGCTCCGGATAAATATCAAAAGACCAAAATCAAGAAACAACCCAATGAGTCATTCCGTGATTACGCCCAAAGATAGAGGCAGATGGCTGCTCAAGTAAGCCCACCTATGGATGAGAATGAAATGGTTATAACTTTCATTGATATTCAAGAAGCTTCGTACTATGATAGGGTATTAGTTGGCATTGGCAAGTCATTTTTGAAATGATAAAGCACGGAGAAATGACAAAGATGGGGTTGAAAGCCAGGAAAATCAAAGACTTCACTGCACTGGAGGTCGGTACAGAGCACATCCAATCTGGTAATTTCGGGAGTGTGCCCAAAAGAGGCCACAAGAAGAAAGAATAAGAAGTTTCCCTTATATTGCAGAGGCAATCCAAGAGGAATATTAACACTCCACCTATTCGAATGCAAGGCAATCAATCGCCACCACAATAACCAACAATCCATTAAAATCGAGCTCAACAAAGAAAAGACAAGAATCAAACGTAACCGGGAATTCACTCCACTTGGCAACTCCCTTAAAAACATATTGACTTTATTGTTAGCTCAAAAGAAGATTACCGAACTTGTTCCACCAGCTGATCCCAAAGGCAAGAGGTACGATTCCAGTAAGAGACATGCATACCATTCTGGATCCCTTGGTCATGATACCCAGGACTGCTGATCGCTAAAACATAAGATCCAAAACTTGATAGAAAGTGGAGAAATTGTGGTGAAGCCACCAGAGCAGCCTAACGTTCACACTAACCATCTGCCTCAGCATAATACGGAAGGGGTGAATATGATTAGCACTGGGAACTTTGAAAACCGCAAATATCTAAGAAGAGTTGAAGAATACCCTCAGCAATCCAGGACAAATACTCTAGGATGGGAGTATTTAGAAAACAACCATGTAGTGGGGCAAGAGTTAGCAATGGCCGAATTGATCATGTAACAACACCAGCTCACGCGACAAATGCTCAGTCAAATCTCAAAGGACAAATCAATCGCAGTTCTTCCCAAAGTCATCCCCCTTACTAAGGAGGATCAAGCCAGGCTTCATGAACAAGAAAGATGGACCGATAAGATAGCCAGAGAAGTCAGGCTATTAAGCAAGGAAAAGGCGAATCACGAATTGGCTATAAACCAAAAATTTACTCCTTTGGAGGAATATTGCACCTGTTGATTACCAAAAGAAAGATCACAGAACTGTTAGCACCTACAAACCCTCGATCGAAGAGATATGATCCCACAAAGATTTGCCTTTATCATTCAAATACGCATAGCCATGCCACAAAAGAGTGTTGGGGCCTCCAGCATAAAATCCAAAATTTCATTGAGAATGGGGAATTAAAGATAGCAAGCAATATTGAGGTTATCACTATTGGGGAAAATACCATGGAAATGAAGGATTTGTCATACCCATCGACAGTAGAAAGTTCAAACGAAATTATAGCTGTAGTCACCTATCTGGAAGGTGCAGAAATCAGACCCCTTGCAGTTTGAGGAACAGCAAGTGGAACAAAAAAAATTCCTACGAAAGTAATGACCTCCAAACCTTTTATGTTAACATCAAGGCCGCAATATCCTGTCACTAGCTTGAAGTCAATTCCCTGGAATTATGGGAATGAAACAAGAGGAACATCTGAATGCACAGCCGTCTTGCCCAAACATAATCCTTTATATCTGCTAAAGCGAATGACAAACCTATGGGGAAAGTATCCAAAGAAAAGATGGTCGAATTCCTCGCTAAAATAGGACATAATGATGTGAAGGTTGTAAAAAAGCTTGAAGAGGGACCAATCCAGATTTCCATCCTCGACTTGGTGCTGGCATCCGAAGATAATCTGAAGATATTGGTCAAAGTCCTGGAAGAGGCGTATCTCCCTAAGACTATGGATACGAAGAAATTCAGCCACCTGATTAGCCATATCATTGATAGTAATGTAATCTCTTTAAACGATGACGATATATCGGTCGAAGAACCGGGCACTGCAAACCTTTGCATATTGCAGTCATCTCGTCAGGATATGTATTGGGCGGTGTTCTGATTGATGGAGGGTCAACCCTGAATATATGTCCTTACGAAACCTTGGAAAGAATGAAGATCAACCCCAACCGAATCTGGAGTAACCACGTCATGGTTAGAGCATTTGACGGATCGAGAAGGGACACTGTCGGAGAGATCAAACTCCCTATGAAAATAAGCTCACATGCCTAGGGGGAAGAATGTAACAACTGTGTTATTATATAGCGTTGTAAATAGAGTTATGTATAATTATTAATGAAATGAAATTATTTGAATAATATTATGTGTAAATATGATGAATGAATATAAATATATGTGTGATGTATATGAGAATATTTTGATAAATCAAGCAATACGATTTTTCAAGCCGATTAGGGATAATTATGTTAAGAAAATTGGTGGAACAAAAAGGAAAGCCAAGAGATATGAATTTATCAAGTTAAGCTTCTGTTATTGACTAACAGAGCATGGAATGATAGTCTTGTATAACAATGAATAATGACTCGGATTAATTAAGCTAATAAGTTAATAATTTTCTTAAGGGCCGAAACGAAGCTTAGTAATTAAATTAGTAGGCTAGCTCAAATGCAAACCCAATTGATATAGTCTAAGTGAGATGTTAGGAGGCCCAAACCTAGGCCCAACTCAAGCTTTAATGATACTTGCAAATAAAGTCTAAGACAAGCCCAATTTGATGGCCCATTAGGAGACTTGATGACATAAGCCCTTAAAAGTACCATGATGTCATAAAGAATGAATAAATTAAATAAAAAATAGGAGATTTGGAGGGGAGATTGCCGGATATGGTAGGCCCCATATAGGGGTGAGAGGGTGTCAACTAGTGGGTCCCACATAAAGAAAAAATTGGGAGAAAGAATACTTGCAAGTATGCAATTGTTCATTCCTTCAAAAAATCTCCATATTTTTCATCATTTGGTTGACATTTTTGATTGCAAGTATACTTGTGATTTGTGAACCTTAAGTATGCTTTGCAAGTATGTGGGATGATTATGGAGGTCTAAGAAACATTAGAGTGAGTCTATAAATAGAAGTCATCAAATAGAAGTGGAAGCCTTTGCTCACATACTTAGAATACTTGCAAAGTTAGAAAAGCTAGTAACTTAGAGAGAGAAAGAGCAAGGGAATGAGCTTGGTAATGAAGAGGGGGAAGAGGCCACGGCTAGGAAGAGCAACAAGGAGGGGAATCTAGCAAGCTACAAAAGGAAGAGGAGTATCCATCTTCAATCTCTAGCAAAGGTTAAAAAGTATTCCTAACCCTAACTTTAAATTTTCTTAGCCTAGAATTGGTTTTGCTTGGTTGTTGTGGGAGTGTTTGTTTGTGGGATGGATCATGGTGGATCCTATGATATAAAGGAGATTATGAAGGTGTATATATGTTTGTTATATGTTTTGTTAGTGAAAAATTATGGAAAACACAAAAGCTTTCTTAAAAACCTAAAGGTCGAAAAAACTGAAAATGGCCAGAAACGGAACCTGTAATTCAAATGAGCATAACTCTTAGCTCAATTCGAATTTTTGAGCAAGGTCAAGACTTGGAGATACATACATGGCCCCTAAAACCTCTAAGTGGAATTTTTGGAAAATAAGTTGTAGATTTTTGTAGGGACAGATTCTCCCAAAATAGTCTAGAACTAAAAATCACCCGAAACCCTCTGGCTAGAACTATCCAACCCTTGTTTGGACCCTTTAACCATGAAAATAAATTAAGGCCTTTTGTGACATGAAAATAAATGTTATAACGTAGCTCTTGTCCAAAAATGGTCATATTCCGACTTCGGACGTGTGAGTTATGGTTGTTTATATTTTAGAGTTTTAAAGACGAAAACGGTCATAACTTCAGTTCTACAACTCCGATGGCCACGAAATTTAAATTAAAACTTCATGTTATCATATGTGAGATTCTGGCCAGAGATTAGAAATTTTTTAGTTGAATATGACATAGTTAATTTTGACAAGTTACGAGCTTAAAACGGGCTATTAAAAAATACTTGATAAAAAAGAAAAATTCTAGAAAAATTATTTTTGTGAATGGAATATATGTATATGTGTGTGGCCAGAAAAGAAAAAATAATAAAATGGTTAAGAAGGCTTACTACTGATTAAAAATAATTAAAAATCGTAAAGTTGGGAATTATCGAAATAATTCCTACCGACTGAAATGTGTTCATATGTGACATATGAGTTTATTTGGTTGTCAATGGTATATTTTTATAATAATATTATGCATATTATGTGAGGGAACACATATGTTTGGTTTAACTCGGAAAACGTTTACCGAATTTGGTTACGGTAGTTACCGACGATTATTATATAAGGTTAACGGTTGAAAGTATTAAAAATAAATCGCTATGGATATTGTAGGTGAACGCTTGGGAACTGGTATTAACGTAAAACAAGAGAAGTCACCTAAGATAAGCAAGTTCTAAACTTGTTCATATTTGTATACTTAAGAAAATTATTCAAGCTATGTTAGTTTTAACCAAATTGCATGCTAGCATTCGCACGTATTTGCCCTTTGAAAATATTCATTCTATTTATGAACTGTTATGTTATATGAAAGTTCTATTCAGCATGAACTATGTTAAAGATAGGGCTATGCCATTTACTTCGGCTAGACAGATATTGAAATAATTTATTGACTTGTTGAATATGGTTGAAGTTATTTAATGTATTCCAAACCAAATTGTATTGGTGCGGACTCTTATATTAAAACTAAGCCAAATGAGCTTGATAAAGAAGTTTAATATTTTGGTCGGTAATGTTCCGATGTGTCGAGGTTAATATATTGTGCACAATGTAGTGGTACAATAGGTTGATCCCCTAAAGTACCTGCATAAAGTATTATCAGTCCTTCTGATTGATGGAGTGTCTTTATGACAATTCAGTATGTAGTATCAAAATTATTAAATGAAAGATATCTCTTGTATTTATACTTTCTAAATTATCTCACAATTATTGTTCAATTGTGGAAGCTCTCGTGATAACTTATGTTTATTCATGAAATGTTATTTTTATAAAATTATTTATACTTGTTGAGCATATCAATGCTTATTCTTGCTATATCTTATGTTTCCAGTTAAGAACGAAGATTCTACAGGTTCGAGTAAAGATAAAGGCAAGGGGAAAGTTCAAGACTAGAATTTATTAGAAATATTATAACATTATTAAGTGATGTAATAAGTATGTGTATTATATATGTATTTAAGGTTGTGAAACCTGAGACGAGACTAAGGATGACTGTAATAATTAGTATAATTATCTTTATGTATTGATTATATGCTTAGATAGATGTATGAATGTGTTGTATCGTGGAACACCAGATTCGAGGTAAAGGTACCCCAGATTTAGGGGCGTCATAGCGGTAACGCCCATGCACAGAAGGTTCTCTGACTCTCTGACTGGCCTAGGGCGCGGCAGCGCTAACTTGGAGGCTAAACTTGGCGCAGTCGCGCCAGGTCGACTTGCTGAATATGTTGACTGTTGACTACGTAAATCCAATTTGAATGAGATTTGATTTATAATTTTATTAATGGGTTAGGATTTTGTCCTGAAGTTATAAATAGGTGATTTTAGTCTATTTGAGGGATCTATCAAATATAAAACTTGAAAAACCCTAGTTTGAGATTTAGACTTAGAAACTTGAAGCAAATTGAAAGAGCACAAAAGATTCAATTCAGGAGAAGAATGAGTGACTCAAGGATTGCGTCTACAGTTTTTATTCTCTTCCCTATCTTCTAAATTGTATCTTGAATGCTTTATCAATTATGAATTATGGATTTTAACTCAATTATGAACTAAATTCTATTTTAAGATTACAATGGATCTTATTGCGTAGCTTTTACTAATATGCTTCCTTGTTAATTATTGTTGATTATTGTTGGATTATCTATTATGACTTGTGTTTAATTGCTTAATTGTCTGGTCAATAATTACCGTGATAATCTATATGAACTCAAGAGATGGATTATAGGTTTAGATCTGGTCATAATAGCATGTGATTGTGTTTTGTGCATATGATTGAATTCATGATTTATGTCTAGGATAGAGATATACATATATGTCGCGTGTAATCTGATAGGAAACATGTGCTTTAAATCCTTTTTAATTATAATTCATATAAAGATATAGTGAATTAGTTAACTAGGGTGTTCACCTTAATTCTATCATCTGTGGATTTAAGTTGATTCGTTTATGATACATCGAGAGATGGTTATAAATATTGATGAGTTCTCGATTAACAATCCGGAATAGTTAGCATAACTTAACAGGAAGTGTATTGATCTAAGTGAAACAATAAGTGAATTGTAATCTTAAGTCTTCATCATCTGATTTCAATTCTTGCGGTATTTAGCATTAGTTTAATTAATTTCTTATTCTTATAAAATTCACAATTTTAATCAATTGTTTACTAAAATCAAGATAATACAAAATTGGTAGTTGTTAATGTAAATACAGTTTTTCTCCGTAGGATCGACACCTTGCTTTCTTTATATTATATATTTGATCCCGTATACTTGCATGTTGTGCTAACATAAATTTAGGCAAACAGCTAGCGTCGTGACACCAACATACAGTGTTGAGGCGCTCACTTACTGTCTAGCGCTGCAGCGCTAGCCTTCTTCCGTGCGCGCGCCAATCCTACTTCTTTCGCACCAACGCGCCCCGAGTCGATGTCAACCGCACACGCTTGCGCACCCCTATGCCAATGCGCGCTTGCTCGCGCCATGCTGCTGTCATCCAAGTGCGTTTGCGCCCCAGCGCCCCATTTGGGGCCTTAGTGCCCATGTTTGGCTTGGTTGCTACTATGTCCTGCTTATGCCCACACTTGCTCAACTCGACATTAACTAAAATTCAATCAACTAGCTTCCGACTTCACTTCTTTGTTCTCATTTCCTTTTCCTACAAAAATAAATAAAACATATAAAAAGGAATATAAAATATCCAAGAACTCATAATTTCATCAAGCTAAAAATACTCAATTCGTAAGTATAAAACTCATTTATCAGTGCGAATACCAGAGTCTACTCAAAGCTTGTTAAAGAGTTCTATCTAAATGGAAGTTATAAGGATGGATAGATCAAAACTAAAGTGATGGACATCACTGTAACCCTAGAACCTAACGAAGTAGGAACGCGACTAGGATTCATTAATAATGGAGATATAGGTTTGGTATCGTTGATACCAAGAATGTTCTAAACTTCATGGGTTTCAAAAAGAAGAACCTAGAAACAAAGGCCATAAGAAGAAGGATTTCACATACCATTCTGCATCATCTGAATCAGTGCTTGTACTTGTCCTTTCATTATTAGTTTCATTTTCCTGCCTTTCATTGCCCCTAGTAGTTTCTTCTCCCACAGTTTCAGCTTCCTCTCCTTGAATTTTAGCTTCATCTCCCTCATTTTCAGTTTTCTCTCCCACACCTTCTTCATCTGCCTCATTTCCTCCTTTCTCTGCCCCATTACCTCCTTCCTCTCCCTCATTTCCACTTTCCTCCTCCTCATCCACATTCTTTCTCATCTCCCTCTTAAATTTCCTACATTTCCTCCTAGCCTCTACCAATTCTTCATCACTGCATTCTTCATCATTATCATCATCGATACTATTCCATGTCTTAGAACTATCCTTTTCAACTACTCTCTTGGACCTCCTTTTATCCCTGCTTTTCACACTCTCATTTTTTTTAGTTCTCTTTGTATTTCTAACATTCTCAACTGCTACATTATCCTAATTATCACCTTCGTTATTCACCTGATTATCCCCCTCATTGTCACACTCATTATCACCCACATTATCCATATTATCAGTAATATTTTCCATATTATCACCCACGTTGTCTTTCAATACATCACTAACACTCCCCTATTTGTCAACCCTTGATTCTAAACTATTATGCTCATCCAGTATAGAGGTTTGATCAGTATTATATGGTAAGACATGGTCTATATAGACATCAATTACACCATGTGGTAAGTAAATATTAACCGTGTCTCTTATATTAGAATCATCATAAACAAGTCTAACCCCATTTTTAATATCTACTCCATCACTTTTAAAATAAACAGTTGATTTAGGATGATAACTAAGTTCAGTAGCTAAATCATCTATAGCACTCATACATATATAATCAACATCCAAACGTGGCAAGTGATGAACATTACCTCCCACATAGTCATATGGAGCATAGGCAAACTTCCCACCATAATGTACATTTATTACACAATAGTATCCATATGTAACAAATAAATAAAACAAATGAAAAACAAAGCATAAACAAATAAAGGATTAAACAAATGAAAATACAAAGTATACATGTGGTGTGTGTGTGTGTAAATAAATGTGGCTTATCCTAAAGAAGGGTTTTATAAATCTTAAAAGAAGAAAATCAGTAAAGAAAAAGAAAAAGAAGAAACAAAATTCAGATCAATTTAAGGTTTATAAACAAAAGGACAACACGATAACACGTAACAAAAAAAAATCATCAAAGTTAGAAAAGGGGACAAAAATGGGGCATACCTATCGACCGTTACTCTCAATCGAGCATCAATCGAGTTTAACCAACGTGAATCACACCCAAGAATCGATTTTGTTTAGGGATTTCTTAGCTTAAGGTTCAATTGATCGATCGAATTTGGAAGGGCTGACTTAGGGTTCAATTTGTTTAAACGATCAAAATGGAACAAATGACGCTTGATATGGCTTCTAACAAACATGTGGGGTCCAGAGGATGATATTTGGGAGGGAATTTTCCCTTCATATTCACATAATGAAGGCCGTATGGGATGATCCGTGCCAGATAAGGATATTTTTACACGTTTACAGTTGATGTGTTCATTTCTGTTTAAAGTTAAAAGGCATAACGGTTTTCTTAAATTTTTATAAGAAAACTAAACTTCAATGAGTTGATTGTAAAAAGAAAAAAAAGTTTAATTAGTCGTTTATAAGTTGAGCTAATGTACAGTACGTAATAAAGAAAAAGCAGTTAACCCTTAATTATGCAGGTGTCCTATCTTAATAAAATTTCTATGTCCGCCCCCGCCTATAAGAGTTCTATAGTAACACCGAGTAAAACCCGAAGGGACTCGGACCCTCCAAACTTTGTGATGGCTTGAGTTTATTACCTACTTTACGAGTAAAAAAACAATAACTAAAAACACTCAGTTTCATGAATATCCGCAACAACCAAGGCTAAACCCGACAAATCACTAACATGGTTCTTCAATCTCGAAATAACCCGTAAACAGTCACTTTTAAAATAGCATTATCCAACCCAATCTCCTTCATATAGATCATATATAACTCTTCATATAGATCATATATAACTCGAAGGACAGCCCTTGCCTCTGCACATTCAATCGTTTGTCCACCTATAATTTTTTCTCCATCTACTCCTAAGACATCACCATTATTGTTCTGAACCACATAACCTGATGGGGTGGAAAATATTGATGAAAATTAGTATTTTCATATCTTTTATTATTTATGAAGTTTTAGTTTATTTTATGTATTTTTATTCATTATTTACAAAAATTTAGTAATTTTAAGATTTAATTATTTCTTTTTCCCAATAGTTGTAGGAAAGTTAATTAATAGTTTCTATTATCCTTTTTCATATTAGACATAGGAATCATTTTCAAAGTAAATTAGGAAAGTTATTTATTATCCTTTTCATAATAGATGTAAAAAAATATCTAGACCTATAAATATAGGTTGTCTTGAGACTTATAATTAATTTTCAATTCAATTTCATAATAACACACTTATCGTATTTCTTGGAGAATTCTTATTTTTGTTAATTCAAGGTTTTATCAAGATTTATTCCTACCAGGGGCGAAGCTAGCTTAGGACTGGAGGGGGCCATGCCCCCCCCCCCCCCAATGTTTGAAAATTTTGTAAATTTCACCCCAAAGTTTCAAAAAAATTATTTTTGGCCCCCCTCAAGAAAAATACAATGTTTTAGAGGAAAATAAATTTCTTTACTACCAAACTAACGACCACAACACATTCTTTGTAACAAGATATAAGTTTACACATCGGTCTCATTCTGATCTTAACTAGCCAAATTCATACACTTATAAATAGATTATAGACCTGCCCTTCTTGCTTATAACCTGCTCCATAAAATTCCCAAATAAAAAATGGCTACTTCTACCTCCATACTAAATGAAAAATAAAATGGAAGCTCACTAGAATTACTTGGATAGTACTGCACTAAAAAAAAATAATTACTTTATAATGTAAGGTAAATTTTAAAAAAATTAAGTATTATATATAAATTGACTCCACTAAAATTTTATAAATTTTCTATTATACGGGGTCAAATTAAAAATTTATAATTGTCAGTCAAATTTTAACCATATGACTCATATTCTCTCAATATATGTATATCTCCCTATAATATCATATATATATATATATATGTATGTGTGTGTGACCTGAAAGTACAAAAGTATAAAAAAAAAATTGGCTCGGGGGCGCTGCCCCCGAACTCCCGTCAAATTATTTATGACTTGGTAAAAATTTTGGCCCCCCCCCAAGATTAAATCCTGGCTTCGCCCCTGATTCCTACGTCGACATTAGAATGTTATATAATCCTCACGTTTGTATTAGCACGTTAAACTAACCATGTTGGTACTAAAAATTTAAATTTTAAGGAAAACTTGGACTATGGTAGGAAAGATGGAGAGGAGGAAGAATATGAACCCCATCATAACCCTTGCCCTTAAAGATAACATCACAATTAACTTTAATCTTACCAAACGAAGGCTTAATCCAGGAGCTCGAAGAATCAGAAGGCTTTAAAAATTTATTAGTCGTTTACATAAATTACCTCAAACTGGAAGAAGATCTCTACAAGCACGCCAGAAAAAATGCTTCACTTTTAGAGGGATTTGTAAAGTCCATAATAATTTTCAGACTTTAGATTGTGTACCATAGAGCTTATGTGATCACTAATAATTTATTGGTGTGAGTATTTGGTACGAATTCAAGATTACTGAGTGTGTTTTTCTTAATATTAATCTTTTACTAAAATGTCGATATATTAATTTTAGTTAAATGATTCACTCAAAAGATTATTGTCAGTTCAACACTCATCAAAATACTACCAATCTAATTAACTCATCATTATTTGTAAACCATTTTAGAATTTTCAACACGTTTATAAAATAGTCTTTCATGATATATTCAATTATTAAATACAAAAATATTAAGTCAAGTAAACACAATAATAAATTAAATTATAATAATAAACAACAAAATTACCACATGCTTGTATGGGTAATTGGCTAATTTAATTATATTAAACATGTCGACAACTAGAAAAAAAAAAGTCAAACGAAAAGAATAAATAAGCATGATGTGTGTGTGTGTGTGTGAGTGAGTGTAGGTGGGTGCGTGGGTGGGTGTATATACATTTATAAGTATTTGCTTGGAATTTTTTGTATAATTATGTGAAAAATAAGGACATTTATGTCCAAACAATTCAAATATGAAAGGTACTTTTTGTCTTGAAAGAAAAATAAGGATATTATGTCCAAACAATTCAAATATGAAAGGTACTTTTTGTCTTGAAAGAAAAATAAGGATATTTATGTCCAAATAATTCAAATATGAAAGGTACTTTTTGTTTCGAAAGAAATATCAATATATCTGGTATGTGTAATCTTATATTATCATATATTTTTTTTGTTATCCGAACATCCAGTTCAGGTGAAAATATTGACAATTTACCGATTATATTAGATTACTAAAAATATAAATTATCAATGTACCAAACACGATTTATAAAGATGATCACCCTACATTACTGCGTATCTTCAGATGATATGTAACAAACATGACCTAAGGATAAAATTTAGATAACAACATGAAATTTGGTCAAAAATTCATATGACATCTTGTAATTTAAAACTCGACACTTACATGTCTATAATTATGAGATGAAATGACACTATTACAATTTTTATTCGAGTTCATTCATCAGCTCTACTCTAGGATTGTTCAAAATTTTCGGTCCAACTGATTTTTTCGGTAAACCAGATCGGTCCGAACCGGTCGGTTCGGTATAAAAACTATCGATTCCGATACAAGCTCAGAAATTTGGGGTTCGGTATATACTGGTTCCCCATTTTTTTATTTTTTTTAATTATTAATAATAAAAATAATAATAATAATAATAATGATAAAAATAATAATAAAAATAATAATAATAATATTCGGTATAACCGGTAAAAACCGATACCGAACGAGTACCGAACCGGTCCAACCGGTACCGATTTCAGTACGGAGTTTTGCCTTCTTTCGGTACCGGTTCGGTACGGTATCGGTTCGGACCGGTCCGATTTTTACCAGTTGAACACCCCTACTCTACTGGCCAAAAGAACGTGAACATTTTCCAAAATACCTTTGTGCAATTCTTATTATATTAAACATATGTCCTTTGCTTTCCTATGATACTTTATTCACCTCTTTACATTTTATTCACATTTTTACCTAGAATCATACCTCAACAAAAGGTTCTACTGGCATGAAAACCATTTAGAAAATAAAGTAGTTGAAGGAACATATTGCGGCTACCAGTTAGACATGCACAAAGATCGGTCCAGACTGATCTTCGGGCCGGTCCTAAATAGGCCTAGTTTGACCAGCCAAGGGTTAAATCGGGTCGGTTTATATCGGCCTTTGTGTTAAAAAAGTGAGACCAAATAGGGCCTTGCAGGCTAAGCCTGCGGGCTTCAGGCTGAGTTTAAAACTTTTTCAGGTCTATCCTTTTTTTTCCCCACTTCTTATTGCTTTTAATAAAGTTATACTGCTATTTTACTTCAAAAAAAATACAAAAGTAATATAGAAATAAAGTTCAAATAAGTTAACTATTTGCAATAAATATACTTATGACAAACTGAAAGTTATTGTATAAAATAATAATAATTTAAATATGATCAAATTCAATTCAACGAAGGAAAGATTTATAAATTAGACGATTAAATTTATATATTCATAAAGAAAATGATATTTTCACATAAAAATATAATATCACAAATATGTTAAAGATATTATGAAACAAAATAAAAATATAAATGTATTTTTAATTTTAAAATTGATAAAAAAAATATGCATCTCTAATTTTAAAACTAATTTATAAAAAAAATATATGTACCTCTCTTTTGGAACGAAGTTATCCTAGACAACGAATATATATATATATATATTCTTCGACTTCTTCAATCCATTTTGATAAGCATTATTCTGCACAATTATAAGTTTTTTTTTTTTGAAGATGGTTGAAATTAATCGGTGGTAGACATCTAAAATCTCATCTCACAATAAAATATAAATATGTGGGAAGAGATGATATTGAAGTAGTTGCCAACAAATTAGGATAGTGGATATATTTTCAAATGGTGCAACTTCTTTCAAAACGTACGTGAGAGGAGTTAAATTTAATTTTCTTTTCAGAGGATAACGTGGGTTATAGATGTTTGTTAACATTAAATCATTAAGGTTTTCAAGTGATAGAGTTTAAAAAATATTATTTAGGATACAATGATGATAGAGTTTAAAATAACAAATAACTGTTTACATGAATAAATATAAGTAGTGTTTTGAAGTTAGTTAACATCTCAAATTTATGACGGAACTTTAAATTGAAGCTACATAAAAAGTAACCGTAAAAACAGTTTTCCGCACTATAACACAATAGACATTAAGTATTTTTACATGTCATTACCCGTAACAATATTACTTTAATGAATAACACAATAAATTTCACAATTATTATAATTTTCATTCATTATAATATATCTATCATCACAATCGATTAGTTACACCACCAAATCACAATTATTATATAACTTTGATTGTTAATACACTAACAATTGAGTTCCATTGATTCATCTATTTCAAATAAGGAAAAACTGAATCAAGAGGAGGTCAACTAAGCTTGAAAGGGGCAGTCGATCGTCGGTTAAGGATTCTAAAAAATTCTCTGATCAAGATATAATGCATTTATTTAATAATATCAAAAGACACTTCAATGATACAATAGCTCTCTATCTCACGGCACTCAAAACGGATCTGATTGTACCAAAACAACCTTCACGCATGCCAACTAAAAGTTGTAAGTAGGCTTATTCATTTCATGATCATATATGAGCATATGATTAAAATATTATTTCCACTCGCGAGAAAGTATTACCATTTCGGAAAAAAGCCCATCAAAGGACCTCGAGATGTTAATCCCCGAAAAATGATACAAGAAATTCGAAAAAAACTCATATACGGAACAAGCCAATAACTAATAACATATTAATTATCACATGACCTGTCACAATTATCGTCTTTTCCCCCTCATAATAATATGTTTATCAATATTAATTACATTACTAATACCCAAAACTCCCACCATTATGATCGATATAACATATAAACATAACATATAACTATCGTATATATTATGTCTATGATCGTCGATCAACACTATTGCATCATCAACAACATAAAATCCATACAATAATCGTCTATATATAACTTTCATCATTGTTATTATTGTAAGTGTAATTTATATGTACCATCATATTTAGAGTTGCAATGACAGTGGTCATCACCATTGGTGTAACATTATAAATTTTAACTTTGGAATGTTGAATTTTCAATAGATAAATTTATAAGCACATCAATTTTACTTCATCCATCCCGAATGGGCCCACCTATCACTTTTCCCTCCTTTCTTTCTCTCTCTCTCTCACTATATCAATGAAATGGGTCCTCTTTATATTTATTTTAAAAAAGATTGTCATTATAATCAATTTACCCTTTGTAAAATTTATGCTAATTCTTTTCATAAATAAAATAAATTAAATTTAATAATGGTAATATAATACTTCCTCCACCCAAATTTATCCAAATTTACTTGTCCTAATTTTTATTTGGATTGTCCAAATCTATTTAACGCTATTTTAACATTATTTTTCAAAATTATCCTCATTTAACTTTTTTAAAAATTATTAAAAATAACATGATATACATTGAAAAATGTAACAATATTAATGTATGTCATGTTATTTTCAATGATTTTTTTTAAATTTTGCAAAGGGTAAATTAATTATAAGTTGCCTACGTGGCAATTTTTTAAACTTTTTTTAAAAAAGATTTAAATAAGTAAAAAATAAATTTGAGGGATTAACATTAAATAAGTAAACAAAATAAAATTTGGTTGACAACAATAAAATTTGGTATAAATGGTAGACATGCACACTGTCATTTGTAAAATTAAAAAAAATCATTGAAAATAACATGACATACATTAATATTGTTACGCTTTTCAATGTATATCATGTTATTTTCAATGATTTTTTTAAAGTTAAATAAGGATAATTTTGAAAAATAATGTTAAAATAACATTAAATAGGAAAGAAGATAAATAGATTTGGACAATTCAAAAAGAAAATTAGGACAAGTAAATTTGGATGGAGGGAGTATTATGATACCATTATTAAATTCAATTTATTTATTTATGAAAAAAATTAACATAAATTTTGTAAAGGGTAAATTGATTATAATGGCAATCTTTTTAAAATAAATGTAAAGAGGGCCCATCTCATTGATAGAGTGAGAAAGAGAGAGACAAGGAAAGGAGGGAAAAGTGCTATGTGGGCCCGTTCGGGAAGGAGGGAGTAAAATTGATGTGCGTATAGATTTATCCATTTTCAACTACTGATCCTTCAAAAGAAAAAAAAATTCTTAGATTCTAAAAGCGGTACTAAAAGCCTGAGCAAGGCCGCCTTGTTCCTAAGGTCCCTTTGGAGGTCAAACCCCTTCATTCTCACAAGCGAAAAAGTGAGTGACTAATGTAACTTAAGTATCTGTTTACACCAAAAATCTAAAATTTTAGTTTTGGGTTAAGTAATTATCGACTAAGTACTTATATCGAATAACTAGACATCACTGGAGGATTTCAATTAATTGATAGCGTTCAGACAAAAGTATAGCTAGACCAAAAATTAAGAAAATGGTTGAATATGTGTTTGAAACAGTCAAATGCGTGGAATAACAGTTATACACCCACGTTCCTTCAGATTAGTAACATAGAATGACCAAGTTCAGTTAATTGGCGCATCAACAGAGTTGAACGAAATTTAAAGAACGCGACAGTTAAGTCAAATAAATGCAGCAAGCAAGTAAAGACCCACATTCCTTTAGTTCAGCAGAGTGGATAGGCCACGTTCAAGTACCTGATACACTAGCAGAAAATGGGTTAGTGAGTTGAATTTCAAGAAGAATGTGGCTAAGTGGATAGTTAAGTCGTTGTTGCAGCCTTCCAGCAGCTCTATAAATATGAGAAATCCATTTTGCTAACGAAGACACAACAACACACAACACATCCAGTCCAGAACACTCATGTTCTTTCATTTTTTGTAGTATTTTAGCTTAGGCTACAACAATTAGCTTGTTACCCAACACACGACGTAGTTAACTGTTGTAATTGGTAGTTTTATCGGATTGATAGCTTGTTATGTCCACTTGGACTTAGTTGTACGTTCAATACCGGTTGTTTGCTAACTTGTTACGTCCATTCGGATTTAGTTATGCATTCAATCTTGGATTTGTAGCTTGTTACGTCTATTCAGACTTAGTTGCATATTTAACCTTAGTTGTTCGCTTTCATCCGAACCTTCATATGATGTTGTTGATTTGCTCTGCACTGTGTATTCGATCCCGATTGTAAAGTTTACAACATGTCCCATCAATTATATTCAAGTTTTTATTTAATTGTCTGACATTAATGGTTATCTATTGCATGTATTTGTTAACTGTGATGTGCTAATCAACAGATAAGATAAGTTAGAATTTATTTATAATTATATTTATAAAACAAAAAAACTTAACTAATAATTGTACAACTCGCAATTTATAGTGTAGTTTAACCATAGCTATAAATTACCAAACTAACTGGAATTAGTTAACCAAAAAAAAAGTAACTAGTTGTCTAACATTAAAATCCTTAGTCAAAGGTAAAAAAACCCATAAATAAGCCGTTCCTTTTTCCTTTCAATCGCCTGATAAGTAGTTGACCGATTTTGAAGGACAGTGTTAACTGAATATAATTTTACAAGTTAGACAAATAATACTTCACATTGAGTTTAGCGAACTCTGACACACCGGCACAAAAATATTCAAGCAGAATAGTATCATATGCTAGGTGTATTTTAAAACCTTCTTATTCTTTACAAACAAGCTCCTGATATTAATATAAATTATTAAATTGACAGATGCAATACTAGCTGTCAAGGAGGGTTTGTCATGGGAGAGGCCCTCCCTCCTTCCTCCCCCTTTTTTGCTCCTTTTTCTCCTCCATTCCTCAAATACCTATTTTCATATGTTATATTCAACCACATCATCTATGTTTAAGCTCAACCACTGTCACCGTCCGAATATCGACTTATGTTACCTTCCCTTCTAGCTATGTCTCTCGCTTGTAACTCCCTGGATATGAATTTCTTTTTATTTTTTTATTTTTTTATAATTATATGAAGGTCATGGTGGCTATATATATTCCCCTCATGTGTGATTTTTCTTTCCCCCGTGTGCGAGAGTTTGCCTCTCCATTTTTAAGAGTTAGTTTTAAGGCGATGAGTTACTTTATTTTGATTTTAAAGGTAAGTTTGTTTTTTTTAGCTTACAAACACCAACATATATTCACATCACATTAAGACAAACAAATATACAAATTGTTCGGATATAAATCCTAACAGGCTGAATTGGGCTTCTTATGTTGGGCTCGGCCCAAAGGCCAATCACACCTAGCGGATTCTATGAGGACTCTCCAGTCCGAAATGGCTTGGGCCGGTATCCTAAGCCCTTGTGGTTCCCTATTGGATAATACTTCTATCGGATCAAGGTAGTTGAGTCCGGATCTTATAAGGATTCTGGGCAGTACACTCCTAATTGGAGTAGAAAGTAGCCAAGTGGATCCTTATAAATACCCAAGTAACAATGAAGGCCAGGTACAACACTTTTACCCTACTAAATATTTGACCTCCATTGTTAGCGTACCTTGAGCTTGTTACTTACTCTTACACCCGAGGAGTCTCCACACGGCCCAAGCCGTTGGGACTTTTGTGCAGGTACACGCGCGGAGAGTGGATTGGACGCGCGGACAAAATCAAGCGTTAACATTGGCGCTAGAAGGAGGGCCTTTTAGTAGAAAATTGCTTTGGTGATCAAAACAAATCCACATGGAAAATTCACAGCGAAGCAATCATGGTTCACACGGACCAGTGCAATCTCGGCCACATCGGGAGACGTCAGTCGAACGGGGACAACGCCTTCAGCAGATCCTTGATCGAAAGAAAGCTCTGGACGTCCAGCAAGAAGAGCTTGACAAGCAGTACATGGAATTGAACGAAGCTGGGCAACAGTTGTTGAGCGAGAATGGTTCGGCCTCTCGCTCCGCTCCCCGCCGACGAAGAGATGATCGACCCCAAAGGCGACATCGAGATGACAACCAGGCCCAGTCTGAATCCATCTTTACGAGGGACTTGAGAAAGAGAGCCCGGTCACCATCTAGACGAGATCGTCGTGAGGGTCCTCGGCGAAGCCCTGAAAAAAGTCATACTGGGGAGTCGTTCCCCCGAAGGGCTGTGGAACAACCGTCAGGGACCAAGAAGCCTCGGGCCACCCCTTTCACCCGAGACTTAGCCAACGCGAAGATCGATAGAAAGAATAAGGTCCCCTCAAATATGGAGATGTACGATGGAACCGGAGATCCCCATGATCATACATTCACTTTCGAACAGGCTATGCTCTTTCATGGTCATGATGAAGCGGCCATGTGCCATTTATTCTTATCTACCCTGAAGAAGACTGCTCGAGAGTGGGTTGTCTCCCTACCATCAGCATCCGTGCGCTCGTGGGATGATCTGCAACAACAGTTCCACACCCGCTTCGGCAGCAACAAGAGGCGGGCTAAGATAATCACATCCCTGATGCAGGTTAAACAGAGACCGAATGAGACGCTTCGGCAGTATATAAAGAGATTCCGGGAGGCTGTATCTGAGATCAACGATATAGATCCGAAGCAGGTGATCCACTTTTTGACCATGGGATTGAACGTGGATAAGTCTAGCAGGTTGATCGAGGAAATCATCTCGAAGGCACCCGAATCCCTACCAGAGGCATATGACAAAGTCGATAAGTTCGTTGAGTTGGAAGAGGCGCTCGCTAACCTTCGGGGCACCTCGAAAAATACAGGTGATTTTTCACCAGAGAGACCCCCGAGGAAACGACGCCGATAAGAAGTACAACGATAACGACAAGGGGAACAACAAGAAAGATTCCCAAGATAATCGGCAAAAGAAGAATAATGGTTCGAGAGACCGAGGTAACAGGGATAATGATAAGGACTACACTCCCTTAACCTTGAGTAGAGCCGTTATCATTAAGGAAATTAAGGACCAGCCTTTCTATGAAAAGCCCCCGAGGATCAGAGTTTTTGCCAGACAAAAGGAAGGGGACAAATATTGCGACTACCATGAAGCCAAGGGGCATGACACTGAAGATTGCTACCAGTTGAAGGATTTCCTAGAAAGGCAAGTCCGGAGGGGTAACCTGGATTGCTATGTGGCAGATCGATACAAACCAAGTGTTTTCGATCGGATAGCACCACCACCTCCATCATCGGGAACAGCCCGAGGAGTTGTCGACGTTATCTCAGGAGGCCCAATATCAGCTCTGTCTAACCGGAAGAGGAAGGCCTTCGCTAGAGAGGTCCATCAATTGTCTGGGCAGCCCAAGACTTCTCCGACCGAGCCCATTACCTTCTCCGATGATGATTACCCCCCGGGAATAGTCATGCCACACCAAGATGCATTGGTCATCACGGCCCAGGTTGGAACTATGGATCTGAAACGCATGCTGGTGGATAACGGAAGTTCAGTGGACGTGCTCTACAGCCACGCCTACAATCGGCTGGATCTGGGGGGAAGGAAGTTGGAGATCTGCAATGAGTCCCCGCTGTATGGCTTCGGGAACAACCCAGTCCGAATAGCAGGGACGATAGAATTACCAGCGATCTTCGGCACGTCTCCCAAACAGGCTTCCATCATGATAAGGTTTTATGTGGTCCAGGTGGAAAGCAACTACAATGCTATTCTCGGGAGAACAACTTTGGCGGCTTTAAAGGCAGTTACCTCAATTCCGCATCTGAAGATGAAGTTTCCGACCGAGAATGGGATTGGTGAAGTGACTGGTGATCAGGATTTGTCTAGAAGGTGCTATCTCCAGACTATCCAGGCGACTTCTGTGGGGGTGAGTAAGCAAAAAACTACGATGAAAATTGAGCTAGAACCTTTTACAGAAGGAGGCTCTGAGCCGATAGCTACGCCTGCTGAAGAAACCGAAGAGATTCCATTACTTCGGGAGGACAGCACCAAGACAATACAGATCGGTACCGGTTTGGAAACGGGCGTCAGAACCAGACTCATCGAGCTGGTGAAAGAGTACTCAGACATATTTGCGTGGACGCCAGCTGACATGCCGGGAATAAATAGGGATGTGGCCGAACATAAATTAAGTGTCAACCCCAGCCACAAGCCCGTCAAACAGAAGAGGCGTAATATTGCTCCCGAGAGACAAAAGGTGATAGATGAAGAGATCGAAAAGTTATTGGCTGCCAACTTCATTTATGAAATAACTTATCCGGAATGGCTTGCCAACGTGGTGCTGGTGAAGAAGCATAACGGGGAGTGGAGGATGTGTGTAGACTACACGGATCTTAATAAAGCATGCCCGAAAGATTATTATCCTCTCCCGAACATCGATCAACTAATCGATTCCACTGCGGGACACACTTTAATGAGCTTCTTGGATGCTTTTTCCGGGTATAATCAGATTGCCATGTACAAACCAGACATCCCGAAGACATCCTTCATCACTCACCGAGCAATCTACGCCTACAAGGTTATGTCGTTCGGTCTGATCAATGCTGGGGCAACTTATCAAAGAATGATGAATAAAGTGTTCAGAGATCAAATCGGCAGAAATATGGAAGTTTATGTGGATGATATGATCGTCCGAAGCATGGGAGACGAAGACCACTTGTCAGATCTAGAAGAGTGCTTTCGGAACGTCAGAATCCATAATATGAGACTTAATCCCGCCAAGTGCACTTTTGGACTCGGGTCCGGTAAATTCCTGGGATACATGGTTAGCCGACGAGGGATAGAAGCTAATCCCGAAAAAATATCGGCCATCCTCGAGATGCAATCCCCAAGGAGTTTCAAAGATGTTCAAAGATTAACAGGGAGACTCGCTGCCCTTCGAAGGTTCGTGGCCCGATCAGCAGAGAAATGTCTGCCATTCTTCAATACTCTAAAAGGGGCTCAGAACCAGAAGACGTTCGTTTGGACGGAAGAGTGTCAGCTTGCCTTTGAACAGATCAAGCATTATATCTCTTCTCCTCCTATCCTCAGTAAAGCTCTTCCCGAGGAGAACCTACAGTTGTATCTATCGGCAACACAGTTTGCGGTCGGGTCAGCTTTGATAAGGGAGGACACACAAGGTCAGAAACCAGTCTACTACGTAAGCCATGCTCTTCGAGATGCCGAGACCCGATATCCGAACATAGAGAAGTTGGCTTACGCGTTGATTATTTCTAGCCGGAAACTTCGGCATTACTTTCAGGGAAGAACCATCACAGTATTTACAGATCAACCCCTTCGGAAAGTATTGTACCGTCCCGAGTCTTCGGGGAGACTAGCAGCGTGGGCTGTGGAGCTAAGTCAGTTCAATATAGACTTTCGGCCTCGAACAGCAATTAAGGCGCAGGCTCTGGCGGATTTCATTGTTGAGTGTTCTTTCCCTGAGGAGAAGGAAGAAGAGACAGTTGAATTATCAAATCCGACTACAGACTCGGCTGTATGGACATTATTTGTAGACGGATCTAGCGTCGGACCTCGCAGCGGGGCTGGGGTGATTCTTACATCCCCCGAAGGATTCAGGATCCAACAATCTATTCGCTTCGGGTTCACAGCTACCAACAACATTGCCGAATATGAAGCACTTATAGCAGGTCTAAGGTTGGCCCGAAGCCTGGAGGTAAAAAACCTGATGATATACAGCGACTCCCAACTCGTGGTAAAACAGGTATTGGGGGAATATGAAGCCAGGGAACCACATCTTCAGGCATATCTACAGCTGGTGCAGACGCTCCTCGAACACTTCCCTAAGTATCAAATTATTGGGGTAGTCAGAGCAGACAACACCATGGCTGACGCCCTCTCGAAGCTTGCTACAACTGACCAGGGAGAAATGGAAGGATCTGTCTACCTTGAAACCCTTCAGGAACCGAGCACAACGGTTCAGACAGTAATGGATATTGAATCCGAGGATTCCTGGATGACCCCCATAGTCAAGTTTCTGAAAACCGATGAGCTGCCCGATGACCGAACATTGGCCCGACGGATCAAGTTCAAAGCCACAAAATACTGTCTCATTGAGGATACACTGTACAGGAGATCCTATTCGTCGCCCCTACTTCGATGTCTCGGTCCCAGAGAATCAGATTACGCTCTTCGAGAAGTCCATGAAGGGATATGTGGGGATCACGTTGGAGCAAAGACGTTGGCACATAAAATTTTGCGACAAGGATATTTCTGGCCAACCATGCTTCAGGACGCCAAAGACTTCGTCAAAAAATGCCACAAATGCCAACTGTTCGCTTCGGTACCACACCAACCTCCCGAAGAGCTAACTCCTATATTATCTCCCATCCCTTTCGCAGTTTGGGGAATAGATATTCTCGGGCCGCTTCCTCAGGGTAAGGGTCAGGTAAAATTTGTTATTGTGGCCATAGATTACTTCACCAAATGGGTCGAAGCCAAACCACTAGCAAAAATCACGGAGAAGACATGTCTTCAATTCTTTAAAGAACAGGTGGTTTATCGGTTCGGGATCCCTAAAGTCCTAGTCTCTGATAATGGTCTTCAGTTCGTGGGGAAAGAGTTCGAAGGTTTTCTGACAGAACTGAATATTCAACACCGACGAACTTCTGTGACCCATCCTCAAGCAAATGGACAGGTTGAGGTGACAAACAGGCTCTTGTTGAACGGTATCAAACGAAGACTCGAAGACGCCAAAGGAGCCTGGCCCGAAGAACTCCTGCATGTCCTATGGGCCTACCGAACAACTCCTCGAACCACAACCGGAGAAACACCCTTCAAGCTTTCTTATGGGACCGAAGCCTTGATACCTATTGAGATTGGAATACCTTCCTCCCGAGTCCAAAACTTCGACGAAATTCTCAATAGCGAGGGGCTTTTCGGGAAAATCTAGACCTATTGGAGGAAGAACGTGATACCGTGGTTCTCAGATTGGCTACCTATCAGCAACGAACAGCTCGGCATTTCAACAAAAATGTTAAGGAAAGGACGTTCAAGGCAGGTGACTTGGTTCTTCGGCAGGCCGAGGCGTCTATACCTCGGGAAACGGAAAAGTTAATGCCTACATGGGAAGGACCGTATAAAATTGTTGAAATATTGGGATCGGGAACCTATAAATTGCAACATATGGATGGAAAGGAAGTCCCGAACACATGGCATGCAGCTCGGCTCCGAAGATATCATCAGTGACACTATGTACTTAGTTTCTTTTTGAGGCTCAAATGTTGGTCAATATTGATTATCTTTTCGAGATTAATGAGAATTCTTCTGTTTTATCTTTGCCTGCTGTTTTTTACATACACTTTGATACATCGATTAACATTATTAGCAATTTCCTAATAAAGTTAATGGGGAGAAGAGATGTAGAGCAGCTATGAACATTGATAAATAAGAATAACTCAAGAGAAGAGATAAGATAGAATATTTACACAACTCATCAAAAGAACTAACTTTCATTACAGAATATTCATATTACAAAGAGTTTGTTGAAATTACATGTTAGGAAATTACAAAATCAGTCTTCGGGAATAACAATCCCCAGTGCATCAGGATCATGACCCTTTCCCCGCACAAGTTCTCGGGCAAACTCAAAGCCGTCATTGAACTCGTTCACCACAGCATCCTGGACATCTTCGTGGAATTGATCGGAGACCTTGTAATCCTCGATCACCTTTTGCCGAAGACTTGGGGCCAGAACACTCGGCAACGCGGGGTCAATAGGACCTTTCAGCCAATCTGCTTCCTTCGCAGCCCAACCGTCAACGATCATCTGGACATTGTCCTTTAGATTGCGCATCTGGTCGGTTTGTAAGCGGATCGCCTCGTCCGATTGGCTGATTTGTTCAGTTTGCCTCCGGAGAAGAGCTTCGAGCTCCCGGATCTTCCCCTCGGCAGCATCGGCTCGCTTTGTAGCAGCCTCAGTTTGTTTGGAAGCCCTCTCGGCCCGGGTCTCGGCATATTCTGCCCGATTCCTCAGATCGGCGAGCTCCTGATCAGTCTTCACCTTCTCCGACCGAATCACTTCATAATCAGCTTTCATGGCATGAAAGCTAGCGTGTTGTTGGTGGAGTTGGTCTCGGACCTTCTGGTGTTTATCCTTCGCCGCGTCACACTCCTCGGTGGACTTCTTCAGCTCGTGCTCCAAGCTCTTAACTTGGCCAGAAACTTCAAGCAGAAGATCGTTTCCCTGTATAGTAACGATTCAGGAGTTAGGATACGACAGACAAAGCAATTAGGGGTAATACTTAAAAAACATTTGTGTACCTTGGTGTGGTGAGCGAACAACCTCTCCATCAAGACCTTCAGACCCCCCTGACTAGCCTCTGCTGCGTCAAGAATGATCGGGACAGAGTCCAAGGCCCCGACAGAAGTTCCCACTCCTTCCGCCCCTAGTTGTTCAGTGGCAGGAGGGGGAGGAGTGGACTCTACTTGCTTCTTCTTCTTCCTCACCAGAACCCCTTCTTCGGGGTGAGGAGATTCGGCATCAAAAGAAGCTGTTGCGACCAGCTCCTTCGGGGCAACACTGGCTGATCCCCCGGTAGTAGAAGAAGGCTCGATCGGGACCATTTGGATAGGTCCTTCTCTCACCTCAACTGAGGAGTGACGCACCAGCCTCCTCTTTTTGGGCTTGGGCTCAGCAGCTCTCGCTGACTCCGGGGTCGGGCCCGGTCCAGTTGCTCCCTCGGTAGCTCCCTCGGGCAAGGTTAATACTTTGCTGCCCGAGGATTTCTTCTGGCGTGCCAGCCTTAGCTTTTCAGCACCTGACAGCTTTGTCCTCGGCACACCAGCTGCCTTAAGGATAGCCTCGTTATCAGCAGTCCTTCCGGAGTCAGCCACTGCACAAAAGATACAATCAATCAGTATGTTATCAATTCGATAATAATTTGCATTCGGGAAATTTAAATGGACTTACAGCCATGATCATGTAACCAGTCTTGGTCATTCAAAAGAAGCCGGTTCCACTTCACCGATGGTCGCTTGGGATACAAAACCTCGAACTCCTCCAACCTTCTTCGGGTAATCCGATTCGGGTTTAATTGGTCTTTGTTCGGGTTAGACCAAGGTCCTACCAACTCAGTGTCCGGCCCCTTGATGAGGAACCAATCCCCATGCCATCCCTTGTTACTGGATGGGGTATCCATTAGGGTATCTCTACCCGGATTCTTGATTATTTGATAAAAACCCTTCTCCTTACAGGCGGAGAGGGAAAAGAATTGAAAGAAGAAGTCAAGCTTCGGGGTTATGCTCTCGGACGAGCAGAAAGCTGTGAAACTATTTAAGTGAATGAAAGAATTTGGGGATAATTGATTCAAACTAAGTCCTACTGTATGAAGAAGTTCTACGACGAAAGGGCGGAGTGGAAAACGCACCCCGAAGAGAAGCAACTGGCGGTGAATCGGAATCCACCCCCCTTCGGGTTGCCAGTATACCTTTTCTTCACCCTCGGGTCTCCTAATTTCATACGATTCTGGAATATAGAATTCCGTCATCAACAGATCAAAAAAGGGATTCTTGATAGAAGAAGGAATGTTGGCTACTCTATACTCTAAAGAAAGATACTTAGTCCTATTGTACTCTTCTATATCTCTCATGCGTTCTATTATTACCGGTTTCCATGGCTGACCTTCTGGAATTCCGGCCCTAGCAATAGTAATCTCATCTTCAACATGGGAAGATGAAGCCTGATTCCCATCACCCCCAGCCATCGAGAAGAGAAAAGAAAGAAAGTGATTAACTTACTTGAAGACGTTCGAGGAAGGGGATGGACGATCGATCCTAAAGCAGAAAAGCAAGAAGACGAGGTCTCTGGAAAGTTACTTCTCTCTCTCTGTGAAAACGAATGCGCTGGTAAGAAATGACGGCTAGGTTAATTTTCTCTATAAAAGCGGGTATCCAACGGCCGAAATTGATCCTATCCGACGGACGAGGTCAGAGGCGGGAGAAGTTATTGCTGATGAGCTATAGTGCCAAACAGCTGTAACACTTCGAATTTCAAAAAATGACTGTTAGGCTGCTTGCACTGGGCTATCACTGTTGGGCTTCGAAATACAAAGATTGGGCCCAAATACACATTTGTGAGCGGGGCTTACCCATCAGAGAAGCCCAATGTCGTGACCAGATTCTCCGTCCTCGGGACAACATTTCTAGGGATCCCAAAGAACTCCCCCCCTCGGTTCTTATGCTGTCGAGCACCCGAGGGGCATTATCCTTGGTTTGACGCCCTCGAGAGTCCCTATCTTCGAGCTAGCACTTGAAGACACTTGGAGGAGAGATATCCTCGGTCTGACACCTTCGGGTTCCCGAGAGCATTTATCCTATTTCCTTGTTATAAATTTCCGGATGATCAAATCCTCTGACTCACTCCCCCAGTACATATCATATACTAAGGGAGTAGGGGGCAATGTTCGGATATAAATCCTAACAGGCTGGATTGGGCTTCTTATGTTGGGCTCGGCCCAAAGGCCAATCACACCTAGCGGATTCTATGAGGACTCTCCAGTCCGAAATGGCTTGGGCCGGTATCCTAAGCCCTTGTGGTTCCCTATTGGATAATACTTCTATCGGATCAAGGTAGTTGAGTCCGGATCTTATAAGGATTCTGGGCAGTACACTCCTAATTGGAGTAGAAAGTAGCCAAGTGGATCCTTATAAATACCCAAGTAACAATGAAGGCCAGGTACAACACTTTTACCCTACTAAATATTTGACCTCCATTGTTAGCGTACCTTGAGCTTGTTACTTACTCTTACACCCGAGGAGTCTCCACACGGCCCAAGCCGTTGGGACTTTTGTGCAGGTACACGCGCGGAGAGTGGATTGGACGCGCGGACAAAATCAAGCGTTAACACAAATCAAGAGAAACAACTAAAAGTTAAGTATTAGACGGTCAAACTTGACTGTGATTTAGAGAAACAACACAAAAAATAATAATTTTTAGAGAATTCTCTAGAAATTAGTGAGCAATTTATTTTTTTTGATGTTAAAGTATTTTTAACAAATAAAAAACAACCCCCACACTCTTAACTTATTTGCAATAAGGTGATGTAGTATGCGATTGTTGCCTGGCCATCATTAGCATTTGGGACACCCACGACGTGTGTGACAAATAAATATGAATAAACTACACTGATATCTTTTCTAGATAATTATAATAACACTCATCTCCCTTCTAAATTTTTAAGTAACAATTAGTATTCCTGTAAGTTTTTAAGATTGACTAAATAGATAAAGTTACATATTTACCCTTGTATGTTATCAAATTTTAATTCATGAATGATATATATATATATATATATATATATTTATATTTAATTATCCTTTTTTAAAACAATATAGTTTAATTATAGTTTTATTTGAAATTAAGATTATCTCATTCAAATTGTTGGTAACTTATTAAAAAAAAGTAATTTAGTTTTATCAACACATATTTTTGGATAAGTGATACAAATATTAAGAATTTTAAATTAAATTAAATTATTAGAGTTGTTCTAATTAGAGTAATTGAGTATGTTGATAGTTTAGTTTTGGTGTTTAACAACAAAAATTATTATTTGAATTCTTAGTTTTATAATATGATTTTTATATGTTAAAGTTTTTTGAGTATATATCAAAATTTGGGATGTTTATGATTTTAATTATATTTTTTTAGAATACAGCTGGTGTTGTTTTTATGCTATGTTGAATAAAAGAAAATATATTAATATTTATTACTATCTCTATCTTGAAAAATGATTTTTCTTTTAGTATATTTTTTTTGAATAACAACATTTGTCATTTTTACTGTAAATAGTTATGCCTAAGTGTGACTTATATTTAGTTTAATATTTGAGAAAAATAATTAACATAATTTTTAATACTTTTTATATGAATAATAAGAGTCGTTCTGTAATAATAAGTTTGTTTTACATAAATTTTAATATTTGAAAAAAATAATTATAATTTTTTTTGCTTTAATCTATACTTTTTATGGGTATTAAAATTTTACTTTTTAATTACAAAAGATTATATTTGAATGTATATTACGTAAATTTTAATTTTGAGGAATTTAATTAGCAAAAAGTGTATGCCTTTATTTTCTTGATAAAATGAATATTTGTTATTTTTTGACATTTATTGCACAAGTTCATTATTTAATTAATTAGATCAAGTTAAGTGAAAATTATAATATACAAATTTATATTTAGTGGATATATTAAACATTATAATTTGAAGGGTGTATTAGACATTATATTAAAAATATTTTTGGATATTAGTTAGTCAATCACACTAGGGATATTGAATGTTATTGTAGACTAGAGGGTACTAACTGTTACTTGAAAAACTAGAGGGGTGGTGAGTGCTACTATGATTATTTACAAATGGTGTCAGTGTATTTTACTCAATAAATATATTTAATGACAAACTGAAAGTTATTGTATAAAATAATAATAATTTAAATATGGACAAATTCAATTCAACGAATGAAAGATTTATGAATTAGACGATGCAAATGTATATATTCACAAAGGAAATGATATTTTCACATAAAAATATGATATCAAAAATATGTTAAAGATATTATGAAACAAAATATAAATGTATTTTTAATTTTAAAATAGATAAAAAATATGCATCTCTAATTTTAAAACCAATTTTAGAAAGAAACAAAAATGTACCTCTCTCTTTTGGAACGGAGCTATCCTAGACAACGAAAATATATATTCTTCTACTTCTTCAATCCATTTTGATAAGCATTATTCTGCACAATTATAAGTCTTTTTTTTTTGAAGATGGTTGAAATTAATCAGTGGTAGACATCTAAAATCTCATCTCACAATAAAATATAAATATGTGGGAAGAGATGATATTGAAGTAGTTGCCAACAAATTAGGATAGTGGATATATTTTCAAATGGTGCAACTTCTTTCAAACCGTACGTGAGAGGAGTTAAATTCAGTTTTTTTTCAGAGGATAACGTGGGTTATAGATGTTTGTTAACATTAAATCATTAAGGTTTGCAAGTGATAGAGTTTGAAAAATACTATTTCAGATACAATGATGATAGAGTTTAAAGTAAAAAATAATTGTTTACACGAATAAATATAAGTAGTGTTTTGAAGTTAGTTAACATCTCAAATTTATGGCGGAACTTTAAATTGAAGTTACATAAAAAGTAACTGTAAAAACACTTTTCCACACTATAACACAACGGACAATAAGTATTTTTACATGTCATTACCCGCAACAATATTACTTTAATGAATAACAAAATAAATTTCACAATTACTATAATTCATCACAATCGATTAGTTACACCACGAAGTCGCAATTATTATTTAACTTTGATTGTTAATACACTAACAATTGCAATCAATAACTGATAACATATTAATTATCACATGAACTATCACAATTATAGTCTTTTTTCCCTCATAATAATATGTTTATCAATATTAGTTACATTATTAATATCCAAAACTCCCACCATTATGATCGATATAACGTATAAACTATCGTATATATATCGGATATATTATGCCTATGATCGTCGATCAACACTATTGCATCATCAACAACAACATAAAATTCATACAATAATGCTACGTTTGGATTGAAGGAATGAAATAGCGGAGGGAATGAAATAGGAGGAGGAATGGAATGATTTTTTAGTATTCCATGTGCATGTTTGGTTGGTCTTAGGAATACATCCAAGAATTAAATAAATAATATGAGAGTGACCTAAATACCCTCAAATGTTCAAATTTAACTTAAATTTAATTTACATTTAAAATTTGACTCATATTTCTCTAGTTTTTTTTATAATTCAATCTTTCTTCCTTTTTTCTACTTATAATTTTTCATATAATTTTTTTTATAATTTTTTTCTTACTTATAATTTATCTTTTTTTATATAATTTTTTTTATTTCTCTAGAATTAACTTTATTTTAATTGATGAAAACTAAAGATAAGTAGTGTCAAAAAAAATACAATCAACAAAACTAAATAAACTACTAGTAGTACATTTAGCAAAAAAAAAAAAAAAAATCAACTAGTATAACACCCCACTCAATAAAATAAAGTGATGATAAAATCCAATAATATAAACAACCAACTACTTAATAAAATGTCCGATCAACTAGTAATGCATCTCATCAATAAATCCTAGACAAAATTCCAATATCATCATTCAATAACCAACATAGTAAAATGTCTAAATAGCTAGAATAGCACGCCACTCAATAAATCATTGACAAAACTCTCTTTTCGCTCATCGAGAAGGCTAAAGAAGACCACCATCAACTCCTCCTCACGAGCAAGCTTGCACATGACCTTATTACGCTCGCTATCACTTAGACCGGGCACATTACTCAACGCATTATTGAGATTCTTGCGTTGCTCATTTAATGAAGCCTCCAATCCAAGAAAGTTAGCAAATTGAGTAGATGATTTCTCGAGTTGTACAACAAGAATAGTAGCGGCCCTCTCCATAGCAGATTCAGAATCAATATCGAAACTTGACTTTCTCTTCCATAGTTTGATGTCTCAAGTTTTTACTTAATTGTCTGACATTAGTGGTTATCTGTTGCATGTATTTGTTAACTGTGACGTGCAAATCAACAAATAAGATAAGTTGAAATTAACCCTAACTATAAATTACCAAGCTAACTAAAATCAGTTAACGAAAAAAAAAGTAATCAGTTGTCTAACATTAAAGTCTTTAATCAAAGACAAAAAGATCCATAAAGAAGCTGTTCTTTTTTATTTCCAATCGTCTGACCAGTTCGGCTAAGTAGTTGGCCGATTTTGAAGAATAGTGTTAATTGAATATAATTTTACCAATTATACAAACACTAGCTCACATTGAATTTAGCGAACTCTGACACACCGACACAAAAATATTCAGACAGAATAGTATCAAATGCTAGGTGTATTTTAAAACCTTCTTATTCTTTACAAACAAGCTCCTGATATTAATATAAATTATTAAATTGACAGATGCAATACTAGCTATCAAGGAGGGTTTGTCATGGGAGAGGCCCTCCCTCCTTCCTCCCTTTTTTTTGCTCTTCTTTCTCCTCCATTCCTCATATTTACCTATTTTCATATGTTATATTCAACCACATCATCTATGTTTAAGCTCAACCAGTGTCACCGTCCGAATATTAATTTATGTTGCCTTCCCTTCTTGCTATGTCTCTCGCTTTGTAACTCCCTCGATATGAATTTCTTTTTATTTTTTGTTTTTTATAATTATATGAAGGTCATGGTGGCTATATATATTCCCCTCGTGTGCGAGAGTTTGCCTCTCCATTTTTAAGAGTTACTCCCTCTGTCCCAAATTAATTGTTTTTCTAAGATTTTTTTAAGTTAAATTGACTATTTTTAAAATTAATAATTAAGCATATATAAATATATTTCTAAAATTATAAAAATTGAAATTAGTAATAAATTGTATATACTTTCTTTTGGTTATAATATCTTCACCTATATGTTAGCAAAATAATAAAAAAGTTAGTTTTAAAAATAGTCAATTTGACTTTAAAAAGTCCTAGAAATGCAATTAATTTGAGACGGAGGGAATACTTTTTATATTAAACGGTGAAACTTGACTTTGATATAGAGAAACAACACAAAAATAAATAAATAAATATTTTTTTAGAGAATTCTCTAGAAATTTATTTTTTTTGATGTCAAAGTATTTTTAACAAATAAAAATTTATATTTTTAAAATTTTGTGACTTTAAAGCCATAAGTATTCATAAATATAAAAATTTATTAAAAAAGTTTTTTATTGGTAAAAGTGCTTGTTACATATCACTACAGCGCGCCGCTCGGACTAAATATTATTCACTGGTTTTCGTATATAAGAATTAGGGCTTCGTTACTCTTTGGATGGCGAATCAGCTATACGGCTACAACACAACCAGCTACGGCGCAGGAGCGGCAGCATCCAATCTCTCTAGCCTTTACTCATCTGCCGATCAATATCTCGCCGGCGATTCCTCCTCCTTACTCGGCGGTTCTTCCTCAAGGTACCTGGCTTCCGATCCCTACTCCTCCGCCTACTCTTCCGCCTACTCCTCCATCACCGACAGAACTTCCTCCATGCTTTACGGTCATTCCGACTCCCTTACCGGCGGTTACTCCGCCGCCTCTAGGTCATCGTGGCCCGGTCCACCGGGCGTTGATGTTGGTTCTTCTGCTGCTTCGGTTGACCCTCTTACTGGCTTAAAGCGCTCCTCCGCTGAAAGTAAGGGCATTTTCCCCTTTTGATGATTCTTAGAATGTCTTTGTCGGACATTCTAATTTTATTCCTGAATTGTAGTTTATGCTAGTTTCCAATTTTTTAATTCCTCGTGTTTTTTGACACTAAAAGGGTAGTTAGATACAATGTTGAGCAAATTTGTGAATTGAAATGTCCTGCACAGGATCCCTCTTTTGGTTATGGTTTTGTTAAATGGATGAAAGAGAGCAGATGTAATATTGATAGCCCTTTTTGGGTTACACTTATTTTAATCTTTGCATTAATTGATGAATGAGAGCAGAGGCATTTGTACGAGACTGGCCATTCAATTGGTAGCTTTATGATTCCACATTTTGCCAAGCCTTTGATATATATCCATATATAAATATGTGTGTATTTATATATTTAGACCATATACTTTGTTTTGACGGAAATACATAGGCTATGTAAGCTATATACAGATGTAGACTACCTATACCCGAATAGGTTGCATATTTTAAGTGACATTGTATAGGGGTTTAACTGTATAGTAAATTATTAAGAAACTACTTCTATAACAAGTTAGGAGGTAATGAAAGTAACTGCAAATATCCAAGCTGTATATTTCTGCTATCCAATTTGCATTATTGCAGTCATTATCCTGAAGCAATCACATAATGCTGGAGAGCAGCATTTATGGGGATAATATTCTCTACATTAATGTGTAGCTTGCAATCAAGATTCTCAGCTCTGCCAGGGATTTGATGTTTGCTTGAGATGTCATGATTTTCATAATATTTTTCCTCTTTCGTATGTTAACCAAGTGTACAGTCATTAAAAATATAGTTGAATTAATTCTTTGATGTACACTCTGAGTTGGTGATCATCCTGTTGGCTAATGAATTCAGTCACCCACCTGAAAACATTGTGAAAATAGTTACCCTAGTCATCCCGACATATGTGCTCCAGCATTCAAAATAGTGCAGGTTTCTAGGCAGGTGTCTGCTTAAGTACCTGCGGGTATGATAAGAGTATCCTCTCTCTTATAAGTGTTCATTGGATGCCAACTTGCTAACCAATTGTTGTTCTATTGGTACCCACATTAGGTTTTAATATTATGCCACAGTTTAGTGTGTGTGGTGTGTGTTTGTATATATATACACACACACGTATGTATATATGTATTTATGTATATTGACTATATTCAGACACACACACACACATATACATGTACTTATGTACTTGCATGTAGGAACTATACTTTGTGATTTCCGCTGATTGACTATTTTCTTTATTAATTGTTACATTAGTAGTATCACAGTTATATAGTCAGTTTTATCCATATTATAAATTTAGTCAATGGTTCTAAAGCGTGGTATACTCGTATTTGATTTGATATAGATGAGGAATAAGTGTTTGTATGGTTGATTAACTATTTTATTTTACTGTATTGTATCAGAACACATGACTTATATTTATTTTATTAGCATACAGAATTGCAAATGAAAAAAACTTTTATATTCTAATTTGCAGTTTGTAGTTATATATTCTAGGTCAGACCTATATAATAACATATATTTTTGCTGTGGTTTTCTTGTTTATACGCATCTCCTATCGACTGTAGCACTCTATCACCAGACTGCTCTGGGTTCCCAAAATACAATTGGTCAAAGTGAAGCTTGGTTTACTGCCAATTATTTGGCTAAGCGCCCTAGATTCGATGGTGCAAGCAATTTGCCTATATATCCGCAGAGACCAGGGGAGAAGGATTGTGCCCATTATATGCTCACCAGAACCTGTAAGTTTGGGGAGAGCTGCAAGTTTGACCATCCCATTTGGGTTCCAGAGGGTGGAATCCCAGATTGGAAAGAGGTGACGATTTATTACTATTTTTTCTTATTACAATGACTATAAATGAAATAAATTTTGCACGAAAGATATTTTTATTACCATATTATTTCTAAATTCTATGTTTTAAGAGTACAATGTATGTAGTTAGTTATGATCTTTGTTATGGTTGAAACTCTCTATTCTCGCTGTGTCATTTGACTGCATTAATAAGAAGAAATGCGAATCTGTGGTATAGCACCAATATTTTGTATTATTGGTTTTTCTACATATTAATTGTATATCTAAGTTACTTGAAAATTTGTATGGATAGTTTGTATTAACAAGCCCAACGACCCGTGTGAAGCACAAGCGGTATGTGTGAAGATTTTTTTTTAATTATTAATATATTCAATTGAATGTATTGTAGCTATATTCAGTTAAGAATTTGAGAAGATAATTATTGAAGTATTAATTTTTTTATCAGAGTAATTAATTGAACTATATAGTGTAGATTTCTCCACTCAAATATGATGTAGTCAATTTAATGTAGCGAATAGTTATTAGGAATCAGATAAGATATTATATATTAGATTTCATACAATTATACAGTGTGATTTGATAAGATAAGATTTCATGTTCAAATGAACTTTTAGTCAGGACACTAATTTACTAGGGAAATTAATGGTTAAAATTAATATAATTAAACCACGTACATGATATGTTAAGATTTTAAGTGTTAATGAATAATCTAGAATATAATTAAACCGCATGATATGTTTAGACTTCAACTTTTAGTGAATTTTAATTTAATTAGGTGACTAATTTAATAAGAAGGTGCGGAACCAAAATCAAAACCAAAATTCAGTTTGTGTTTTTAGGTATATATAGTAGATATTTATTTCATAGTACCTATTTCATACAACTGAACTTATTAGAACTTATGTTACTCATGTTATTGTATGTGCTGAAAATTTATTGATCTGTTACTGTTTTACAGTATTAATTGTATTTCTATGTAACCGTGTCATATGACTGCATTAATTAGAAGTTACGTCAATCTTGTTATGGTACCAATATTTTGAGAAAAATTTATTGTTCTTATACAGTATTAATTGTGTTTCTAAGTTATTTGAATATGTTATTCATAGTTTTGTATGATACCCTCGTATGGACAAGCAGCCTAATACTGCTGGTATTGTTGCATAAATAATAACTGTGACAGACAATACTGTAAGCATGTTAGTTTTATTTTCTCTTTCCCTGTTATCCCAAACCCACTTTTTTTTTTTTGGTGCCTAAAACTTGATATAAGACTGTGCTAGTCAGTCATTTACTATTGAATATTTTATTCTCTGTTGTATTTTACTTCAGTAATTTTAACTAAATACTTCTACTTTTTCTTTCCTTCAGTTACTATTTTTTTTTGTATTTTTAAATCTGGCTTTTGTGCACAAGAAGACCTTTATTTTAAGAGAAAAATCAACACCTTGCTTGATGAATTGAATGATCAAACAATTTTTCTTTGAATATTCGAGGGGATTTGGAGGACCAGCGAGGTGGGGAATCAGATTTGTCCTTAAATACTTCTATTTTTGAAACACTAGATAAACATTATTCTTTCTGACCAAAAGCAGTTGGGTAGGGGAGGGGCACTAAAAAAGGGTTCTAGGAGTAAGATCTGTGATCTGAATTTAGAAATAATATATATGTCTCCGAATGAACTATATGGAATTTGAATCGTTCCAAGGCTAATAAACTGAACCTTGTTATAGAGCATTACATTTTCACATACTTGATGTTTAAAGTCTGCATTTGGTCCCAATTTTTTTCTTTTCCAATTCCACAACGTATGAAAGGGAGACGACTGCGACTGAAGCATACGAATCCGAATTCGAAGCAATGGAGCTTTGGTTAAGTCGTGGTCTTCCCGTATCTACGAGGTCATATCACATCAGTTCTTCGTAACGAAATGAAGGGAAGAGTGAGCCAGATAGGACCTGGTGACCTCAAAGCGTGTGCCCGCTTATCCGCCACAGCCCTATATGCCTCTGGAACAACCGTATCTCTATGTGGCCAATAGTTCCATTCCTTCGCCTTTTCAGGCAGTCTTCGTACCATTCCCGGGTGAGACAAAATTTTTAAATCTTAGTTCGGTTTGTCTTGGTGATTTAGAAGTAGTGAGAATTGTGTAGGAACGAGCTAACAATAGAGGGAGAAACTAGATTGTTCTATTTATTTATATGTTAGTATTTTTATTTTTTTTTGTTAACCAGACAGATTAAATTGTTGCCCAGTGCTTTTGTTGGATAAGGTTTTACTTTCATTTATGTCTTATTTTTTGCTCTAACCAGTGAGTGAAGGTTAAATTTGGCAATTATAATTTATATCGCTCTTTTTTTTTAAATGAATTGTGGTGGTGTAAAATGGTGCTATTTTGGGTTATTCATTTTATGAAGTATTAGGTTTTGTCCTGATGTAGGATAGAACATGCTTACTATTTATAATCTAAATCTCCCAAGTTGGATATTTAAACAAGGAGAATTGGTATATCTTTATGTAGTATAGGTGTTTTTATCTGTGTAATTTTCATTCATTTAATTTAATGAGGTTGAGTGAAGGACTTTAATGCACATTGAGGTAATTTCTTATATTTGGAGTATCTCCGCTCTTTCGGGTTGAGTGGTGTGATTTTTTTCCTTGGGGCATGTCCAGGTGTACAGCTTAGGAAGCAGTTTATGAGGAAATGCAATTTGATCCTGCATTGCTTGCGGTGGACTTTATGAAACTAGTATTTTTATACCCTCCAATAGGAAACGTCCAACTTTGTATTTTTAGAGAAAATCAAGGAGTTTTGATTTTTTTAACAGATTATGCAATATTATATTATTATTTACCATGGTAAAATCCATTTAATTACTTCAACACAATCAAAACTCCTTGATTTTCTCTCAAAATATAGAATTGGCAGATTCCTATAGGAGGGTGTAGAAACACTAGTTTACAGGCAGTCCTTGTAGTTTTTATTCTCCTATGGGACATATTCGGTATATGTTTGAGATCAGCTTGACTTGAAATTGAGATAAATAGACAATCATGCTAGTTCTCTAGTTCTTCCCTTTTGAAGCACTTTGATTCGTATCTGAAGGTGATTGAAAATAAGTTCGGCCAAAAATGATTATTGGCTCTCTGGTGATGGCTCTTTTTATTTTTGATAATGATGTGTATTAAGATCTGTGGGTTATTTTACTTGTTTATCATTTATTATTATGTTTTTTGTTGATTTCTTGGGGATTTTGTGTTTGGAGCTCAATTGTATCTATCTAGTTTCTGTTTGCCCCTTGTTTGTTATTTTAAGACAGTCTGGGGTTTCATATAAGTGTCAGGCGAGGTTGATTGAATGGTATATGTGTCTTTTCTGTATTGTTTATGCACATCTTCTTAGTACAAATGTGTAATGGGGCGTCTTTCATATGGAATCATACTTGTCATAAAAATGTGAGTCGAGGGATTTGAAGATTCTTGTACAACCTACTAGAGATGAAGACAAGGGATACCCACAACACCACACCCACGACAACGGCACAACGCCACACCCACGACGCCACACCCACAATGGTGGACCCACGAAGCCACACACACGACAACCGTGGACCCACAATGCTACACACGTGGGAGTTAACTTAATCATCATTTTTTCCTTTATCTCTTTTGTATTGCTTGTAATTCAGGTTTATCCCTTCTTTCTTTTATAATTTGAAAAAAAGCATCTGTATGGCCCAAACTAGTTGCTACCCTCAAAGCCTCTTTTACTTGCTGTATTATCATGACACCTTTTCCTTGATTATTCATTATTGATTGCAGGTGCCCCTTAATGTTACGAGTGAAACCCTTCCTGAGAGACCGGGAGAGCCAGATTGTCCAGTAAGCGAAGTTCTGAATGATTTTGTCTTTTTTTAAAAAGGTTCTTTAGACTCCTGCTGGTGTGTAAGTTTTCCATGTTTGATTGACTTTTTCGATGTGTCACAGTACTTTTTGAAGACTCAAAGATGCAAATTTGGTCCTAGGTGCAAATTTAATCACCCAAAAGATAAAATAGCTCCTTTGGTAAGTATCACTGGCATGTGGGCTCATTTGTTGTATTATTTGTTGTTTCTATGTTGCGAGAACTAATATTTCTATGTTGACTGAGTTTAGGCTGCTCTTGAGAGTGCTGGTATTGCGGTCTTACCTGAGAGGCCATATGAGCCCCCATGTGCTGTATGATACTTTCATTTGCTTAAGAGTACTGCTTGGATGCCTCTTGTTTTGCTTCTTTATTTGCTGATCCTTCATGTTATACTGTTTGAGCAGTTTTATACGAAGACTGGAAATTGTAAATTTGGTGCCACCTGCAAATTTCATCACCCAAAAGATATCGTGATTCCATCAGCTGAAGCAGTTACAAACGAAAATTCGATGATGGTGCAACCAATTTTTAGCCCTGCGTTGTTGCACAACACCAAAGGCCTTCCTGTTCGACCGGTAATTATATATGATAATTGAATCGATGAGTTTATTAATGACTAGACAGCTACTTTATTTATTCCATAGAGCCAGAGAGGGGAAGCTTAACCTCTCTTAGTGAAACTATAGGGTAATCTTTTTTAATTTCCTATAACACCTAAAAATATGACTGTAATTGAATTTTGTAAGTAAATTCTTTTCTGTCCTTATATGTTCATTTTCTATCTCTCCTACTCCCACCTCTCTTCCCCCCGCGCCCAAGTAATCATTTTTTCTCTACCAACTTTTTTGTATGGGTATAAATTCTAAATTGAATCGGCAGTTTTCAACTTTCAAATCCCGGTAAAGAAATATTCTTACTAAATTTGTTGGGCACACACATCCAGGTTCAGAAAAGAAAAAGAAATAAAGGAAAATGATATTTTGGAAACAAGGAACAGTAGATCTTGATGGTGTCGAACTCCAAATCAGCAAGCTTACGTACCTAACATTAATTCTGATTTTAAATAAAATTTTCTTGTTAAGTTTCCGAAATTTAAGTTGCCACCCCTACTAGAATTCTACCGTTTCCTTGTATGCTTCTCAATTCTCATATACTCCTGGTTTTCACCCCCTCGTGGCAGCTCTGATTGAGTTTAGCTATTAAAAAGAAATCAATCATTAAGGTTTATGTCTTGAGGGTAATTTATGATATTCAAGGTACAAGAAATTTGTGCAGATAACATTGTCATGCGCCCTACAACATTCATAAATGAGTAAATCAATTTGGTTATGTTGACTGCTGACTAAATGAGTAGATCAATTTGGTTATGTTGACTGCTGACTAAATACAACCCTTTACTTGTGGACCAAACTACTTGAACAACCACCTATTTGGTTTCCTACTTTAGGCTAATGATTGTGTGTCCTTATGTTGCTGGTTACTTCTTATATTTTTTCTTTTAATACAAGCCCCCCATCCTTGAATTTAATGCTCGCTTTTCTTTTCTTTTTTATCATAAGTTAATGCTCAATTATAGATCACCTTGCCGTGTTTATTTAATTTTTCCGGACAACAGGGTGAAGTGGATTGCCCTTTTTACCTGAAAACTGGCAGGTTAGTATGTCCCTGTCTATAAAGAATTGGAAGCCCCTTTCCTCAAATAATGTTGTGCGTGTTGATTACATCAGACAAAATAATTGTATTGATATTGTCAAATTTTGTTAAATTCGTATTTCAGTTGCAAGTATGGTGCCACTTGCCGCTACAATCATCCAGACCGATATTGTACGTTTGTGTTTTAGTGTTCGTTGTTCTTCCAATAAGCATTACCGGAAGTTGTTATAGTCATCTTTAGTTACTTCTAATGCTTTAAAGTTAACTTGTGATATCATGTTGCAGCAATCAATCCACCTGCTGCAGGTGCTGCTTTTGTAGCTTCTCCTGCTTCTCATTTGAACCTTGGTGCGTCTATCATGCAAAGTATTGACCCTAGGTTGACTCAAGCAACGGTAAGCTGAAACAGCTCATGCTAAAAATGGGTTTCATTTCATATAGAAGCATATAATTGGGACAGATTTCAAATTTGAAATGTGTGTGTTTGTGTTTTTGAGAGGGGGAATTACTGATGTCTTAATATCTCGTTTTTGTTACAAAAATGGTTTTTAGCTTGAATATTGAGCCACGTGCTAAGTGGTCGTATGAATAGTACCATCTTTAGGTCGTGTCGCTAATAATTGTTTGCTTTCATAACATGATCATTTATTTCTCTTTTGTTGGTGAAAATATCTATTTATTATTCTAAGCTTTAGCTTGATATTAATTTGTAAAAATGGAAGGAATTTGTTTTAAAATTTTTATTGACAATTGTTTTTGTGTTTTTGGTGCAGCTTGGATTGGGTCCAACTATCTACCCTCAACGACCTGGACAGCTTGAATGTGATGTGCGTTTTAACTTGAATTTCACCGATTAATATGCTCACTTATAAACTGTTTTTTTTTTCTTCCTTCTAATCTGAATTTTCTCCATCTTAGTTTTATATGAAAAGTGGAGAATGCAAGTTTGGGGAGAGGTGTAAATATCATCATCCTATTGATCGATTAGCGCACACACTGTTAGCAAAGGAAGCCCTACAAGAAAATGTTAAGCTAACTCTTGCAGGCCTACCCAGGAGGGAGGTAAGTGTTTTTAAATATATGCTTTCAAAAAATAAAGAAGATAACCATATATGTTGTCACATTTCCTATGGCAAAAAAAATAATTGTTAGTTGGTATGCTGTTCAGTTATTTCAGTAAGATCTAGAAAAGCCTTTTTGTTCCGTTATGAACGTGTTAAGAACTCTGAATCTTTATTCTTTTTCTAAGAATTATAGTGATCATCATATTTGTTAATAGACTGCTCACTAAATAAAAATGAAGAAATTTCCATGTTTTCATTTAGTTGCACAATGTCACTTTTCTTCATTAAGCTAGTAAATAAGTTCTACATTTGAATTAAACTTTAAAAAAGATGCTTTGGAGTTTAAACCTGGTGTAGGAAACCATCTATGTTATCTCTTACAGCCAAAAAGTTCAGTAGTTATTCTACCATCAGCACGAATTTGGATTCTTTCAGATTATAAGGATGCTGAGGGTCTATAACTCTACAAAATTGGATCAGTACATTAAAATGAAACGGCTTCATGCACAGGCATAACTAAAGTGGGATGACTGTTATTGACAGATGTAACGTGGATCGTCTCTTAATTACATGGAGCAAAAAATGTAATGAAATTTCCCATGATATAATACTTCAAACAATATCAGAGTATTTGATGTTTGAACTACTAAGCTAATTGATGTAGGATAGGTTTAAAATAAAGATGTAAGGAGTAGAAAGAATGGGTAGTGCACCTACACGTCTTCTTCGACACACAAAGCTTTTAACTCTTAAATCAATATATTCAATAATATGAATAACTAGATGAGAATTACAACACATATAAATATTAAAAAAACAAGTAAATCTTAATTAAAAAGTGAACAAATCTTTGTATCTATATCTATATAATAAATAAGACAAAATCGTCGTTCAACCCTACTTTTTAGGAGCAGTCGTTCAACACTATTTTTAAGAGTGCTCTCCTAAATTTAACAATAATAAATCCTAAATATAAATAAAATTCTAACCCTAACAAAAAATTTTATTTTACCAATTTCACCACAACCGATCTTTCAACATATTGAGGCCGAATATCTATATCTATAATAAATAAGACAATCGCTATTTAACCCTAAATTTTAGGAGTGACCCTTCAACACTAAAATTTAGCAATAAATCCTAACTATAAATAAAATCAATATATCAATATATATAATAAATAACACAAAATAGTCTTTCAACCCTAAAACTTGAGAATGGTCCTACAATCGTAAAATGTTGGAATAGAAACCTAAACTTTACTAAAAGAAACTATTTTTTTCATCTATTATTCAATTTAAAAATATTTTCATCTACATTCTTACTATCATGGTTTTCAGACCCGGACCGGACCGACGGTTGAACCGGAAAAAACCGAAACCGGTTGGCCCTCCGGTCTGGTTTGGACCAAAGACCCATTTTTGTCCAAAAACCGTTCAAGCCAGGCGTATCGGCGGTTGAACCGCCTGACCCAGCGAACCAGTCACTGGTTGGCGAGTTGGACCGGTTCCCTGCTTAAAAAAAAATAAAAAATCGAGCTTTAGCCTTTAAGCTTTGCACTTCTGCTTCTTCCCCATTGTCCAAATTAATCATTAATGTATGGCATACTCAATAAATCACACAAAATTACTCACTTTCCAAACCCATTATTCATACCCAGTTAGCCTTAACAATATTTACAAATAATAATCACAGAAAAATGACAAAATAATATCCAGATCTGAGCCAAAACAGAAAAATCAAAAAGAAAAAGAAGTATTCAAAAGATTTCGTCACTATCGAAATAATTGCTGAAGAAATCCCAAAATTTGAGAGCAAAATTAAAATCAAAACCAGCGTTATAGATCAAACTTATCAAAAGTTGTTGGATCATGGGTGTGTATCTTTCTGTGTATTGCTAATTTGGGGGTTTGGAATGATAAAGGGAGGGTGTGTATATTCCCTTTTGACTCATCTAAAGTGAGAAATTTGACTCATGAAAGAAGGAGAGTACGTATATTCCGTATGACTCATCAACCGTTGGTGGAAGGATAAGATTTTAATTAGAATATGCCAAAAGCATATTCCTTTTGACTATAATATGATAAAAGAAGGAAAGTATGTATCAGACTCTAAAAGGAGTATGGTTTGTAGAAAATTTTTAATTAAAATATTCCAAAAGCATATTCTCTCGACTATAATATGATAAAAGAAGGGGAGTATGTATTTAGACTTTAGAGATGTTTATGTTTATTTGTGTTTGATTTTATCACTCGAGTTTTGAGTTATAATCATGATTTAATATTTTTCTTTTCATATAAATTTAGTATTTATTTTAATTGTATAAAGTAAACATTGTACAAATGGGTTTAGTTTTTTTGGTAGATAAATTGATTAATTTTACATATTTACTAAATATTATATATAATATATTATAATAATTAATATATTTAATTATTTATTATTTTTTCTATATTAATGACGTCACTGGGTCAATAACGGTTCGACCACTGGTTGGACCAGTGACCCATCCACCCGGTACCTTTTCCAGTTCGATGACCGGTCTGAGTCTGAAAATCATGCTTACTATTATAATTATCTATTTACCATTATCTCGTATTATTATACATTTTCTAATTTATTTAGTGTTCTTTAAAATTCATATTATTGATAACAATAATATTTTATTATATAATAATTTTTTATTATTATATTATATAAGTATAATTATTTGAGTTTAATTAAAATTTTATTATTACAAAAATAGATGAACATAGGAATATAGAAACAAATAAATCATTTTAAAGAGGACTACTATCATTTATATTATATAAGTAAAATAATTATTATTGTAGATTTTTAAATTTATTTAAATTTTCATCTATAATTAGTTATACATTATTAGTTAAGTATGATATTTCAGAAGGAAATGTTTTCTTTATATAAAAATTATTGTACATAATATTAATCTATTATTAGTAGAATTAATATAATAGTATAGTATAATATAAAAAAGTATAAATAATACAATAATTTTATAACAAAACAAAGCCCGTGCTTTGCGCGGGATCATGAGCTAATCCTAATGATTAAAAACTATATAATCTATCTGCCTACCTAATATAATTAAAATATATAATTAATTACAACAATTTATCTCTATTTAACAATATGAAATATAAGTAACTAATATCTTCATGTTCTTTCGCTCTGCATTCGCTAGTTCACCTGTTTAGGAAATAAATATTCCAGTGAATTGTATTCTGCAATAGTTTGAAATTTATAGTATGATAATTGTAATAAACTCGAGTCATAGTTGAAACTTCTATCAGGGAAAGGGCTAATTGCAAATGCAAAAAATGTAGCATGTGAGCTGGAAGAAACATTTTAAGAGTAAAACTTCTGAATTCCAGTCCTCGTTTTAAGTTCTAGTTGGTTACTCAAAAAAATTAAGAATATTTATTATATTTAATGGAATTTCCATTTAAGCTTGCTTAAGAGGGTATATGTGTGTACACGTGTATATTCCCATGTATCTCACGTAAATGTTATTGGATCATGTCAACAGGGTGCAATACACTGCCCATATTACATGAAAACTGGTGCATGCAAGTATGGTGCCGCATGCAAGTTTGATCACCCACCGCCTGGTGAGGTCATGGCTACAACACAAGAAACATCTACCTCTGTTGAAGCGCAAGAGAATGAGGCTGAAACCGCTCAAGAATAGCAGCAATAGATTGCAGTAGTAGGTTTTTGCATAAACAGTGATGGGATTTCGGTGGGCCTCCTATAAGGTGGTCCACTTTCAACGTATTGTTTAGTTTTGCATTTATGTTATGTTTACTGCAAGACTGGTGGAATTTAGACATCTTATATTTTCATGTCTCTAGAGATATGGGATTGAAGATTGTTTCCTCATATTGGGGGATTGGATTCTTTAAATTATTTCATAAATTGGATTTTTGAAGCTGGATGTCTTTTCACAAAGGTATAGTGAAAGAGATCTCATGCTTGTGGTTTTGCATCCAAATTTGCTATGCAGTTTTGGCTGAAACACATTAGTTGAACTCAAGATGATGGATGACGTTTGAACCATGAGTCTTACAAATAAATAGCTCTTTTTATAAAAAATAAAATAAAAGTTATTTGATTTTATGTTGGTGATGCGCATCTTTCAAAGAGGTAAAAAAATCATCCATAGAATTTTGGGGAGGGAATGGGACTAGAGGGATGTTTGCAAGTGTCTAGTTTGTTTGATAGTAGTGTAAAGTTGCAATATTTTCAAATTTGTTATTATAATTCCACTTCTATTATTTAAAGCACTTATTATTTTTAGGGTAAACTTGAAATAAAAATGCATTTTTAATATTTGTATTTCGTAAAGAGTCTTGTTATATATTGTGAAAGTTTTTAGTCGAATTATAATTGCGATGTATGTGTATACATGGAATATGTAAGAATTAAGAAGGGTTTTATTTTAATTTATTCTATTTTATCGTAAATACATTCACGTTTCAATCTAATTTTGTTAAATATTTGTTGACATGTATATTATTTTTCTTTGGCAAATATACTTTATTTGTCGCAGGAGGGAGTATTTACCTAAGTACATATGCTGCTGCCTACGAAGTGTTTATTTTACTGATTAAGAGGTGAATAAATTTGGGCATCACCACATGAATTCATGGTTCATGAAAAATCTGTGCCCAGTAGATAGAGCACTGCTTATATTGATTTACAATTAAGCTGAGCTGATTAATTGTGATGAAAGCATGTATCATGTTCTGTTCTGGAGTTGGTCTACTTGCATGGTTATTAGTAACTAGACTGAGCATGGGTTAGGATTGATAATACAATTTAAAATTGTGGTGTGTGCTATTTGGTATTATAATTTGAGGGAAAAATTTCTCCAACGAACCGAAAAAAACGAACCGACTTTAGAGACGTTTTGTCTGTCTCTAAAGCATAGGAAGCCGGTTTTCTGAGTTATAGTGACGGTATGATCCGTCATCATAACTATGTTGTCGGTTATTTATGTTATAGCGACGGAATCAATATAGCCGGTTCTCCAGCGAACCGGTACGCTGGAGAAGGGGACTAATAATTTGAGTACAAATAGTATAGTATGGATGATATTAAAGAGTTGAATGTATATCAAAATCGATGTGTATGTTTTTTAATACATGTATGTACATTTTTGAAATAATACAACAAACGTTATGAAAAATTAGGTATAATATCAGTAGAGGTGATGAACTGAAGGCCAACTCGTTAAGCAACCGAAATGATTCGGTTAATTTAGATAAGATATTTATTTTCGTAATAGATACTGTTGGATTAGTTGATGTTGCATGATTTCTCCACTCATTAACTACATATTCTTATATGGACTATTAATTGTAATATTGATTGATGCTGTTATGCAGTGTTCGTAAAGGCAACGGAGTTAATTTTTAGTGTGGTATAATAATACTTGCCTAGTTGCCTGCCTGATATGCAGTTATGAATTGGAAGGGTAATCTTGTGAAATTAAATCATACAACGTGATATATCCCTAATATCAAAATGAAGGCAAGGTATATGCGTGTGTATATATAGAGAGTCAGATCAGGTCCGGACTCCCGAATCTGATTAAAATAAGGACTTGAATTTTTTTATTTTTTTTTCAAAATAACTAATAAAAAATGTATAGTTATTTTTGGTACTAAAAAAATAACTATACATTTTTTATTAACTGTTTTGAAAAAAAAACGAAAAAAAAAAAAAAATTATGGGTCCACATTTTAATCAGGTCCGGACTCCTGGACCTGATCCTTGTCGTGTATATAAGCGTGTATATATATCAGGTCCGGGAGTTCGTTTTTTTTTCAAAACAGTTACTAAAAATGTATAATAATTTTTGGTATTGAAAAAAATTTGTAAAACAGTGTTTTGGGTGTGATTTTGATACATATAACAAACAGTGTTGTATAGTCTGTACAACACTGTTTGTTATATGTATCCAAATCACACCCAAAACACTGTTTTACAAATTTTTTTCAATACCAAAAATTATTATATATTTTTTATTAACTGTTTTGAAAAAAAAATTTAAAAAAATAAAAAAATTTGGGTCCGCATTTTATCAAGTCCGAACTCCCGGACCTGATCCTAACTCTCTCTCTCTCTCTCTCTATATATATATATATATATATATATATAACTAGTGTTAGATATGAGTATTGTTCCAAATAGTGCATCTAAAATTGTTCAAAAGAAGATCCAAGGGTTGGAAAAAATTATCCTCTAAGTGACGGAAGAAGAAATTAACTTATTGATCCTATTCTTATTAATAATGATAAGGAAATATTTGCATTAATTATATTTTGCATGAATTATGATCATTGGGGGATTTAAAACCCAACTATTTTTAATTCTTGTGAATCAATGCAATCCATAATATTATTCTATACTTGTTAATTTATCAAAGAGTTTTAGTTTGTTTTTATCGATCAGATGCATATTTCCGTCATAATTAATTTTTTTATTATTAAAGTTTAAAGAAAAAAAGCGCATTCACATAATTTAATATAATATTTTTATAATAATTTGTTTTAATCCGATAATAAAAAAAATACATACTTATACAATAATTATAGATACAACAAATTTTATTAAAATATAAATAGACCAATAAAATATGTCTGACTTATTTTATTAATAACAATAGGATCAACGAGTTTTTTTTTTTGTGGGGGGAGGGGGGTGCAAAGGATACCCGAAGGCTAGAAAGGTTCAATGAGTTAATTTCTCCTTCCACTCCTCTAAGAAGCAGAAAGATCTATTATTACCTTAAAAGTATTTTTTCCAATTCTTAAATATTAACTGAAATAATACGTCTAATATAACACCAGTCATGAATCAGTCCTTATGTATATGTACTATATGCATGCATTGGGATTGGAGATGGAAGGAAGATTGCGTAGGAATCCATTTCCTTTGGGTATGAAATAAAAGCCAATTCTCAGCTCTGGCCCTTGTTATTATTCTCTCTCTCTCTATGCAGTAGTATATATATATATATATATATATATACTACTGCATACTTTAATTAGAGATTAGGTTAGTGGAACCGAGGCATTGGATAGTATAGTAGTATTTGTTGGATCAGGCAACGTAAATCCCACGGACATTTATAATGAAAAGAAATGTAGAAAGAGAAAGAGAAGATCGTAGAGAGAGAGAAAGACCATTAAAACCTTGTTATTTTAAAGTAAAAGACTCACTTGCCCTTATTTAGAAACTTAGTTATAACATTGCCTATAACCCCAAAAGATCCTTGTCCTCAAGGATCTAGACAACAGAACACAATTGAAATTGCAGCTAATGGTTACTAGAAATTGAAGTTTCACACAGTAACAGTAATAATAATCAAATGCTCTACTAATAGCTTCAAAATGAAAAATCTGGAAACTGAACTTCAATGCTTTCAGGCTTCAGCATTTTCCTATGTAGCAGCCTCTGGTGCTGTTGAAAGCCACTAAACTAGAATTTGAACCACAACTCTATTTCCTCTCTTAATCATTCTACGATCTAAGATGGCTTTAGGTTCTATTCTTAATCGTCTCTCATCTCCAACATGACTACATGAGGCAAAACAGGTTGTGGTGTCACAGCCATTCCCAATTTCTTTTTCATTAGTGCAACATGGAACACTAGATGTATCTGTGCATTTGGAGGTAAATCCAACCTGTATGCTACTTTTCCTACCCTCTCAACCACTTTAAAAAGGACCATAGAATCTGGGAATATAACTTCAAAGACCTCCTGAGTCCTGATTGCCACAGTGGACTGCCGATAAGGTTGTAGTCTCAGATAAACCCAATCCCCAACTTGAAACTCCCTCTCAGTTCTCCTTTATCTGCATTTTGTTTCATCCGATGTTGTGCAACCTCCAAGTTAATTATCCTTGAGTAACTTCAATATTGCCTCATGATTCTTAAGGAAAACATCCACTTTAACGCCACCATTATTTAAAGAACTTATTATTTTTAGGGTAAACCCGAAATAAAACTACATTTTTAATATTTGTATTTCGCAAAGAGTCCTGTTATACAATATTGCGAAAGTTTTCAGCCGAATTATGATTGCGACGTATGTGCATACATGAGATAGATAAGAATTATGAAGGGTCTCATTTTAATTTATTCTATCTTATCACAAAAACTTTTACGTTGGTCGCAATCTAACTTCGTCAAATATTTGTGGACATGTATATCATTTTTCTTTGGCAAATATACTCTATTTGTTGCACGGAGGGAGTATGTACCTAAATAGATATGCTGTTGCCTACGAAGTGTTTATTTTACTAATTAAGAGGTGAATAAATTTGTGTGTCACCACATGAATTCATGGTGCATCACCACATGAATTCATGCTTCATGAAAAATCTGTGCCCAGTAGATAGAGCGCTGCTTATATTGATTTACAATTAAGCTGAGCTGATTAATTGTGATGAAAGCATGTATCATGTTCTGTTCTGGAGTTGGTCTACTTGCATGGTTATTAGTAACTAGATTGATAACTCATGCAAGCCATTATTGATAATATAATTTAAAATTGTGGTGTGTGCTATTTGGTATTATAGTTTGAGTACAAATAGTATAATATGGATGGTATTAAAGAGTTGTATGTATATTAAAATCGATATATATGTTTTTTAATACATATATGTACAGCTTTGGAATAATACAACAAACGATATGAAAAACTTGATATAATATCAGTAGAGGTGATGAATTCGGGACTTACTCGAGATCGATTAACTCGTTGATCAACCAAAATGATTCTGTTAATTTAAATAAGATGTTCATTTGCCTTGTTATATATAGTAATAGATACTGTTGGATTACATGATGTTGCATGATTTCTCCACTCATTAACTACATATTCTTATATGGACTATTAATTGTAATATTGATGGATACTATTATGCAGTGTTCGTAAAGGCAACGGAGTTAATTTTTAGTGTGGTATAATAATACTTGCCTAGTTGCCTGCCTGTTATGCAGTTATGAATTGAAAGGGTAATCTTGTGAAATTAAATTCATACAACGTGTTTAGCCTCCGTGTTTGACCAGCAATCACTTAGCTCTAATATGTTGAGAGAGGGGGATATATATACATATATATGTATACACACACACACACATATATATATATATATATATATACACACACACATATATGAAGAGTATTTATAACAAATGCTTATTACGGAGCTATTCGTGTAAATATATTTTTGGTCGTTCATAGAAAAATTGTACGGTCTAAGTTATGCTACTATTAGTAGTAGATAATAACACCTTTTTTTAGAATATTTGGACAACTCGTTTCTTCTATGGACAGTCAGATATATATTTGTCTGATAATGACATAACAAATATTTGTTATTAATCACTAAGTTAACAATGAATAAAACTACACGTTAAGAACTTCAACTGACTTATAATTTAGAATTTAAAATGTATCTTTAATTTTAGAACAAAAATAATTTTGAAATAAATAAAAAAATATCTCTAATACCAGAATGAAGGCAAGGGGTGTGTGTGTGTATATGGGGAATGATCCATGTATTTGTTATGGATCAATACTGGACATACACCATCTTTATCGTTCAATATAAGAACCAACGGCCGAGATTAAAACTGAAAATTCATGTCCGCTACTATATATTAGTAGCGGATGACGGGTTACGTCCGCTACTAATAATAGTGGATGACGCTGAAAATAGTACCGTCGTCCGCTACTAATAGTAGCAGACGAGTTATAATCTCGGCCGTTGATCTTTATATTGAACGATAGAGATGATGGTGTATGTCCAGTAATAATCCATAGCAAATACATGTTATGGATCATTATCTTATATATATATATATATATATATATATATATATATATATATATATATATATATAGGGGTCGATCCATAACTAGTGTTAAGAATTAGTATTGTTCCAAGTTGTGCATCTAGGACCCTTCAAAAGAAGATCCAAGGGTTGGAAAAAATAATCTTCCGCTCCTTTAAGTGGGCGGAAGATGAAATTATCTTATTCATCCTATTCTTATTAATAAAGATAAGAATTTATTTGCATTAATTATATATATTATGCATGACCTATGATCGTTGGGGGATTTAAAACCCAACTATTTTTAAATTCTTGTGAATCAATACAATTCATAGTATTCTATACTTATTAATTTATCAAAGAGTTTTAGTTTATTTTTATTAAATAAATATTTCCGTCATAATTAAAATATTTTTATTAAAGTTCAATGAAAAAGCACATTCACATAATTTAATTTAATATTTTTATAGTAATTTGTTTTAATCCGATAATAAAAAAAATACATACTTATACAATGAGGTCTTTTTTTTTTTTTGGGTGCAGAGGCTGCCCGAAGGCTAGAAAGGATCAATGAGTTAATTTCTCCTTCCACTGCTCTAAGAAGCAGAAAGATTTATTCCCTCCGTCTCAAATTAATTGCATTTCTAGGACTTTTTAAAGTCAAATTAACTATTTTTAAAACTAATCTTTTTACTATTTTTGCTAACATATAGGTGAAGATATTATAACCAAAAGAAAGTATATACAATTTATTACTAATTTCAATTTTTATAATTTTAAAAATATATTTATATATGCTTAATTATTAATTTTAAAAATAGTCAATTTGACTTAAAAAAGTCCTAGAAAAGCAATTAATTTGAGACGGAGAGAGTATTATTTTTTGGCTTCCGCACCTTAAAAGTATTTTTTTTTCAATCCTTAGATATTCCTTTGGACAGTCTTAAATGCATTAACTGAAATAATACATCTAATTTAACACCGGTCATGAATTAGTCCTTATATATATGTACTATATGCATGCATTGGGATTGGAGATGGCAGGAAGACTGCGTAGGAATCCCTTTCCTTTGGGTATGAAATAAAAGCCAATTCTCAGCTCTAGCCCTTGTTATTATTCTATATATACTACTTAATACTTTAATTAGAGATTAGGTTAGTGGAACTGAGGCATTGGATAGTGTAGTAGTATTTGTTGGATCATGCAACGTAAATCCCACAGATATTTGTAATGAATAGAAATGTAGAAAGAGAAAGAGAAGATCGTAGAGAAGGAAAGAGGAAAAGATATACTTCAATTCATGTCTAATTCTATTACAATCTCCCCGCTTATATCTATCATATTAATTGACTCTATTACACAAAGACCATTAAAACCTTGTTACTTCAAAGTAAAAGACTCACTTGCCCTTATTTAGAAACTTAGTTATAACACTGCCTACGACTCCAAACGATCCTTGTCCTCAAGGATCTAGACAACAGAACACAATTGAAATAGCAACTAATGGTTACCAGAAATTGAAGTTTCACACAGAAACAGTAATAAAAATCAAATGCTCTACTAATAGCTTCAAAATGAAAAATTTGGAAACTGAGCTTCAATGCTTTCAGCATCTTCCCATGCAGCATCCTCTGGTGCGGTTGAAATCTAGTGAACTAGAATTTGAACCGCATCCTATTTCCTCTCTTAATCATTCCGCTATCTAAGATGACTTCAGGTTCCATTCTCACTACAAGAAAAAGCTTTAAGACCGACATAATTAATCTTGACGGACCAAATTCCGTCGATTATAAGCTAATATCGACGTTATTCCGTCGGGTATAAGTCCCTCAAAAATAATTCAATTCCGACGGAATTCCGTCGAAAATAGAAGCCCTCGTTGGCGCCAAATTTTCCGCCAGTGCGAACCCTGATTTAGACGGACCCATGGTTATTTCTGAGGGAATTTCCGTCGAAATTAATATAATTCCGAACAGTTCATTTCATTTCTCTCTCTCTCTCTCCTCACATCTCTAATCTCTGCACTTTCTCACTCTCCCACTTTCATCTCTCACCGCCTCCTCACGCCGCAACAACCACCACCTCTTAACGCCTCATCTCCCCGTCGGTGCACCTCATCTTCCCGCCAGTCCACCGATAACTGCCGCCCCTGCCTACCTCATCTCTCTATCTCACTCTTTGTCAATACATAAGGTAACTTGAAATTTATCATTTAATAGTTAGGGTTAAATTTGATCAAATTAAAATTCGTTATTAATTGATGTTGTAGAATCTGATATTGGGAATGTATAGTGTTTTAATTTGGGAATTCTGAAATTGAAAATATTAATGGAGAAACTGAAATTGGTGTTGCTTATTGTGGAATCTGAAATTGAGAATATGAAATTGTTCTTAATTTGAAACTGCATATTGAAGCTAAAATTGAGAATATTAATTTGTAGAATCTGAAGTCTGCATATTTTGTAGAATCTGAAATTTGCTGAACTTGTTTAGGAATATTGTAGTACTCTTGTTGAACTTGTTGAAATTGGGTTTAATTTGTGCAACTGCAGCTTCTGTTAGTTAGTGTATTAAATCTGTTAATTGCTCCAATTGTTTTTCCTTAATAGATTTATTTACGACGGAAATTTCGTGGAAGTTATAGAATGTAATAAATAAATCAATACTTAACTATAAAAAGCAATTAGGATTTAGTTTGCCATATAAAATAAGTTAAACTACACAACTAAGTAGCATTCACTTAGTTGAGTACCACTAAAATAAAACAAAAAATTATAATTAACTATAACATACATAAATCTTATAATAAATATAAATAATGTAAGAAAAAATGATAAAAATAATATAATATAAATATTAAGTAGCATTTACTTAGTTTGGTACTCCTAAAACGAAATAAAATTAAATGGCTCTGAATGTATACATGAAAAAATAGTTTGGACTTATAATATAATATAATATAATACAAAATAAATTAAAGAAAATAAAACAAAATAACTAAAATAAATAAATAAATTTAAATTAAATTAAAATAAAATAAAATAATATACTTTAAATTAAATTAAAATAATATAATATAATATAATCTAATCTAATGTAATGTATTAATAAAATAACATAAAATAAATTATATAATATAATATCCATTATTATATAATATAATACAATATATAATAAACTAAAATAAAATGAATAACTTAAATTAAATTAAATTAAATGAAATTAAATAAAATATAATAACATATAAATTATATAAAATAAAATAATTAATATAACATAAAATAATAAAAAATTAATTAAAGAAAATAAAATAAAATAAAATGAACTAAGTAGCATTTGCTTAGTTTTTTACAATTGCAATAAACTGCATATATACCTGTACATGTAATATATTAATTATGAGCTTTGAAACCCGTTCGACATTCACTCAATAGGAGTGAATGCCGAATAGTTCCCAGTCTGGGACTTTTGCTGGATGTTATGTCTTTCACTTAGGCCGGTGCTAAATGTCATGAGTACGTTTTTCTTAGAAGAGGATTTTTCGCCTGGTGTCTCTACATATTTTCCGAGTGCATACTTAGACTACATTGTCTTGGTCTATTTCGTGTACTTGGAGACCGTGGGGAGGTGCTGTCGAAATTTTCTTGAAATAGAAGAAATGTGCTCAAGGTGTTGGCACTAGTGAGGAGATGCATCCATGAACGGGATAGAAGCCTAACCCCTGTAGAGTGGTCATATTATCGAATAGAAAATCATGCATGGACCACATACATGAATATTCCCTTTTTACTTGGGTATTTTCTTCAATTAAAGATGTTAGCCGACCGGAGTTGGATGTATCGTAGGATACTGGTTGATGGGAGGGGATTAATTGATGCATACCGTGATGGGGTTTGCAATTTTATGAACAAAGCAATAGAACATGCTAATGATCCGAACGGAAAGATGAGATGCCCGTGCCTCAAGTGTAAAAACATGATCTGGAAAAAAGTCGACGAAATTAAATTTGACTTGTTTTCATGTGGGTTTGTGGATGAGTATTCAGTATGGATTCATCACGGGAAATCAACTGAGTTGAGAGTAGTGACCGATAGTACTGTAGACCAACCAATTCAACGGGATTCATACGCCGATAACTATGATGCCGTGGAGATGTTGGTCGATGCTTATGGCCCAACCAGTATTGACTGGGCTGAAAATGAGCATTTGTCAAATAGCGCTCACCCTGTGCCAAATGATACATCTGCTTTCTTTTACAAGATGCTATCTGAATCGGGGGTCCCATTGTATCTTAAAAATGATAAGCACACCAGGTTATCTGCAGTGATAAAACTTTTACACTTCAAGAATGAGCATAACTGTAGTGAGCGAGGTTTCAATGATTTACTTGCTATTGCCCGCGAATTACTATGAAGTGAAGAAGATGGTAAAAAGGTTGAATCTGGGGTATGAGAAGATCGATATTTGTGAGAAGGATTGCATATTATATTATGGGGAGGACAGAGCTAAGGTGCAGTGTGATATCTACAACTTACCTCGGTACAAGACGACAAAACGTGGGAGGAAGGAGCAACATGTGCCCAAGAAGATCTTACAGCACTTTCCTCTTGAGACGAAGCTTCAACGGCTATTCATGTCGTCCTACACTGCTGAGCATATGAGTTGACACAAAAGAAGGGACGTCGTGCCTGGTCAGTTGACTTACCCTGCAGATGGAGATGAATGGAAAAAGTTTGATGAAAATTTTCCAGAATTTGTTTAAGAAGTTAGGAATGTCAGGCTTGGCATGGCTACAGATGGCTTTTTCTCATTTAATAATTTTAGTCAGCCCTACTCTATTTAGCCAGTGATCATGGTATCTTACAATCTTACACCATCAATGTACATGAAGGATTTGTATATGTTATTGACTTAAACGTGTACCTCAGACCATTAGTTGATGAACTTAAGATGTTGTGAGAGACGAGAGTTCAGATTTATGATAAATCGGTTAAGCAAAATTTTGTGATGAAGGCAGCTCTGTTGTGGAGTATCATTGACTATCTGACACTTGGGATGATCAGAGGTTGGTCGACTCACGGGAAGCTGTCATGTCTAGTCTATATGGGGGATGTGCAAGGCACACAACTACTTCATGAGCGAAAAACTAGTTTCTTTGGAATTACTCGTAGATTCTTGCCTGTTGATTAAAGTTACAGAAAGATGTTTGTACAGTTCAACAGAAAGACAGAGAAGAAGGGAGTTGTTGGTCGATTGTCAGGCAACGAGGTCTTGGGATGACTGAATGATCTAAAATTTCGACCGCCAGGGAAGGAGCATGGTAAGTTGAGAGCAACAGGGTACGAGAAAACTCATAACTGGACAAACTCGCCTATTTGGTTTGAGTTGTTATACTGGGTCACACTATCAGTTTGACATTGTATATATGTCATGCATATAGAAAAGAATATATTCGAGAACATGTTTTACATCGTGCTAGATGCGAGTGGTAAAACAAAAGACAATGATAAAACACGTAAAAATTTGGAGGCAATGAACATCAGATGGGAATTGTGACTCCGTCCTAACAACTCAAAACCAAAAGCTCAATTTTGTCTTACCAAGCAACAGGTTAAAGACATTTGCAAGTGGGTAAGTGCATTGCAACTCCCAAATAGATATGTTTCTAACATATCTCGTTACAGTAAAGTTCAGCAGTTAAAAATTACTAGGTTCAAGAGTCACGATTGCCATGTATTCATGCAGAAGTTGATGCACGATTGTCATATATTTACTTTAAGTTAATTAATCTGCATGTTATTTAATTTTCATATTGTCTTTTTAATTCTCTCATACAGACTAATGCGTTATATTTTTAATTGTATTAACAGGGTGGCGATGCTGATATCACTGGTGATGGCAAGCAGGCTGGCGATGTAGATCGCGAACGGGGGGATCATGATCAGGATGAGGATTTGCAAACACCAGAGCAGCTTCATCGACCCCCGCCCGATGATTCTCCTACTGGTAGTGATATTACTAGATTATGTTGATAATGTATAACATCTAATTAGATGTTTTGTAAAACATTGTATAGTTTAATGATTTTATGTAAATACATGCAGTTTAGTTTGATTATTTGTAAATCAATGTAATTTACTTTAGTTTTGTCAATATTTCGGCACCATATCATTATTCTTTGTAGTTTATAAGTTATACCATTGTTATTTAACATTATATGTTCGAAGAAAAGTATATACGTTGTATTATGGGTTGATTATGATATATGTTATTGTTGGATGTAGTTATTGGTATATTATTGTATGTATTGTTGGGATAAAGCAGGTTACAGGTACAAAAATGGGGTTTTAAAACCTGAAAACTGTAAAAATAAAAAATTATTTAAAAAAAAACATGTTATTTCTGACAGAATAAGGTAAAACCGAGGGAATTTCTATCGCAAATAAGGATTATAATTTATTTTTAAAAATTAATATTTTCGACGGAATATTCCTAATTTCCGACGGATATTCCATCGTTCTTAAGCCTTACCCGAGCAACCAAAGAGCTCCACGTGTCCACGATTATTTTCGACGGACTAATTTCGTCAGTAATAATCCGTCGAGCATATGTTAATTCCGACGAACAATCCGTCAAAAATAAGTCCGTCGACCATATGTAGTTCCAACGGATTTAAGGTCGACGACATTTAATCCGACCAAATGGGCGATGAAATATTCTGTCGAAAATAATGTTATTCCGACGAAATAATCTTTTTCGATGGAATATTCCATCGGAATTAGGCCTTTTTCTTGTAGTGTCTTAATTGGCCCTCATCTCTAACAGGAGGAAAAATAGGTTGTGGTGTCACAACCATTCTCAACTTTTTTTTCCAGTAGTGCAACATGGAACACTAGATGTATCTGTGTATCTGGAAGTAAATCCAACCTGTATGCTACTTTTCCTACCCTCTCAACCACTTTAAAAGGACCATATAATATGGGAGATAACTTCAAAGACCTCCTGATTGCCACAGTGAACTGCCGATAAGGTTGTAGTCTCAGATAAACCCAATCTCAAACTTGAAACTCCCTCTAGTCCTCCTTTTATCTGCGTTTTATTTCATCCGATGTTGTGCAACCTCCAAGTTATCCTCAAGTAACTTCAATATTGCCTCATGATTATTAAGGAAAACATCCACTGCTGATACGTTAGAGGTTTGTGATTGATAAGTACGTAAGTGAGGGCGAGGATAACCATACAATGCTTGAAATTGGGACATCTTTAAAATAGTGTGATAGTAAGAATTATACCAGAATTCAGCATATAGTAGCCATTTGACCCATTGGTTTGGCTAAAATCCCAGCATACATCTTAGGTATTGTTCCAAACACCTGTTTAATCTTTCACTCTAGCAATCGCTTTGTGGATGATAAGCTGAACTATAACAGAGTTTTGTTCTCAACAATTTAAACAATTCCTTTCAGAAGATACTCAATTTTTTTAATCCCTATTAGACACAATAGATGCATGACAGCCATGGAGCTTGTAGATATGCAACATGAACTGGTGTGCAACTGTTTGTGCTGTCTAAGGATGTGATAATGGAAATGAAATGACTAGATTTTGTAAGTCTATCAACAACCACTATAATGTTGTCTTTAACATCTGATTTTGGTAAACCCTCTATAAAATTCATGGAGATATCAGTCTAAACTTGACTTGGAATCTACAGTGGCTGCAGTAATCCAAGAGATGCCACTGTTTCAGTCTTCATTTGTTGGCAGACTTGACACTCCTTTATCCAGTTTCTAACCTCAGTTGTCATACCTGGCCAAAAAAAATAACTCTTGCAGCCTTCTAAGTATTACTTGTGCTCTTGAATGCCCCCAAAGATTAGAAGCATACGTGTTAGCAGTTAAATTCTACCTTAGGTTGACATTCCTTCCAACATAAATCACACCATTGCTTTTCAGTACCCCTTGACTGTATTTTTTCATTTCACAATCTGTAGGACTTATCAAACACTGAGTAGTCAATTGTTGAGTTGCTTCGTCTCCATCATAACTATTTATTACCTCCACTATCCATGCTGGAATTATAGTACTAATGGCTGTACACTGAGTTGTATCCATTTTGACCCTAGAAAGGGCATCTGCTGCAAGATTTTCCTTTCCCTTCCTATATTCAATGACATAGTCCAAACCAAGTAATTTACACAACCATTTTTACTGAACTATTATGGTCACTTTTTGTTGCATAAAGTACTTTAAGGACTGATGATCAGTCTTTATAATGAATTGTCCATAAGCTAAGTATGATCTCCATTTGTCTACAACTATCATAATTATAAGCAACTCATTCTCATAAGTAGATAGCCCCATCGACTTTGGTCCCAATGATTTACTAAAGTAAGCAATAGGTTTACCCTCTTGTATTAATACTGCTCCCACTCCCATGTTACTTGCATTAGTCTCCAATGTAAAAGGTCTAGAAAATTTTAGTAAAGCCAACACTAGAGTAGAAGTCAAGGCTTCCTTTAATTTCTCAAAAGCTAATTCAGACTCTAAGCTCCATTTAAACTGATCTTTCTGCAAAAAAGTAGTCAGTGGTTTGCTTATAACTCCATAAGCCTTTACTAATTTTCTGTAATAGCCAGATAATCGTAAAAAATCCCCGAGTTCTTTCACAGAAGAAGGTGTAGGCCACTCCTTCACAGCTCTAACTTTTTCAAGATCCATAGAAACACCTTGTTTTGACACTATATGGTCCAAATATTCCACAGTTTCCTTGCCAAATGAACACTTTGACATTTCATCGATAACTGGTGTCCCTAAGAGTAGCAAATACTAACTTTAGATGCTCTAAATGAGTATCTAAATTAGTGTTGTATAACAAAATATCGTCAAAAAAGACCAGCACAAATTTCCTTAAAAACTCAGAGAATACAGAATTCATCAAGGCTTGAAAACGTGGTTGGGGCATTAGTAAGGCCAAAAGGCATCACTAAAAATTCAAAATGACCACTATGAGTTTTAAATGTTGTTTTCTGGATGTCCCCTTCACACATTTTTACATGCATATATGCTGCTCTTAAATCAATTTTAGAGAAGTACATTACCCTATGTAGCTCATCCAATAACTCCTCTACTACAGGAATGAGAAATTTATCTTTTACGGTAATATGAATCAAGGCTCTATAGTCTATGTAAAATCACCAAGTACCATCTTTTTTCTTTACTAGTAAAACTGGTGATGCATATGAACTAGTATTGTGCTGAATAATTCCACTTAACAACATTTCCTTTACCAACTTTTCGATTTTATTCTTTTGAGCATAAGGATATCTATACGGCCTAGAATTTATTGGTTGAGCATTCTCCTTCAATTTAATACTATGATCATACACTCTATGGGGAGGTAGAGTTTTTGGTTCTTTAAACACGTCAATAAATTCTGCTAATAAATGAGTTATAACTTGTGATACCTTTGTTGTATTCTCTGCAGCCAAATCCTTATCAAATGGTGGTGTTGTTGTTGACATACAAAATAATTGCTTTATTAATCGTAAGGATTTCTTTTTTTACCAATCTTGTGAGCCCTTTAGCTAAAATCTACTGCACCCTTGCTTGTTTTGTAGTCCCTATAATGGTAATTTACTTATCGTTCTTCTCGAACGTAACCTTCAATTTACGAAAATCAAATGTGATGGGACTAGGGGCTGCAAACTATCTAATCTGAACTTTGACGAACTCGAACCAAACTCGAACATTATTAGTCGAACTCGAACATGTTCATATAACATGATTGAACCAGCACACATGTGCGAGTTCAGATCGTTAGCAGGTCACGAACATGTTCGAGTTTGCGAATAGTTCGCGAACATAGTCGAATAACATCATGTCCGCGAACATCTAAACATTCACGAACACAAACTTGTTCGCGAACAACTTATGAACATATTCGAACTTGATGAAGTTCACGAACATTTGAATCAACTCATTACATGCATTGGAGCAAATAATAGTTAAATAAATAACAAAGTTGTCTTTAAGTAATTCATCTGAAAAATAAAATATTGCTTAATTGGATTATTAAACACTACTTGTTACATTAAATATGATTACTTAATTGCATAAATCAAAGTTAGCCAACCACTCTCTTTCACTGTCTCACATATACACTATAAGTCTGTAACACTAAAAAAATTCAAAAATCAGTAAAATGAAGTTTGCACTTTTAATTATATAGTTGATAGTTGATGTAATGTACAATAATAATTGTACAATGACTATTAGTGAAGTCTCGATACATTGATAACTTGATTTCTCTATTCTCTATCTCGATTTGGCAATTTCAATAACTTATATAAATGTAAGCAATTGTATTGTATCCTTCTTTATATAATTAATGTTAATTTGTCATTGCATGATAATTAATGACTTTATTTATGTGATTTATGACATGGGTTATAATTTATTAAATTATTAGTGATGTAAATTGTAATAATCCAACAATTATTGTTAAAATATTTATAAAAATATTAAACTTATTTTAATTAAATTAGAGGTGAAGAAGTACACATTATTATTTATTAATTATTTAATAAAAATGTTTACTTCTAATCAATTATTAAAAAAACTAAAAGATGTTTAAGTAATAAAAAAAGAAAATTACTACAAATTTAACAATTATTGATAAAGACAGACTTTAGAATTTAATATGAAATAACCACCTATTTGTATTTAGAATTTAAAAACATTAAACACGTAAGAAATACAATTCGAACTCGAGCATCTCACGAACTACTAGCAAACCAATCGAACCGAACCTAAACTGTTCGTGAACAAAGTCAAACCGAACTGCATGGTTTACGAACATGTTCGATCGAGCAATCGAATGCGATAACATGTGCGAACTTGACTCGACAGATTAATCAAGTCGAACCGAACTCGAACTAAACCTGTTCGCGAAAGGTTTGGTTCGTTTGCATGCTTAGATGAGACTAAATTGTCCCATCCAGTAAACTCCTAGGACAACATCATACCCACCTAAGGGTAACACCCTCACTTCGTGTGAAAAATTATGCCTCTGCATAGTCCATTTAAAATTAGGACATTTGGCTTCACTAATCACTTTGCTTCCATCAGCCACAATAACTAATAATTTCACTGTTGGCTCTAGCTCACAATTTAGAATCTTAGCAGCTTTTGTATCTAAAAAACTGTGTGTACTACCACTACCAATAAAAATGTTAAGGGCCTTTTTTTTAACCATTCCTTTTATTCTCAAGGTAGTATAGTTAACTTCCCTATTCAAAGCCCTCATAGAAATCTCCATATCCGTGGGCATCTCTTCTGAATAATCCAGAGTTTTCTCATCCTTTGTAGATATTTCTTCTTCCTCCATTACTTATGATTCATGATCTAACTTCAACAAATAAATTTGTTGCTTCTTACACAAGTGCACTGGTATATACCTCTCATCACAATTATAGTAAAGACCTTTCTCCCTCCTCTGTTGCATTTCTGCAAGTGTCAACCTCTTTATGGTATATTGAGTTGGTCTAGTTTGACCAGGAAAAGAACTTCTCGAGGTATTGGTAGGTTTGGAAGTATTAGGGTGATAGGAACTTAACTTCTGGAGATTGTGATTGATTGATGAAAACACCTTTAGAGGGTAATTAGGTTTAGATAATAATGCTAGAAAATTCTAGTTAGAGTTAGAGTGCTGAGAATGGTTGGAATATATGCACTTGGTGGTGTCAACAGAACCGACTCTTGCAGTTTAGCCAAACTGATTATATCCTTTAAGGTTTTAGGTTTCAGTAATTTTATAGTTCCCTTGATCTCTAGTTTTAACCCACTCACAAAGTTAGAAATAAAAAACTCTTCAGTATGATGCTTATTTTTGGAAATCAAAATTAATTTAAGCCTTTCAAACTCCTCCTCATAAGCAACAATTGTAGTATCTTATTTTAGTGGGAGTTATCGTCAGTGCTACCAAAAATAAAAACCTTACTTAACTGTACGAACTCTGAACTAAACACAATATAGTAGAAGCAAGGGTCAATCCTACATAGAACAATGTTGATTTTTAATTTATCTTAATGTTTCTAACAGTTTTAACAATAAATAAAAGGTTGGGGGTTTTGAATTTGTTTAATTAATTAACAAAAACAGATTTAAAATAATAAAATTAACTAGTGGATTAAAACTTCAGTTTTCCAGTCCAGTTTCACTTTCTCACAGCAATAGATCAATTAAGTATAACAATATTCACCCTTCAATGAAACTAATAGTCCTAGATAACAAGCTCTGTTATCCAAAATTCCACTTAGATTGTCACTTAATGAAATAAGCTCTTCATAAGATTCTAACTATCATATAACCTAAAACAAGCTCTTTAGATTTAACATGACAGCAGCATTAAGAATTAAGAAATTAAACTATTCCAAATAACAAACACATAAGCTCGGATTGTTTAACTTGTCTCCTGATAACCATAACAATAACCAAAAACTTGACCACAATTGGTATCACTAACTGTTACTTGTGATTAGAAATAATATCGATTACGTAATACTATTCCTAAATCTAGCATATATTATTAACCAACCAATTTAATCCTGCAGAAACCAAATCAGTTAATCAAATAATATTTAACAATTAAAACAGATTAACAGAATAATTTTCATATAAGAAGGAATAAATACTGTATATTCAATCAAACCATAAACTGTTACTAAGGATCCACGTCCCCTTTAACTTAATAAAAAAAAATTAGCCTGACGTGCTTCTATGAACTCTCTGAATATGATAAAAACTTTCTCGATGATCTGATCAACCATTTCTAACAATTACAAGTGAAAGTATTTATAGATAAATCTCTAAAGCCTAGAAGAATTCTAATCCAATTTTGCTTCGGAAGTCTTCACTTTGCATGTATGATAAGATTCTAAATCTTTCTCAATCTCTGAAATCCAGCTTTAAGCAGCTTCCTTATCAAATTAGATTTTAATTTCTAAATCCAAGTCTTCCTCAGTTTCCTTTTCCAGTTCGACATCAATTTCCATATTTGAACTTTAACTCAGATTCCATATCAGATTTTATTTCTCATAATCAGATGTAGTTTCCTTCTATGATTGTAATTCCATCTCCAAATCCTCGTACGAATCGAACTATAGCACTCCAGCAATCCAAATCCTACTCAGAATAGGAATCCTACAAAGTCGACCAGAATCGTAGAGTAATACTCCGCACTAGCACTTCGTAGAGTAGTTAGGCAACCGTAGAATGACTGATCATAGAGTGGAACTCTCCTCTCAGAATCGTAGAGTAAACCTTCTCAGTCATAGAGTAATCTTAAGATGATCGTAGAGTTCACAACCTCCCAGCCGTAGTGCTCCCACTCTACGAACGTAGAGTATTATATCAAATCGTCGAGTGACTCTGCCTTTATCCTTCATGCGATCATAGAGTACCAATGCTGATCGTAGAGTATTTCTGCAAAACAACATAAAATTCAGCATTAGACTCCATAATTCACCAAATCACTCTAATCCTTCCAAAGATCCATAAACACCTTAATTTAGTTCATATAGCAAATAACATGCAGTTAAACTAAGCATAAAGGAATAAAAATAATCAAATATTATGCTCCTATCAAAGATTTTTAAACTCTTCTATTGGATCTAGATCAATAGTGTTATACCAGACAAGGAGCTCATCCACAAACTTAGACCAATCGATGACTCCAACCTCCTCTTGATACCCCTAGAACAACTGATCCACTTTGTCTTCCAAGTAAATTTGTGCTAAGGACACTTTATTTTCGTCGGATATAGGGTTGAAGTTGAAGAACTTACTGTATTTATGCATCAAGGATCTAGGATCATTTCCATCGAACCTTGGAAATTCAACTTTGAGTTCTTCGGTAGCTCCAGCAGATTGAGATAATTTTGATTCTCATTTTTGCCTTCAGCTGCTTACTCTGCACCCTTACCTCTATCGTTTTCCTTTTCGTGATTAATGATTGTTGAAGATTATTTGATTTGTTGATGATTATCTTGATTATTTAAATAAAATTATGTCTACGTGCTTATGTGATTAATTATCTATGTGATTATGTGTTTATGTACTAATGTGACTACGTGCTTGTGTGCTTGATTGTCTAAGTGATTAGGTGTTTAGGTGCTAAGGTGATTATGTGTTTATATGTCTATGTGATCATATTGACTTATGTGAACTATCTGATTGTGTGCTTACATTTGACATGTCAAGAAAACAATACATTGATGAATGTTGTGAATTGCATATTTATCTTTGATGAATATAGTTTGCTGATAACTAATTGATGCAATGCTTGATAAAAGATTAAAGTTCATTTGGTTCTGAAAGTTGTAAAGTCCTCACAGAAGAAATACATGTACAAGGACTTAGAGTATAAAGATCAAGAATGTTAGGTTAATCTTATCGTAGAGTTACTCTGCATGTTCGTAATGTGAATGTTGTAAGTAGAGTAATCTAGACATTCAAAGATTGAATGACCAATGTATACTTGTATAGCGAGCTTTGTAAAGTCCTTCAAAGAATTATGTGTACAAGGACTTAGACTAGAAAGATCAAGAATGTTAGGTTGATCTTAATAAATAAATCTGATGTATAGTGATTAGCAATCTTATGTTCGTCAAATTACTTTGCTAAAATTATAAAGAGAAGATGTTAGATTGCAAAGTTAACTTATGATCCTAAAGCATCGAAAAGATCGCAGAGCTGTTGCACTTATCGAAAATTTCACCTCAGTTAGCTAAGCAAAGATCAGCTAATAAAGTGAACAGAATCATATAGTCTAGCAAGCTCGTAAGGCAAAGACTGGACATAGAGTGCTTCAGAGAATTGCAAAGTAAAAGTCAAATCGTAAAGCAACTCTGAAATCGTTCAGTACAGACAAGATCATAAAGCTACTTGCAGAATCATAAAATAACCAAGATGGTTGAAAAGATAGAAGTTAGCTAAGTCTTCCTTTGCAAACAAAGAAAAGTACATCTTAGAGTTGATATTCCTAACATAAAGATCACCTCAGTTTTTAAAGTGCAAATCTGGTCATAAGGTGATATAAGGATATCTAAGCAAAGACTGAACGTAGAGTAGTTCAAACAATCACTGAAGAAACTCAAGGATCGGTCAGAGTGTCGATGATTCAAACAACTGATCAAAATCGTAGAGCAACCAAAAAGCAATCAGAATAAAAGAAAGACTATAATATCGTAAAGTTGATCATGAAGTTGAAAAGACGACAACAAGCTCATTTATGAATCATAAAGACGCAATTGAAGGATGGACAAGTAAAGGTCAAGTCGTAAAGGCACTCTGCCTAATCGTAAAGGACAAGTCAATTCGTAGAGTCACTCAGAGATCGAAAAGCAGCAGCTTGCTTCGTAAAACTTCAAAAAGGTAGCAAGATCATAAAGTTGTCTCCAACAACATAGAGCTTCTAAATCTACCCAAGGTTCGTAATGCACCCATTCGTAGAGCAGACAACTGAACAAATCGTAGAGCTTAACTCTACAATTCTTACTACTCTACCAAGATAACAAGATCGTAGACTAAAGTCAGGTCTGACAAGGGGTTTGATAGAAAAACATTGCAAATTAGAAGATCACAAAGTGCCCAGCCATATATCCTTGATGGACAATAAAGATGTGTCTAACGGTTAGTTTGCAGAAAATGTCCTGTCAAATGAACAAGTAAAGTTGCAGGTTGATGTGACAGGTCATGGGCCAAAAAGAGTACGTTGACACAACAACTCCAGAAAGTCAACATCAATGATATCAAAGAATCTGCACATTAAATGCTTCCAACGGACACTTTTCAAAGGGAAAATTAATAACTAACTATATAAGAGCACCAGTTTTTAAACATCGAGGAGTTGGAGAGATGGTGGACGGACATAGAAAATCGTAGAGTGAAAGATTAAGAAAGAATATGCAGAAGCACACTCTACGATCCACCAAGAACACTAAAAGCTACAAAGAAGAAGACGTAGAGAAGATGAACTCTACTACAAGAAAAGTGTTCAAAGTTTCTAAGCACAAGAAGAAGAGGAGCATCAATGCTAACTTGACATCAATCATGAGAAGCTACTGAATACCAAAAGGAAGGAGCTTTACAGTCATTTCAAAAGCCCATCATGAACAGCTGTCAAGTGCCAAGGATAAGGAGCTGAATTGCTAAGCTTAGCAGCATAACAAATGATCACAAGAAGATGTTGAGTACCTGAAGAAGCTAAGCATCATTGCAATACTCAATCACATCTCAAGGATGATCATATCAAGCTGCTGAGTACCTGAAGACAACGGAGCTCAAATGACATCTCAGCAGCACCTCCAACATCTATCAACAACAAACCTGATTCCAAGTCTGATGGACTTGAAGAGTACTTAGTGTACTAAGAAATTTCCAAGTCTGCTAGGCTTAAAGAGGGCAAGAGTGTCCTTGTCCGAGGGACTAAATATTCAAATCTGTTGGGCTTGAAGAGGGTAAAAGTGTCCTTGTCTTAGTGACTAAAATACCAAGTGTGATGGACTTGAAAGAATCTTAGTGGTTCAGTTGTAAATGGTATGTGAGACCTTTCCTTAGTGGATACCTGCTCAATGGAGTGGAAGAGTGGATTAGAAGTTCTTTAGTCTCCAAACCACTTAAAAATATCCTATGTCATTTACTTTGTCTTTTACATTCTGTCATTTATTTAATGTGTTTAATGCATGTGATGAATGGTTAACTTCAATATGAACTAACTTCATAACTGAGATCTTAACATATCTTTAAGGGAAGTTTTCAAACTAATATTTCGTTGTGCAAAATCAATCTTGATTAAAAGAACTATTCGGTAATACTTCTTAATGAAAAAAAAAAGTTTTAAAGATCTATTCAACCTTCCTCCTTTCTAGATCTCTATTGTGCCTTTGAGAAATAACAGTGATATTGGTCAAATTAACAACAATCGCCTGGAAATTACGCTGCATTTCTTGTCTTATCGCCTCCATATCCAGAAGAATTGCCTTCATTTTGCCATCCAAAGTGCCTACCGTAACGGATAACTCGTTAGTGCTTTTAACTATGTCTTGAATCCTTTCATCAAACACCTTCTGTGTCTTCTCTAATTGAGCCATTCAAGTACCCTCAGCCATGTTTGATGACCTCCAGGAACCCTAACAGTTCTAATACCAGTTGTAATAAACAGAAATGTAGAAAGAGAAAGAGAAAACCATAGAGAAAGAAAGAGGAAAAGATATACTTCAATTCATGTCTAATTCTGTTACAGCCTCCCGCTTATATTTTATCCTACTAGCTGACTCTATTACACAAAGACCATTAAAACCTTGTTACTTCAAAGTAAAAGACTCACTTGCCCTTATTTAGAAACTTAGTTATAACATTGTTATGAATACCAATGTGAACTTATCATATAGGAGAAGATCTCACATCGGTAGTATGAGATATCAATGTAAGGTTGATATAGGCTTGGACCTTCCATCTTAGATAGCTAGCTTTTATGAAAAAATTGAGGTTTAAGCCTATATCGTAACAACATTCAGCTTCTTTGCCTTCCCATCAATCATCAGTGCCCACTTTACGTGCTATTCTCCATTTACCTCATCACTTGCTGCCATTTTTATGGGGTCTATAAAGAATATTATTGGGTCTCATTTGAACATTACAAGAAAATTGGCTAACAGCGACCAAGACTTTTAGCGACCGCACTATCCGGTCGCTACTATTCTTAATAGCGACCGCTATTAGCGACCGCACATAAATCTGGTCGCTAGTTCATATCAGCGACCGCGCTGGTCCATTTTTGCCGCTAAAAAATTGGGCGCAGATTTTGGCGGGCAGACTTATTGCGACCGATTAGTAACAGCGGCCGCTTGCAGTCGCTAATAAGGCCACGTCAATTAAAATCAGCGACCGTATGCGGTCGCTGATTCTTTCTAATTCAGGCAGTCGAACAGAACCAGGCCATATCAGGCGAAGAAGAAAGAAAAAGAAGAGAAGGAGAAGAGAGAAGGAGAGAGAGGGAGTAGAAAGCTGAGACCTTACGCCGCCGCCGCCGCCCACCGTTGCCGGACCTGCCTACGCCGTTGTCGCCCCCCGTCGCCGGACCTGCCCTCCTGCCCACGCCGACTGAGAAATCAGGTATGGTTTCTAATTTGTTTTTAAAATTTAAAATTGATGTCTATGGACATCAAGAAAAATGTATTTTCTTTCAGCAATCTGTTTCATATAATTGCTAATTGGTTACTGTTTGATTGCTTAATTATATTTTTGTAGGCTTGTGGACAATAATAATTTATCTGGGTATCTTCCGCCAGAGTTTTCAACCATCCCAAACATAAAAATACTGTGAGTTCCTCCTCTACAGATAAGGTTCTTTTATTATATAAAGAAAATAAATTGTTTACTTATGGGGTTTTAAAATTTCAAATATTGTTATCTTATACTCTAAATCTTGTATGTCTGATAATGATATGGTTCCACTTGGATTGTTGATTTGGCCTGAACATTTGAATTAGAAGAATTGTTATCTTATGAATTTTATATGCCCATGTGCATTTTGTTCTATTTTTTTTAGTTTTTTTGACAAGTATAGATGTGTGTTGTTATCCTGCTGTGATTTTTCTTTTAACTTCTCATGGATATAATTATCTCTAGCTGACCTTTGTTTTCTTTTCCCTCGTCCATCTTAACACTCGGACTCAAGTTCCAGAAATATTCATTTGTAGAGCTTATTATTGTTTACACTGCCTAATAATCTGTCACATTAATCATGGTCAGTCTTATAGTGGTTGTGCATGACTTTTCCGTCAAGTGTTTTGGTATACACAACTATTACTCATGTCCAAGATTTTGTATCAACTGCCTCAATGTTGGTGTCTAATGCTTACCACCATAGTGTTGTTTTGTTAGGATAGGTACTTGGGAGTTGGACATAGAAACAATGATACACTATTTCCTTTAAATAATAAGTATCATTTTGGTAGTTGCGTTTCGTTATTTTGCTAAATTTTTAGCAAACTTATTATCACGTCAGAGATAATTCACAAGTAAACAAAGATAATTCACAAGTAAACACAAATGACAAAGACTTATTTAAATGACAAAACACATGTACCTAGAATAATTCACAAGTAAACACAAATAACAAAGAAATACTACTATGATAATTCACAAGTAAACACAAATGACAAAGACTGATTTATTTTATAATCAAAAGTGAAATGTTGTAAAATCCACAAACAACATTATTGCCTCAATGTATCTAATTAATAGTGTTTGAACTAAAATAAACTGCTAAATCTTTTATTAACACATTTAAGTTCATGTGAACAAGTTAAACATTCTGATGCTCAATTGTATGATAACATCTACGAGAGCCTACTGAATGAGCGCTATCTTGAAGGCACCCCGCGGCCACCGATTGATCAAGAATTGTAGGAGAGGGCGTCGGTTGTGAAGAAGAATTATGTCAAAGGTCAAGGACAACGACGACGACCGACTATCAGTGGCATAGGCAGCTCTGCTAGTCAGTCTAGTCAGTCCTCGTGTCATCCGACGCCGCATACTCCTGCTGACTGTGTGAGAGCAATATGTCGGGATCGGAATCTTCTTCTCACACTTGGCGGGCATCTGCAATCTCTAAGTCCTGAAGAGTTGGCAGATGCAGTGACGCGAGTAGCACAACACCAGGATGAGCCCGAGCAGGTAATCTTGTCATTGTTTAACTTTATGTTTCGATTAGCTTTATGTACTGCTTTGCATGCTTAGTTTAACTTTACATTCAATAATACATGTTTTATTCTTTTGTTACAGGGTCATTTGGACGATATTAATCCGTGAAGACATTTGTATTCGTTCTTCATTCGTTAATCTACAGTTGTATATAAATTTTACTTAACGGAACTTATTCATATATATAGGCTTTTAATGCGTGGATGTTTATATTACTGTGTTGATTTTATTAATTTCTATATATGGATGGATGGATGGATTTGTATGGATGTTGGTTTATTTATATATATATTGTTGTGTGTTGGGATATAAAGCAGGTACAAAACAGATACAAATATTTTGGGAAATCCACAAAACAAGCAATTTTTTTTTTAAATTTAAGTATCAGCGACCGCATGCGGTCGCTAATGAATAACAGTAGTCGCTGATATCATGAGGCTATTAGCGACCGTCACGGTCGCTAATGGCGGTCGCTAACACGTGGCCACGTCACCAGTCAGACCTGACCCACGATGACTCATCTTAGCGACGGCATCGGTCGCTAACGTGCGGTCGCGGATATGTCGGTCGCAGATGGTGGTCGCTGATGACCACGCAGCGACCAGATTATATGCGACCACTATCAGCGACCGCAGGTGTAAGACCCCGAAAATTTTAATAAATAGAATTTAATTTTCTTCTTATTATTATTTTAAACAGAAATGTGTTAAATCGATAATGATAAAGTTACTAGTGAAATGTGACAATTGAGATGTCTAGTAATAACGCTAAATCACTATTCACGCGATCACTATTCACGGGGGGGGTACTATTCACGCTAAAACGCTTTTACATTTTCTTCGATCTTCGAATTACGTCATAACGTTTATATAAGCTGGATACGAAAATTATACGGTATAAATACAAAAGTACTATTCATACGAATATACTATTCATTTATACAAAAAGTCAAACTAGTATATCGGGGAATATTCCTTCTGTCGGATATAGAAAGTGATAGAAATTGGCGGCAAAACTTTAACCGATAACTGTTGAAATACCCGGTGATAAAAAGAACAGTAAAACGCGTTATTCCACAGTAGCACACGGTATTCCACAGTAGCTCACGATGTTGCACAGTGTTTTATATTATTGATTCAATAATTGATAAAGTAGCAATTGCATAGTATCTTGATTCAATAATTGTTAATTAGCATCTGCATAATATATTTTACTATTTATCACGACACTGTAACTTATATCATTTGATAGGATATTTTAGCATTATCGACAATGTCTAGAAATTTTGTCAAGGAAAGGGGTTATTTAATTGCGCGCCATTTTTTTATGGAAGGCCCCCTCTTTCCTGGGAATAATCTGGTTGTCAGTATTGCGAGTATATGCTATCTGTGATATTAATGCATTTAACACAATAATACAGAAAAAGAGATTTATTTTGATAATGGAGTTATTTTTTAATGGTTTTATCTTTTGATAATGGAATTATCTTTTATTAATGGAAGAAAAAATGGATGGATGATATTAATGGAAGAAAAAAATGGATGGATGATATTAAAAGAATATGGGAAAAAGACCAAAATGCCCTCACCTTGATTTTCTTATAAATAGGGAGAGTTTGCTTAAGAAATTTTCACACCTTCATTGCTTATACTTCCTCTCTCTCTAAATTTCTGAAGTTCTCTTAGTGTGCTAGGCTATTGTGAGTATTTGTGAGAATACTAGTATTATCCGAAGTTAGTAAACTTCATAGAAAGTAACATCCAGTTAACGAAGGTAGGGAATATCATTTCTTTCATACTCATAGATAATATCATTTGCTTTCATGTTCGTAAGTGATATTATACTCATAAAGGTTGTTATTCATTTTGTATTAATTTGTGGGGATAACCTGGCCGTGCGGTATGACGCATGCCTGGTGAATATCCTTTTGTATTCAACCCTTATTATTCTATGGGAATAACCTGTAAGTACGAGTGTCGTACCTGGTGAATACCCTTCTGTATTCATTCCTTATTAATCTGTGGGTATAACATGTTCGTGCGGATTGACGCATACCTGGTGAATAACCCGTCGTATTCATTACTTATTAATCTGTTGTGAAAATAATCTGTCTACGCGAATTATCGCATGACAGGTGAAAATCCATTGCAGTTTCATATATTCTGTTATACTCATATAACTTATCATTTCTTTTGTACTCTTTAAGGGATATCTTTTTCTTTCACATTTCTCCATTTATGATAAGAAATCCTTATTTGTTTCCAAAACCTTATTTTTAAATGGAGGAAATCCCTGAAAATTAGTAGAATATCCTTAATAGTTTGTGCTTCATCTAATATCTTCTCACTTGAATCTTTCTATTTCATTTTATACGTTATAGTTGAAGCATGAAACAATTTCTTGAATATCATTCTTGAATTTTGACTCCACAATTTGGTCATCGTGTTGGCAATTTGGTCAATCTTTGATACTGATTAAATTATAAGCTTTTCTTATCATTGATCTCACTGTATCATTGTCATCATCCTCATCCTCATACTTAAATTGTGGTGATAGTTCTCTTTGGCCCGTAGTGCAAAGATGAACTGGCGTGACATGATTTTGATCAAACTGTGTATTGGTATTATCATGACTTTTGGTGTTACAAACAAAGGCGTATGGTGAAAGTTCTCTTTGGCCCGTAGTGCAAAGATGAACTGGCGTTTGGCATGATCATGACCGGTGATGTTATAAATAAATATCTTTGGCACGTAGTGCAAAGAGAGGCTGTTGAATATAAATTGTTGATTTGGATGTTCATAAACAGGAATTGTTGATTGGTGTTACAGGGATAAAATATTGGTGGTGATCCTTTAATTTATAGAAGATGGTAGATATTATAATCTACTTGACTCTTCTAATGGATTGTTGGTTCCGCTGCAATTGTTGTTGTTGAACAATTAAAATATCTTTAAATCTCTGATTTAATTCTGTTGAAGACTAAAGATAAATTTTATTCTTCATTATCTTAGTCATGATATTTCTTACTGGGCTATTTGAGCTCACCCTTTTCAGTTTTGTTCCATTGTTCTTCTCAGGAAAGGAAAATGTAGCTGGGACTAGCCAGGGAGTGAAGTGATGGTCCGAGTTAGTGGTTGTCCTTATCAAGTTATGGCATAGTTTAATAATGATTGTACTAGAGACTTAAAACATGTGTTGTCGTCTTTTTACGGCATTGTAATAATTTGGGTTTGGATACTGTGGTACCATACGGTACGATATTTGTATGGAAAGTCACAGTATGTGTGTGGTCGTATTTTGCACGACAAATATTAGTTGTAAATGGAAAAATTCGTATTTGTATTTGTATTTTGTAGAATGTTATTGGCGACTCAAAATGGGTTGTGTGGACCTATTTTGGGGGCGTCACAGCAGGCGGTCGCTGATAAGGTTCTGCGACCGAGTGCGGTCGCTGATGAGCGGTCGCTGATAGGGTTTTTTCTTGTAGTGGAATTTCTAATTGTTTTCACTCATGTTAGGATTTGTTTAAGACATTTAATTTTTTTCCCCAATAATTCTGTAATATTGAATATAATTTATTATCCGTTATCGCAAAAATAAATGTGCCCTATATAAATTGTGATATACTCGATCCCTAAGTTTTACAGAAAGATTCTCATTTGAGTTTGATATAGTTAATTTGAAAATTTCTAAAATTTAAACTGTGATATGAATTTATTTTAATTTTTGAAATACTAATGTTGTACTACTCTTTAAGTAATTTAAAATATTTTACATCAATCAAAATCATATAATATCAAATTTAAATGTTAAAGATTTCACAAATTAACTAGGAAAAAAATTAAATGACACACTTTTTGTGTAACAAAAAAAGTATATTTTAAAACACAATTAAATGGAAATTAATGAGACTTGGTTCAAATAGTTGAGGTACCTTATAACTTCCCCAAACTGTTGGAATTTAAATTTGGCCTTATTTCTTATCTTATTTATTATATATGTACCTTCTTGATGTATTTACGTTTAATTGCAAATTAATAATAAATAAATAGATAAATATTAAATGACATTAATATATGAGATGAGATTGAGACAATAAACGAACCAGAAAATAAGATAGTTGAGTTGTACTAGAGTTATGGGTTCAACAATACTTCTGGTGCTGCTAAAAGTCATTCATGTTCAAACATCCAAATAAACAGCACGTGTGAAGTTATTTACGTGAAATTTTATAAGCACGTGAAATCCTTATTGATATATACATATACAAATACAGTTGTATATACATGTATAGTCTATAGAGAGGAAATATTTATTATAGACATTATTTTAACAAACAGATTTGACACTCAGAGATAGAAGGATTATACGGCCCGAGGCCACAGGCTATCTTGAGATTTTGAATTTTTTTTTAAATTTATAAAATTTTGATATTTTTACTTTCGGGCTATCTTGAGATTTTGAATTTTTTTTTAAATTTATAAAATTTTGATATTTTTATTTTAGGTCCCCTAGATATGTAAAAAAAAATATAATATATATTATAAAAATGTACATCTATTTCAAATATAAGAGTTATTTTTATTGATTTAAGTTAATTTGAAATATAGGTAAATTTATAAATTTATCGTTTTTATCATTTTTTGGTTATCATTATACGAGTATCAAATTTTACGATTTTTCTTCAATTCATTTTGTGTACTATAAAAGATTTATATGTACATCACACAAAAAAAAAATCTTATTTCAACCAATAAGTATAAAATTATGTACAAAATTTGTCCCGGAGACAATTCTTCAGACTTCATTAAATTATTCATGACCTTACAGTATTATGTCTCAGGCCTTGGGAATTTTTTTTATAGTTTCGTCTTTGCTTACACCATTCATCCATAGATCCAACGACCCATTTTTATTGGAATTAATAGCATGTCGCTATTAGGAGTAGTGGGAGGGAGTTTCTTACTACTAGAGTAGAGGCATGAAGAAATGTCTTAAATATCCCCACTTTAATTAGATTTAATAAATCTTTGGATGAATGATGTAAGATCTGTTTGTTGGAATAATATTCATAGCAAATATATATACACACACACACTACATTAATTCCAAAATTAGAGATACAATTTAATTTAAGAGGCCAAACGTCGGTATATTAAACTTTAAAATTAGTATAACTAATAAAAATTTAGAATGAAATAAATTTTGTGCTTAATAATTTTTATTATATATTACACAATTGTAATAATTGTATCAACTAAAATTAAATAAATTCATATCAATTTAATATGATGTGTGACTTTGAAAATTAAATTATATCTTTAAGTTCGAAACGAAGAGAGTAGTGGAGTTCTAAATTCCTAGTTTGACTAACCGTCCAAGCGTGAATGCAGATAGGTGTATAAAAGAGAATAAAGTCAAAAATTGAGTACAGTTAGTAATTTGGTAACAGTACTAGGGAGCTAGGAAAATAGAGCAGTAGTGCAGAATTTCATGAGACTAATGGGGCGAATATTGGGATAGGGTCTCCCGTTCAACGGACATTTTTGGTCATATATTCATACTATCCCTTCATTGGTATGAAAGGTGAGACTATTACGCGTCTTATTTACATTATTTTAATCTTTCTGTCAAGTACGCTTACTTCTCTAGTCGTCTTGTGCGTCTCATTTACTGTCTAATTCTTATATATTTAAGTAATATTAAGAGTCTTAAATAATACTTTCTCCGTTCCATAATATATGACGTTTTAGAGTTTGACACAACCATTAAGGAAATGATTGTATAATATTAAATATAGTATTAATTGTCTATAATACCCTTTATCATAATTATCTCATACATTCTCTCTCTCATTTGTAACATTTTCCCATAAGGGATAATTTTGGAAAAATTGTAGTTAATTCTCCGAGATTATATAAAACGTCAAATAATTTGGAACAAATAAAATCATCTAAAACGTCATATATTATGGGGCGGAGAGAGTATGATATTAAATATATTAATAATAATTAATAGTATAACTAATTACATAAGATTTATTTAACTAATATAATGATGACACATAATACGAGACACTTTTTGAAACCGAAAATTAAAATCAGGATGAGGAAGAAAAAGACATCGTGATGTAAGTCTATTATTTCTTGTATCATTTGAGACGCTGTTTACGATCAAAATTTTAAAATTCCTAATAATATCCTATATATTTTTATAAGTAATATTAAGGATTTCGAATTGGTCATAAATAGTAAATATATAAAAATATTGTTAAACGTGTTTTATTTAAACAGATTATATATATAGTTAAAAATTGCACCAGTACTATTTTTCCGAAATTCCTTCCTTTGACTTTATTCCATATTTTCCCCTTCTCTTCCCTTTATTTCTGTACCCATCAATCCATCCTTGGTTCTATCAACTAGCAACTTTCTTCTTATTATTAACCAGCTTGACACTGATCAAGCCACACCCAATCTCTCTCTCTCTCTATCCTCAATACATTTCTTGTTATAGCTAGCAAGAGCAGAAAATAGGGCAGCAGTACTCCAGCCTGCCTGTTGCCTTATTTTCTTCCATCTCCCCTTGTCTTTTCTCTTTGTCACAAACATTTCCTTAGCTACACTAGAGGTATGTCTCTTAATTTCTTTTCATCACTCCTCAATTTAGCTACATGACTAGAGGCCTAGTTTCTTTTCTTTCTACACGAGGATTATTATTGTCTCTTTGTTTTCGGACACGAATTTCCTACAAGAGTATTGCTAAGTAACTAGACAAATTTGTCTAGTTACCTAAACAAAACTTTATAGGGTTGTACTGTACAACCTTGTAAAGTTTTGTCAAGATAAATTAAACTTCTGTAAAGTTTTCTTAGATATGTGTGTGTGTGTTTGTACGAGAGAGGGATTCTGTAAGCCAGTTGTAATTTCTAGGGGGGGTTCAGTTTTCATGTGTCCTGAAAACTTAGACAGTTAAAATCCTCAATTGTTGTTATATTGGAGGAAATAAAGAAAGACATTATGAGAAGAGGGGCTGCAGATCATAAGCTGAAAAATACTCCATCCATCTGTTCCAAAATTAGAGATACATTTTTTGTTCGTGCTTTTCAAGATTGATTAGAGCTAGATACATCTATTTTAGACAAAAGTCACATAATATTCCCTAAAATGTCATTACTTTTAATTCTTACCTAATTGAATGGTATCATTCAACTATTTATTTCGATATTTATAACTAATTTGGGATATGTTTAGAAAAATAAAATTTTCCTCGCTACTTTTCAAGTATATATCTAATTTTAGAATAGTGGGAGTGTGAGTGAACTGAGCTATACAGCCTTCATGTTAATTTGTTATATGTATTGTGAACATACTACATATATAGTACATACATAAGGGGGTTGATCATGAGGATTTCCACCCTAGCTAGCCATCTTCATATTGGAATGACCACTCCATATAATCATATATACTCCTATATTTATATCTAACTGACTACTGAGTATCTATCTATCTTATTTTCTTAATTTGCAGGGCAGCAAAGTATAGTGCATATATAGAGAAAGACATTAATAAAGATATGATGAGCGGTGGAAATAGGCAGCAGCAGGTAGTATCAGTTCCTCCAGGGTTTAGATTCCACCCAACAGAAGAGGAGCTCTTATATTATTATTTGAGGAAGAAGGTCTCCTACGAATCCATCGACCTGGATGTCATCAAGGAAGTTGATCTCAACAAACTAGAGCCTTGGGACCTCAAAGGTATAAAATTTATCATTACTTAATCCTTTTAAAGTTTTTTTTTTTTTTGATCGGCTAAAAGAAAATTTCATTAATACCCAAAATCTTACGACTGTGGCAAATCAGATAAATGTAGAATTGGATCGGGTCCTCAGAACGAGTGGTATTTTTTCAGCCACAAGGACAAAAAATACCCGACCGGGAGCCGCACAAATCGGGCCACCACAGCGGGTTTTTGGAAGGCTACCGGAAGGGACAAAGCCATACATCTGAGCAACTCACAGAGAATTGGCATGAGAAAAACTCTAGTATTTTATACTGGACGTGCCCCTCACGGCCACAAGACGGATTGGATCATGCATGAATATCGCCTAGACGATGATAATGCTGAAGTTCAGGTAACCATATAACCATATATACATACTCATTGCTATTACATAACTACATATATAATTAATTAAGGGATTAGTCAATTCAATAACCAAAAGTCGTATTTGTACAATAATGAGTACTACTAGGTAGCTGGACAATTTTTTCAAGTTTAGTTAGACAGAACTTTTGTTAGTTGTACTGTAAAACCAATTCATACTCATCATGTATTGACGAGTTTGTGCGATACAATTAATTAAAACTTTGTCGAGCTAAGCTAGACAAAAATTGTTTAGCTATACACTCATCATTTTCCTTAAGTAATTAGATCTACTTTAAGTAATGCAAGTTTTTGTTATTGAACCGACCACTGGTTAATGTTAAAGTCATATTTCGTCAACATGGTAATAAAGTGGTGACCTGACAAAGGAGATAGTAAAGAGGCAAAGGAAATATGAGCGAAATAGTACATATTCTATAGAGTTTTTAGGGAGCTTAGTGACCATACCTAAGCCTTGTTTACTATTCCAAAAATATATAGAGAGAGCCTTGGTCACTATATGGGCCAATTGGGCTTGCCTTGGTGGGGTATTGTCCTTGAACTTTAGCCATGTCCATATAAGACATTTGAGCTTAGTTTATTGGGCTCAGATAATAATCCTAACAGTCAATTCACCTTAAACTTCCCTGTATTCGGATCCGACAATCCTGCAGTGCCATAGTAACTCAACTCAAAGTTTGTTATCCCAACTTAGTAGTGGTAGAATGCAAATGAAATTGCGTGCTTTAGTAAATTAACAAAATCTAATTAGTACTTGGCTGAAGGATTTTTTTTTATTTTTTATTTTTTATTTTTTTTTTGGTGGTGCAATGGAGGCCTCACGGCCTTTAGATTAATAAGATAATAATTTGTTGCAATTATTTTTTAGCGATGCTAGGATTTTAAAAGGAGAATCTCTACTACTACAAATAATATAATTAGAACTGTCCCATATCCGCAAGTTTATCCGCGCATCTATTTCATTCCTGTCTTGTAAACATTGCTTCACACTAGCTAGCTAGCTAGCTTCAATATTGTATGATTGTTCCATACAATTATCCTTTAATTTGATGATATTAAAACTTTAACTCAATCTATTTTTTCTTTAATTGTATCAGGAAGATGGTTGGGTAGTATGCCGAGTATTCACCAAAAAAACTCACACTAAAATCCTTGAACCCGAAATCCATTCCCAAGAACACCACCACCAATTTACAAGTGTTTCAAATTTGATGGATCCAAAGCAAAATATACAAGCAATGTATGATCAACATAGTACATTTGATGGATCAATGCATCTCCCGCAATTATTTAGCACCGAACCGTCGTCATCTGTTCATCATCCAAGTCCTTTTTTATGCCCTAATTCCTTAAGCAACATTGACATGGAATGTTCTCAGAACTTGTTGAGGTTAACATCCGGCGAAGGCGGACTTATTCCAGTGCCGGAGCGGTTCACCACTGATTGGTCATTCTTGGACAAGCTACTTACATCTCATCAAAACATGGATCAACAAATTAAGTTATGTAATAACCCTTCAACACAAGGTCTTGATAATGTATCCTGGTCATGAAACTAATGATAATTTTAAGTTATGTATCCTGGTTGTGAAACTAATGGTAATTTTAACTTTTCCAAGTAAATTAGTTTTAATTCAAGGGGTATTGGAAATTTATTGTATTTGATTGTAGACAATTCTATCAGATAGTTATAATATATGCAATTAGGGCTGTCAATGGGTCAGATCATGATCTGAATCATCATGTAATGGATCATTGATTTGCTCTATGATCCACTTGATTCAACGATACGGATCATGATCCAAAGCGATCTATTTTAAAAAAATTATTTGTACAATTATATTAAATTATATAATGTTATTATTTATAAAATTATATTGACTTACGGAAAAATTTCACTTAATCTCTCTAAAGTCTTTTACTTTCTCACTTTAATTTTTTTTAAACTTTCTCTTGCTAAAAAATTTAACTTTCCCTATCTAACAAATTCAATTTCTCCATTCTTTTTTTTCATGTTCAAAAGTGAATCATACAAAATTAGTGAGTATTTGAGCCCCAAAAAAGCATATAAAAAAAAAACAAGACTCAAAACATATCAGAACTGCATTACAAATGTTTCATTGAGCATTTGACCCCCAAAAAAAAATCCCAAAAAACATGTGTTACGGTGCGTGTTTACACATATAATCTAGTTAATTAGTTGTTAGTATATACTGCATCAAAATAGAACTCTTAATTTTCAGTCAAAGCGCACCGTCCAATTGAAAATAAAGAAAGTATGGAGATATATAGTGTTCATTCTTCCATTAACTTTAAAAAAAAAAATCAATTACACCATAACATAATTTTACTACTTATTTTTATGAGTAAAATTAGTAGTTATTAAAAAGGCACAAAATTATGGAACTAAAATATTATTGCTGAACAGGAAAAAAAGAAAAAAGAAAAAAGGAAGGAAGATTGGGGAGAGAAAAAGTGACAGTAGCTGGGGTGGGGACGATCACTGGTTTGTTATTATCCACTAAGCGGGTGTTGATGGCAGAAGGTTGGAAGATCAGTAGAAGGCCAGTTAGTTTGTTTCGATCTATTGGCTAGTTAATTTGCTTCGATCGATCGAGAGTAAATATGAGGATTTTTGTTTTAGTTTTGGTGAATCAGCGGATCAAATTAAATTAGATTTACGATTTGATTTATTTAAAATATTGATCTAATAGATAAACTTATCACGGATCAATAAATAAATGAGCTACAGCTTTGATCCAATATATTATATTGGAGGAGGTCAAATCAGGATTAAGATTTAGCTCATTGAAAGTCCTACATACAACTAAATGTTATTATGGTGTTCTTGGCATCAATTTTAGAATTTCATTTTATTTGTTCAGGTATAGCTTACTTTACTCAAAATCTTATTGATGCTAGTTTAAAACCGAGAGTTGATATTAAACATGATAGAAAAATATTGGGCACGGGTCAAACTTTGTTTACCTGTGACTTTTCAGAGTCTAATTCTGCTGTCACATTATATGTCTCATCTGTTGTTCAACTCTTATATTTATAGTACTAAACTTTTTTCTTATGACTAAATGAAAAAAGAAAATAATTAAAACTAAATAAAATTATTAAAACTAATGCCCAAAACATAAACTATTTAAAAATTCTTTCAGAGGGTTATCAAATATAAAAAAACTACTATATATAAATTAAAAATGTATCAACCACTTGATCTACTGACTGATATGACTTAATTCTATTAATATAAAGGTTGAGAATTTGAATTTTATTTACGGTAGTTTTTATGGAGTCGAGCCCTTTTGGACAATCCGAAATCCAATTAGGTAAGATCATTGTGAAAACACAAGCCAACCATTAGGATTTTGAGTACCTTTGGTAGCTCTTGTTTAGGATAGCTTTAGAATTGATGATGATTTTACCACAATCAATATGTTTAGAATTCGAAAAGTGAAGAAGAAAATAAAATAAAAAAAATATTAAGCACAAAAATTTTATAAATGAAAAAGGTTTAATTATTTATTTTTAACATATCTATTTTTCAAAATTTTAGTAGAAAAATTTATAATTATTGTAAATTAGCTAAAAGGTATTATTTATTGTCATCTTTGTTATTTTAAAAACTTAAAAATTAATTTTAAAAAGTGAAAATGTGAATCAAAGTAAATAATACTTAGTTGAATAATTTTTTAAAAATTCAAAATGCCCTTTTCTTTGGTTTTAACACATAAAAACTGTAATATTGATTTATAGATTAGGCCTGGGTCCCAGTTGGACTTTGGGCCCAAATTAGGACTCGGTGGGTCCCATTCCATCCAGTCCAATATTTCCCGGGCTGGGTATACCCAGGCAACGGCGGCGTGGATAAACTAATTCCTAATAATTCTGAGAAACCGGCGGCTGGGATATTATTATTGGTGGATAAACATAAACCACGAAAAACACGCCGTACACGTTTAAAACTACTTTCAACACCTATTCCATCTACCCTCCAGTAAGTGAATCAATTGAAACTGCCTGCGCCGATCAATTCGCCGGAGTCTCTAAGCTGCTGAAGTGCTGAATCAATTCCCCGGAGATCTCAAAATGGGTGCAATTAAGGCGGCGATCGGTGACGGAGTATTGACTTTCATGTGGGTGTTTTGTGCCTCAATGTTAGGGGGATTCACCTCCCTTATATCGGCCGCCGTCGGGGTCCAAGGCGTCGCCTCCCTCTTGATTACCACCGTGCTTCTATTCATTCTGTTATTCACTTTCGGATTTATTGGCGACGCGTTGGGTGGTGCCAGCTTCAATCCCACTGCTACCGCCGCCTTCTACGCCGCCGGAGTCGGTGGCGAGTCCCTTTTCTCCGCCTCTATCCGTTTTCCTGCCCAGGTATACCTTCACTGAGGGTTGTCTCTATATGCACTTACGTAAAATATGTTTACTAATTTTTCTTCCTTAACCCTGAATTTTCATCCATAGATATAACTGGGTCTTTGTTGTTCTCGTAAAATTGCTTGCCGAGGTTCAAAAGGGTACTGCTAAGGGTCAAAATGATGGGTGTGATATTTTAGGATCCGGTTAGGGGAAGTTCGTAGTAAGTTTTATAGATTATAGAAAATATTATAACTTTTTATTGCATTAATTAATACAATATTTTCTATAATTCATGCAATACAAAATTATATGAACTTACTATCGTGAAGTTGGCGTGAACTTCACTCTAACTAGATCTTACATTTTATCTCAATCATCTACTTATTATTTAATCCAAGAACTATTTGTGATCATTGTTAAAGTCATTTGATACCTTACAAGTGATTATATAATACTATATTTTCACTCGAGAATATAATTCATCATAAATGGCCTTAAAAATGACAAAAATTAAAAATGACAAAAATTAAATAATGGACTAATCATCATTGCAGGATAAAATAGTTTGTAGCAGTAATCAATGGCTAAAAATAGTCTTATTTCACCTATCATTTTTTCAAACAAACTCTAGCATAAGAAAAAATACGATCTTTATTTCCTTTCTCCTTTTTTTAAAAATAAAAAATAAAAAATGTCTTTTATTTTTTGGTGTGGGTGTGTGAGTTGAAGTAATATATAATTCCTAAATCAACAATATTTTTCTAAATTCGTGATATCATCAATACTTCCCCCCAAAAATTAGCAAATAGAGAATTTCTCCAAAACTAAAATAATTAAAATACTCCCTTTGTTTCACAAAAAGAGTCTTATTTAATTTTTTATTTTTTTATCTAGTACATTTACGAAATTCTAAAATTCAAAATTTATGTGAACTTATTGGATTTTAATTAATAGTTAATATTGTAAATTGTAAACTATTTATAAAGTATTACTCAGTACAAAATTGTTATTTTAAAAATTAAATAAATTCACATTAAAATTTGAATTTTAGAATTTCACAAATTATCTAGTATCAAAGTCAAAATAGACTCTTTTGTGGAACGGAGGGAGTTGCAAACAGAGAGTGCTTGCAGCCTTGCTCCAACTACTAAATGTAAAGCAAAGAAATAGATTAGAATATTAAGTGGTCAAACATGGCATTTCTTTAAATTAAAAGAATTTCTACTAACAGAGAAATTGTACTCACTGTTTTTAAATTGTACTGCTTAGAATTTCTTGGATTTGATATTCTACTAATTGTTTTTAAATTTCCACCAAACATAGCATTTCTTTTGATTTCCATAGGAAGTTCTGAACTTGTTTCTAGAAAGTCAAAAGTAATATCAATCGTGCGAACTGGAAATTGTGCCACCTTCTAAGGCAGAAGTTGAATCACTTGTTAGAGAAAAGTAATTGAAAAAACTAACTTGTTTAGTGTTCCCTAAAAATTTAGAGGATTTCTTTTTGTGTTCTTGACAGGCAGCTGGAGCAGTGGGTGGTGCATTAGCAATTGTGGAACTGATGCCATTGCAGTATAAACACATGCTCGGGGGACCTTCTTTGAAAGTTGATTTGCATACTGGAGCCATTGCTGAGGGGGTTTTGACCTTCATAATTACCTTTGCTGTGCTCTTTGTTATCCTCAGGGGTCCAAGAAGCCCACTTCTGAAGAATTGGTTGCTTGCCATGTCAACTGTAATGTTAATTTTTGCCGGTTCTAGTTATACTGGTCCTTCCATGAATCCTGCCAATGTAAGTACCACAATCACTCTTCTTTTCTTATGTTTGGGATCCATATTTTGTCTTTGTTTCTTCCACTGTTATCTGAAATGCAATTTGTTTCGGTTCGTAGAACCAATACAAGTACATGGTACGTTACATAGTTAAAATGCGGTATGTTAGTGTTAGAGTATCTTATACGGATTATATAAGATTTTTAGTTGAATCAAATAATTTAGTACATATGTGATGCTTGAACATTCACTAAGTTAGAATATTGATATTTTGTGTAATCATAGGTAAAACAGTAAAGAAATGTTTTAGTACGTTAAATATAGACTATTGGTACGTAAGAGTATCATTTTTGAGTACGTAAGTATCAATACGCGGTTCGATAGGTTAATTAGAGTATCTGGTAACTTTAGACTTTTTTAAACTTTTAGTTTTTTACAAAGGCCGGGGATTTATATCTAAAAAGGAAAAAAATGTTTAAATTGTTGTTTAACAATCAATACCCCACATATTATAGTTTGTGATTGTTGTTCTTACTTTTTAAACCTTTCTTTGTGGATTTGACATACGTTCTTAGAATTTTACGTAATGGTTGATAAAGATATTATTTACTTCTAAATGTACGAAAGGCAAAGCAGTTTATGGTTATAAGTTATTTTCTTTCTCTTTTTGGTTTTATCAGTAAAATTCTTGAATCCTATTGAACATTATTTATGGAACCCCTCTTCATATAGGAAGCCACAGTTTATACACTTCTGAATATCTCAATCACCCATTGTAGAAGAGGAGGAGAAACACAATAAGCTAGGTCAACACAGTACGTACTGGCAATATGAAAAGAAGAAAACTTCAAAATTCTTTTTCGTATAAAATTAATGGCAGACAAGACAAGATGCCTATAAATCTATATATCATGCTGATTTCCGATTCCCTCTTCAAAAAATCTATATTGCCTCTCTTTAGTACTTCTATACTTCACTTCTAGTGGAGGGATGTTTTTCCATCTGTTTCGTTACTGTTGAAGTTATCAGAAATAGAAATGCATTCGAACTGTAAACCGCTCAACATTTTAATACCCCTTTTAGAGTAGTGCATATTTGTTAATATTAACCTAGTAATTTGTGTAAGGGTGCACAAAGAGACCGACGCTCGGAAGCCTAAAAACCTGGACTGAAAGTTAGAAAATTATTTTTTTTTTAAGAAAAACCAACAGGCCTGAAAAGCATAGGAGTTCTTTCTTGATATTTTTTGGACATGGTTGTAGCTTGGGTCATGTGATTTATTTGGTGATGTGGCTGGAATAGTCTTGATAGTCGATGTGTCTAGTGACGGACGCAAAAAATTTGTCGAAGGGTGGGCAAGATTTGAACTATTAAAAATGTATATAAAAAATATTCAAAAATTTAATTTTATACAGTATAAAAAACTTATTATATGACTATATATATAATCAAAGAAAATAAAAATGAATCAAATAAAACTTAAACAAAAGTCACTAATAAAATATTACTGTATTTGAGAATTCATTTGTTGAAATTGTTTTTGAATTGCCTCCTTTTAGTTGTATCAAATACATTTTTCTTGACGTATTGGATACCTTAGGGTTTGATTATCTTTGAGCTTATGATATTTGTTTGAAAATTGATAATGCACTTAATCGGGTGGAAGAACCAATAGGATCAAATTAACATTACACTCGGAAAATATACTGAAAATATACTGTTTATAGCGTCACTAATAAACTGCATTTTGGTATGAAGGTTTCAAAATATAGTACACTTTTATTCTGGAATAATGTGGTGATCAAAAACTTTTTTCGATTATATACTTAAAACTTCTATTGTTGATGATTTGTAAATGAGGAGTATCCTCTTACATAGCCCTTTGGATCATTGAACCAATAACTAAGATAAAATCTTACGGAAGACTAATCGACTATCTAGAATTGTCCTCTAAAATATCAAGCATATTTACAAAATATAATAGTCACATGAGAAAATCTACAACACTTGATTAAAAATTCTAATATATAAAAAAAGATTCTAGGGAATACCTATTAAATATTAATGTAACCAAATGAGCGTCTTGTGGATGTCAAGTGAGTGATTAACATGACGTAATCTTGTTGAAAATGCTTTTGTTGTGACACTATGTGTAGAAATAGTTCAACTAGTTTTAACTATATATTTACTAGTTTTAACTATATTTTTTTAGAAAGTTATTCCCAGCATACTATATTCCAAATAAACATATTTTGTACAAACTAAATGATCTAAATAAACCTACCCCTAACGTATTCCGTACCACAAAAAAGTAACGGTTTCCATTCCTAATTTTATTCCACATACCGCACTGAACCGCGATCTAGGTAACATTACACAGGAACAACCATGGACCTGTGACAACTCTCCTATCTATGTTTAAAACCCAACTCCTAACCAACGCGAATCATATTTGTCATTTTTTGGCATTCAAATTAAAGTATTAAAAAAAGAAAAGGAAAAAATTAAGCACTAAAATTTGTTGCTATTGATGCAACCTTCTATTAGTGATACTGGATCCAATTAAAAAATAATAATTTTACTAGATCTCAATTAACATATAAAAAAAAAGATCTTTATGTCATACTATCTGCATGTCAACCTTTTCTGGCATTCAACTTTTTGTTTTTTTTAAATGTTCATAATACCAGAGATCTCAACTGAATATAAAGCAGCATTAGGAGTACTTTGTAATCCATAATTTGGTTTTTAGAGGTGATATTGGAGAAGTAGACAAAGAAGTTACCCTTATTGCCACTTTGTAGAACTGTATAGCTTGAATGGTCCTTTACATACTTTTAAATCTGTTTTTTTTTTCACCTTGTAATTTCTTTACCCCAATTACCCCTTAATATATAACATGTGTCTGGGTAGATGGAATTGCATTTGTAGTAATAAAATCAAACATATATAATCCACCACCTCTGCCGTATTGTTCCTCATCATCTTCTCCATTCGTGTCTATTGGGTTCATTGATTTAAGAGTTATTTAAAAAACCACATGTGGTATACCCAAATTTTTGAGTCCACCCTCGTGTTATGGACACTATCATTTCACTACCTGTGTTTTGACCTCTAATTTCACAACGGCACGTATTAATTATTTATTGGGATCATTAGCTTGAAATTTTATATAATCAATTTTTGGAGTGACAGTAATTGTGCTCGTCTCTGTAGGCCTTTGGTTGGGCATATGTAAATAATCGACACAATACATGGGAGCAGTTCTACGTGTACTGGATATGTCCCTTTGTTGGGGCAATAGTATCAGCTTGGGTTTTCCGTGTTCTTTTCCCACCCCCTGTAAAGCAGAAGAAAGCCTGAAGATACAAAGGTGGTTCATCTTGACATAACAGGGTTTTTGTCGAGATTTTTCTGATGCTGAATTGGGATTAATTTTAGTTTTAGATTGTGGATATGGTTTGTGCTTGAAGGCAGTGCTACTATCATTTTTCGCCCTTTTTAATGCGCATTGATCAGCTGCGTTTCTTGAATAATATTACATGAAGTTCTTGTGATTAATATGTGTAGTGTAGGTCAGATCAGAGCAAATCATTATTTGGTCCAATATGATTCAACAATTGTGATAATGAATCAATGATTTGATTCATCATGTAATGGATTATTGATCTGTCTCATGATCCACTCGATTCAACGATACGGATCGTGATCCAAATATATCTATTTAATTATTATTTTTTTGTACAATTATATTAATTTATAAAATGCTATTATTTATAAAATTATATTATGTTACGAAAGAAATTCACTTAATCTACCTAAAAAACTTTACTTTCGCACTCTAATTCTTTTGAACTTTATCTGACTAAAAATTTTCGCTTTCTCTATTTAAAATTTAGTTCTGATCATAACCACATGGCCCCAAAAATTGCCAAGTTCAAATCTTTTTTATTATGCAAGAAACAGGGAAGAAGAAAAATAATTGCCATCAAAATTTTCCATCAGAGTTTCTTTTCTAGCATTTTTTTATTCTACTGCTTACAACTGAAGTACACAACATGGCCACATTATGTTGGATAAGTAAATATAAATACAAAAAGAATACTCCAATAAGGACATGCCCAAACACTCGAACAACACAAACCATTTTCAGAAATTTATTTATTTTGCTTTTAGCTACGCTGCTTCTAATCTTTGTGGAGAGAGGAAGTAGAGGAAAAAGAGGGCATGGTTTACCCGTGAAAGAGAGAGAATGCCATTGCTAGGAACGAAACCCTAGAATCGAGTGGGAGAGTAGAGAGCAGACAGTATTTTGTTTACGCCAGTTCGCTGTTTTGATCGAGTAAATTGGAACATACAGGATTTTTTTATTTTTTATTTTGAAAAATAATATATATTGCGAATGTCTACGTCAACTTTTTAATTGTTAGTTACGTGGTAGCCCGGCACCGCCCGCATGTTATTTGCTTAAAAAATTTAATACCAATGCTTTCATGAAGGATTGAACCTAAGACCTCTCCAACATACTAAAAAAGCATTTTGACCAACTGAGCTACAACAATTTTATACCTTACCTACAATCTTATTAATGTACATACGTTATTGTTACATAATATATATATATATATATATATTATTAATGTTATATATATATATATATATATAATATAGATGTATATGTATTTTTTTATATATATATATTATAGATGTGTATGCATGTATATATATATATATAACAATATTTGTTATTATTTATTTTCCTCTCTCTAAATTACCTTTTCCTTTCACAAGATTTTCAAAAGTTTTACAAAAATTGGTATAAATATATTAATATATATATATATGTTGTTATATATATATATATATATATATATATATATATATATATATTAGTAACGTGTATATATATATAATTATTAATTATATATATTATTAACGTGTATATATATAACAATATTTGTTATTATTTATTTTTCTCTCTCTAAGTTACCTTTTCCTTTCCCAATATTTTTAAAAGTTTTACAAAAATTGTTATATATTTATACGTTATTGTTATATATATATATAAAAAATTATATATATTATTAATGTTATATATATGTGTAACAATATATATATATATATTATTAATGTGTATATATAACAATATTTGTTATTATTTATTTTCCTCTCTCTAAGTTACCTTTTCCTTTCCCAAGATTTCCAAAAGTTTTATAAAAATTGGTATAAATATATTAATATATATATATATATATATGTTGTTATATATTATATATATATATATTATTAACGTTATATATATTATATATATATATATACGTTATTGTTATATATATATATATATTAGTAACGTGTATATATATATATAACAATATTTGTTATTATTTATTTTCCTCTCTCTAAGTTACCTTTTCGTTTCCCAATATTTTCAAAAGTTTTACAAAATTTATTACATATATATGTTATTGTTATATATATATATTATTAATGTATATATAACAATATTTATATATTTATATATTAGTAACGTATATATATACAATTATATAAATTATTAACGTTATATATATTAATATATTATTAATATATATTATTAACATTATATATATATATATATATATTAGTAACGTATATAATATAATAAAGATCATATAGCTCAGTTGGTAAGAGCTCTTGTTTAGTTGTAAGAGGTCATGAGTTCAAATCTTGACAAAGGCATTATTTTTTTTAAAAAAAATAAAAAGCCCGCGGACTGGCCCGGCCCGGCCCAACCCGGGCCACGGGCCTATAAATTTCAGCCCATAAAATGTCGGGCCTTTTTAGCCCGCCCGTAATTAGCCCGGCCCGTCTCTAGCCCAGCCCGTTTGCCAGGTCTACTGATTCGTTTCGCAATTATAATTCAACACAAATTTGTGGCAATACATTATAGGTCTCTCTCTTTTATTTTGGTAGATCAATGGATCAAATCAAATTTAATCCATGATTTGGCCCATTTAAAAATATTGATCTAATGGATCAAATTATCACAAAACAGTGAATGAAAGTCAAATCAAAGTCAAGATTTGACTCATTAACAATCCTAGTATAGTGGTTTGGGAGCATAGAACAGATATGTGCTCGTTTAACTTTTACGTTTGACTTTAAACGAGCCTGAGATTTAATGTACAAACTCGGCTCATTTAGAAAAACGAGTCAAGCTTGATCCGGGTTTAAGCGAGCTAGGCCTAGTTGCACTTAATTCGGCTCGTTTTACTTTTAATTATAAATTAAGTAATTTTTTTTATCAAATATTAAGCAAGTTAAACTTACTCGAGCCAAATCTAAATGAATTGGTCTTAAGTCGACCACCATATTATTAGATCTCGACTCGTTTAACTAAACAGGGCGATTTCACAGGCAACCGATGTGTTTACAACACTACCTAGCGGTGGTTAAAAACTAGAAACCAATCTACTTGGTCCAAGGACTAGTGTGACGCCCCCAAAATCGGTCCACACAACTCATTTTGAGTCGCCAATAATATTCCACAAAATACAAATATAAATACAAATTTTTCCATTTACAACTAATAAGTGTCGTGCAAAATACGACAACACAATACAAATACATCTTAAATTCTCAATACACTTATTGTCATACTAATAGTAAGGTATTCAGACACTTCTATTATCTCGGATCATCACTCCATTCCCCGGCTAGTCCCCGCTACACTCTCTTTTTCTGAGAAGAACAATGGAACAAAAAGGAAAAGGGTAAGCTCAAATAGCCCAGTAAGAAATATCATGACTAAGATAATGAAGAATAAAATTATCTTTAGTCTTCAACAATAATAAATCAGAGATATTTTAATTGTTCAGTAACAACAACTGCAGCGGAACGAACAATCCATTAGAAGAGTCAAGTAGATTATAATATCTACCATCTTCTACAAGTTAAAAGATCACCACCAATATTATGTCCCTGTAACACCAATCAATAATTCATGTTCAACAGCCTCTCTTTGCACTACGTGCCAAGGATATTTATTTGTAACACCAATCAACAAATTCAACAGCCTCTCTTTGCACTACGTGCCAAAGATATTTATTTGTATCACCATCGGTCATGATCACGCCAAACGCCAGTTCATCTTTACACTACGGGCCAAAGAGAACTTTCACCATACGCCTTTGTTTGTAACACCAAAAGTCATGATTATACCAATACACAGTTTGGTCAAAATCATGTCACGCCAGTTCATCTTTGCACTACGAGCCAAAGAGAACTATCACCACAATTTAAGTATGAGGATGAGGATGATGACAATGATACAGTGAGATTAAGGATAAGAAAAGCTCTATAATTTAATCAGTATCAAAGATTGACCAAATTGCTAACGCGATGACCAAATTGTGGAGTCAAATTCAAGAATGATATTCAAGAAATTATTTCATACTTCAACTATAACGTATAAAATAAAATAGAAAGATTCAAGTGAAAGGATATTAGATGAAGCACAAACTATTAAGCTACTAAGTTTCAGGGATTTTCACCATTTAAAAATATGATTTTGGAAACAAACAAAGATTTCTTATCATAAATGGAGAAATGTGAAATAAAAAGATATCCCGTAAAGAGTACAAAAGAAATGATACGTTATACGAGTATAACAGAATATATGAAACCGCAAATGGATTTTCACCCGTCATGCAATAATTCACGTAGACAGGTTATTTCCACAAAAGATTAATAAGTAATGAATACGACGGGTTATTCACCAGGTATGCGTCAATCCGCACGAACAGGTTATACCCACAAATTTATAAGGAACAAATGCAAAGGGATATTTACCAGGTACGACACTCCGTACATACAGGTTATTCCCACAGAGTAATAAGGAATGAATACAAAATGATATTCACCAGGTACGACACTCGTACATACAGGTTATTCCCACAGAATAATAAGGAATGAATACAAAAGGATATTCACCAGGCATGCGTCATACCGCACGGACAGGTTATCCCCACAAATTAATACAGAATGAATAACAACCTTTATGAGTATAATATCACTTACAAACATGAAAACAAATTATATTATATATGAGTATGAAAGAAATGATATTCCCTACCTTCGTTAACTGGATGTTACTTTCTATGAAGTTTATTAACTTTGGACAATACTAGTATTCTCACAAATACTCACAATAGCTTAGCACACTAAGAGAAACTTAAGAAATTTAGAGAGAGAGAGAGAGAAAGTATAGGCAATGAAGGTGTGAAAATTTCTTAAGCAAACCCTCCCTATTTATAGGAAAATCAAGGTGAGGGCATTTTGGTCATTTCCCCAACTTTTTCTTGGTTTATTTCGCTTATACCCTTGGCATATTCTTTTAATATCATCCATCCATTTTTTCTTCAATTTATATCATCCATCCATTTTTTCTTTAATCTATATCATCCATCCATTTTTTCTTCAATTTATATCATCTATCCATTTTTTCTTTAATCTATATCATCCATCCATTTTTTAAAAAAAGATTAATCCATTATCAAAAAGATAATTCCATTATCAAAAATTTTATTATTAATAAATCTATTTTTGTATTATTGTGTTAAATGTAGTAATATCACAGATAACATATACTTGCAATACTAGCAACCAGATTATTCCAAGGAAAGAGGGGGCCTTCCATAAAAATGACGCGCAATTAAATAACCCCTTTCCTTGAAAGAATTTCTAGACATTGTCAATAATGCTAAAATATCCTATCAAATAATATGAGTTACAGTATCGTGACAAATAATAAAAATATTATGCATATGCTACTGTAACAATTATTGAATCAAGATATTGTGCAATTGTTACTTTATCAATTATTGAATCAATAATATAAAACACTGTGGAACACCGTGTGCTACTGTGGAATACCGTGTGCTACTGTGGAATAACGCGTTTTACTGTTCTTTTTATCACTGGTATTTCAACAGTTATCGGTTAAAGTTTTGCCGTCAATTTCTATCACTTTCTATATTCGACAAAAGGAATATTCCCCGACATACTAGTTTGACTTTTTGTATAAATGAATAGTATATTTGTATGAATAGTATATTTGTATGAATAGTACTTTCGTATTTATACCGTATAATTTTCGTATCCAGCTTATATAAATGTTATGACGTAATTCGAAGATCGAAGAAAATGTAAAAGCGTTTTAGCGTGAATAGTATCCCGTGAATAGTGATCGCGTGAATAGTGATTTAGCGTTATTACTAGACATCTCAATTGTCACATTTCTCTAGTAACTTTATCATTATCGATTTAACACCTTTCTATTTAAAATAATAATAAGAAGAAAATTAAATTCTATTATTTAAAATTTTCGGGGTCTTACAATCTCCCCTCCTTATAAAACTTCGTCCCCGAAATTTACGTACGTACCTGGCATATCGAAGAGGTGAGGATACTTTGCTCTCATTTCGGATTCTAACTCCCAGGTCATTTCCTCAGCATCATGGTTTTTTCATAAAACTTTGACTTGAGGTATAACCTTTGAGCGTAGAATCTGCTCCTTCTTATCTAAGACCTTGACAGGTATTTCCTCATACGTTAAATCTTCTGCTATCTCGTCTGGTTCTAATTCAATAACGTGGTTTGGATCTTTCACATATTTACGTAGCATGGATATGTGAAAAACATTATGAACACGAAACATGCTCGGCGGTAAGGCGAGTCTGTAGGCCACAGTTCCTACTCGGTCGAAGATTTCAAATGGACCGATAAATCGAGGGTTGAGGTTTTTCCTCTTTTTTCGAATCCTGTATCTTCTTTCCATGGAGTAACACGTAAGAATACATGGTCTCCGATTTTGAATTCATCGTCCCTTCGATGAATATCATCATAACTCTTTTGTCGATCTTGTGCTGCTTATATATGTTATCATGTTCACGTGGGTTCGTGGAGTCTTTAACTCTATATTCATCCTTTATATGTCATCCAAAATGGGCCTTTACGTTGTCAGCATCGTACTCGTACTTGCATACGTTCTTCTACGCAATGCGTCAGCTACTACGTTCGCCTTTCCAAGATGGTATTGAATGGTATGGTCGTAATCCTTCAACAGCTCGAGCCAACGTCGTTGTCGCATGTTGAGTTCCTTCTGGGTGAAGAAATATTTGAGGCTTTTATGATTTGCATAGATTTCTATTTACTCTCATCTTTCTTCTTTACGAATAAAATAGGAGCACCCCAATGCGATGTATTCGAGCGTATGAAGTCGGTATCTAACAACTCCTGTAGTTGGGTTTTTAACTCCAGAAAATTCAATAGGAGCCATACATATGGGGTCTTAGAAATGAATTTTGTATTGGGTTCAAGGTCGATACAAAAATTTGATTTGACGGTCTAGGGGTAGGCTAAGAATTTCTTCGGGAAATACGTCATGAAACTTATTAACAACAGAAATATCAATCAAATTTGACGTATTTTTGTTTAAATCAGTTATATGGACTAAGAAATTTTGACATCCGTTTTTCAATAAACGAATGACTTTGTGGATAGAAATAACAGTTATTAATTTCAACGGTTTGGTTGCTTGAATTCGCATAATAGGTTGATTAGGAAAATGAAAACTAATGACCGACTTGAATCAAACAAGATTTATAGACTGTAGATGTAACGAATGTTTGTCCCAATGATGTTTCAACAAATAAGTCAAAATTTAATTTATTAGGGGTCAAGTTTAAACGTTGGGCACAAGCAGATAAAATAAAAGAGTGGGTAGAACCAGTATCTAATAAGGTATAGATTCGCAAGAGTTTACGATTAGCTCACCGGTTATGACGTTATCTGGTTGTAGTATTTCTTTCTCCCGCTCCACTAATTGAGCCCTATTCACGACATCCGAATATAGACGAATTTTATGATAAACGAGATACTTACGAATTTCTGGTTTCAAACCTCGTAGAAATATTCGTGTCATCCGTTCCTCAGTGTCCACCAAAAGGGATGCAAAACGCGACAACTCAGCAAACTTAGCTTCGTACTGTGACATCGTCATGTCGTTCTGTTCTAGTTTGATGAATTCCACCTCTTTCATATGGCGAATACTTTCCGGAAAATACTTCTCGTTAAATAATTCTTGGAATTCGACCCAAGACATCTCGAGTGCCGAGTGACGGGTTCGTTTCACGGATTCTCACCAATGATCCGCTTCTCCTCGTAGCATAAAAGTGGCGAAAGGAACCTTTTGTTCGTCTGTGCAACGCAGTACATCAAATATCTTTGTTAATTGTTTAAGCCACGACTCTGCCTTGAGTGGATCTGGCTTGCCAAAAAATTTAAGTAGTCCTAACTCTTTGAACTGTTTGGCAGTGACCATTTGTATGTTACCAGCGTTTTCACCAGTATTATAGATAGGAGCTCTTCTCGTCTGGTTCTGCATGAATTGCATGAAGTTCCTAAAAATTTCATCATTCATTCTGCTGTTAGCATCATGATTAGCATCATGATGTTCTGAGTTTGCACCCGTATTATTTGTAGCTTCCTAATTTTCAGCCATACTTGTCTCATAGTGAATCTCTTGGTTTTCAGAAGCCATTCTGAAATGTGATCACAAAACAAATATAGTAAAAGAAATAGACATGCAACATCTTATCCCTATAACCAAACCAATTACTAAAAAAAAACAAAATAGCTTAAGTAGGACACACTAGCGAAGGATTTTACTCGTCTCTCCCCTCCTAGTTCTAATCCCAGATCTCTACCAAAGATCATATCCCTAAGCTCTGATACCAACCGTGACGCCCCCAAAATAGGTCCACACAACCCATTTTGAGTCGCCAATAACATTCCACTAATACAAATACAAATTTTCCCATTTACAACTAATAAGTGTCGTGCAAAATACGACAACACAATACAAATACATCTTAAATTCTCAATACACTTATTGTCACACTAATAGTAAGGTATTGAGACACTTTTATTATCTCGGACCATCACTCCATTTCCCGGCTAGTCTCCCGCTACACTCTCTTTTCCTGAGGAGAACAATGGAACAAAAAGAAAAAAGGGTGAGCTCAAATAGCCCAGTAAGAAATATCATGACTAAGATAATGAAGAATAAAATTATCTTTAGTCTTTAACAATAATAAATCAAAGATATTTTAATTGTTCAGTAACAACAACTGCAGCGGAATGAACAATCCATTAGAAGAGTCAAGTAGATTATAATATCTACCATCTTCTACAAGTTAGAAGATCACCACCAATATTATGTCCCTGTAACACCAATCAATAATTCATGTTCAACAGCCTCTCTTTGCACTACGTGCCAAAGATATTTATTTGTAACATCAATCAACAAATTTAACAGCCTCTCTTTGCACTACGTGCCAAAGATATTTATTTGTAACACCATCGGTCATGATCACGCCAAACGCCAGTTCATCTTTGCACTACGGGCCAAAGAGAACTTTTACCATACGCCTTTGTTTGTAACACCAAAAGTCATGATTATACCAATACACAGTTTGGTCAAAATCATGTCACGCCAGTTCATCTTTGCACTACGAGCCAAAGAGAACTATCACCACAATTTAAGTATGAGGATGAGGATGATGACAATGATACAGTGAGATTAAGGATAAGAAAAGCTCTATAATTTAATCAGTATCAAAGATTGACCAAATTGCCAACGCGATGACCAAATTGTGGAGTCAAATTCAAGAATGATATTCAAGAAATTATTTCATACTTCAACTATAACGTATAAAATAAAATAGAAAGATTCAAGTGAAAGGATATTAGATGAAGCACAAACTATTAAGCTACTAAATTTCAGGAATTTCACTATTTAAAAATAAAGTTTTGGAAACAAACAAAGATTTCTTATCATAAATGGAGAAATGTGAAAGAAAAAGATATCCCGTAAAGAGTACAAAAGAAATGATACGTTATACGAGTATAACAGAATATATGAAACCGCAAATGGATTTTCACCCGTCATGCAATAATTCACGTAGACAGGTTATTTCCACAAAAGATTAATAAGTAATGAATACGACGGGTTATTCACCAGGTATGCGTCAATCCGCACGAACAGGTTATACCCACAAATTTATAAGGAACAAATGCAAAGGGATATTTACCAGGTACGACACTCCGTACATACAAGTTATTCCCACAGAATAATAAGGAATTAATACAAAAGGATATTCACCAGGTACGACACTCGTACATACAGGTTATTCCCACAGAATAATAAGGAATGAATACAAAAGGATATTCACCAGGCATGCGTCATACCGCACGGACAGGTTATCCCCACAAATTAATACAGAATGAATAACAATTTTTATGAGTATAATATCGCTTACGAACATGAAAGCAAATTATATTATATATGAGTATGAAAGAAATGATATTCTCTACCTTCGTTAACTGGATGTTACTTTCTATGAAGTTTACTAACTTTGGACAATACTAGTATTCTCACAAATACTCACAATAGCCTAGCACACTAAGAGAACTTAAGAAATTTAGAGAGAGAGAGAGAGAGGAAGTATAGGCAATGAAGGTGTGAAAATTTCTTAAACAAACCCTCCCTATTTATAGGAAAATCAAGGTGAGGGCATTTTGGTCATTTCTCCAACTTTTCTTGATTTATTACGCTTATACCTTTGGCATATTCTTTTAATATCATCCATCCATTTTTTCTTCAATTTATATTATCCATCCATTTTTTCTTTAATCTATATCATCCATCCATTTTTTCTTTAATCTATATCATCCATCCATTTTTTCTTTAATCTATATCATCCATCCATTTTTTTCAAAAAGATTAATCCATTATCAAAAAGATAATTCCATTATCAAAAATTTTATTATTAATAAATCTATTTTTGTATTATTGTGTTAAATGTAGTAATATCACAGATAACATATACTCGCAATACTGACAACCAGATTATTCCCAGGAAAGAGGGGGCCTTCCATAAAAATGGCGCGCAATTAAAGAACCCCTTTCCTTGACAGAATTTCTAGACATTGTCAATAATGCTAAAATATCCTATCAAATAATATGAGTTACAGTGTCGTGACAAATAATAAAAATATTATGCAGATGCTACTGCAACAATTATTGAATCAAGATATTGTGCAATTGTTAATTTATCAATTATTGAATCAATAATATAAAACATTGTGGAACACCGTGTGCTACTGTGGAATAACGCGTTTTACTGTTCTTTTTATCACTGGTATTTCAACAGTTATCGGTTAAAGTTTTGCCGCCAATTTCTATCACTTTCTATATTCGACAAAAAGAATATTCCCCGACATACTAGTTTGACTTTTTGTATAAATGAATAGTATATTCGTATGAATAGTACTTTCGTATTTATACCGTATAATTTTCGTATCCAGCTTATATAAACGTTATGACGTAATTCGAAGATCGAAGAAAATGTAAAAGCGTTTTAGCGTGAATAGTACCCCGTGAATAGTGATCGCGTGAATAGTGATTTAGCGTTATTACTAGACATCTCAATTGTCACATTTCACTAGTAAATTTATCATTATCGATTTAACACCTTTCTATTTAAAATAATAATAAGAAAAAAAATTAAATTCTATTATTTAAAATTTTCGGGGTCTTACAACTAGGCTATGCAGAACTGATCTCAACAATTTATATCAGCAAATTGAGTAGTGAGGACTTCAACTGCTATCTTAGAGAAGTCAGCTTTCAAAAAGTTTGTGTTGTGCTTGGGTATGTGTTCTTTTGCCCCTATTTTTTAGAAGGGTTAATTGCAAATTATACCTCGAAATATATATCCTTTTACCATTTGTACTCCGATGTTTAAACGCTCTCATCCCGCTACCCAAAGTACTGTTTAGTTACCATAACTGACACTTTTGTAATTTTCGGCCAAAAAAGTGGTCGAAACTGCCATGTGTTTCGGTAGTGTATGTATAAATACAATTTGACCAGATTTTTATACACTTAACCGTATAAAACCTTTGAAAACCTAATTAATTAGATTAAGTAATACATTTATACTAACTAATACAATAAATTACAAATTTACAAACCTAATTTTGTTTTCTTTTTCCTCTTCCCCATCTTCCATTACCATGGAACTCACCAAAAATTTCAAAATCTAAAATACCCAAACTATTCATCCTCTTCCCTTGTAACTATTCATGAAGCTCGAAAATCTCAAACTAAAATCCCCAATTAGTTTAACATCTTCAAAATTTTGTCCAATCTCAAACCCATTCATTTTCTCTCTCTAAGAGGAAGAACCAAAAACTTAAACCCAAACTCAGAAGTTTTCAGAAATCTCATGAGCAGAGGAAGAACCTAACATGAGTAGAGGAAGAACCAAAACCCAAACCAAGAATTTTAGAAATCTCAAGACCCATAAATTCCAAACCACAATCAAAGAAACCAAGCGTAAGATCAAACCCATCTATTATCTCATACACCAAACCCAGAAAAATTAAAGAAACAAACCCATAACAGGTCTAGCACCAAACGTAAGATCAAACCCAAATCGAGCCCTTGATTTAAGCATCCATGGTGATCGCGACCAAAACCAGTCGCATCAATCGTAAATCTGGGTTTGAACCTTCGAGATCTTTTACAAAAATTCGCCATAATTCGAGGACCCTTGGGTGGATAATGAAGATGAAGATCAAATGAAAATGAAAGATATGAAGATGGAGATTTTTACTTTGTTTTAGTTTGATGAACGAAATTAGATGGAATTAGAGGACCTTTTGGTTTGTTGCTCTAATTTGTTGTCTATTTTGGTTTGTTGAATGAGATGGAATTAGATTAATGAAATCCCCAAATTGTTTGAATTTTTTACCCTTTATTTTGTTAATCCAGTATTTCACATGTATTTCTACAAATTAATTAAGTCAACTACAGTATTTATACGGTCAACAATATTTAAATATTAAATTATGACACGTGGTCATTTTTCGACAAAAAATTGACCGAAAATCTGAATAAGCTCCATCGTGCTTACTTAATAGTACTTTGGGTAGCGGGATGAGAGCATTTAAATATCGGGGTACGAATGGTAAAAAGGTGTATACTTCGGGGTTTAATTTGTAATTAACTCTTTTTAGAATAAATTGTAAATAATCACATGCGATTGATTTAGAATTATTTGTAGTCACCTATAGTTTAAAAGTGAAGTTTTAACCATCTGTGGTTTCATAAACATAACAAACTAACTCAATTTTATCTAAATTAACCGATAGTGTAATCCACTTGCCCAAAAGTAAGTGAGTTTAGCTTCAATGTCTATATTTTTCTTTAAAATGGCAATGTTATTCTTTAAAATATTATTTTTGTCCCCAAATTATCCTATATAAAACTTTGATTGAAAATCCATTACTTAAAAAAATCACACCAAAATATTTTGAACTTTTTTCTTTGAAGGTAAATGCTATTTAATTTTATTTCCTCCATCCGTTCCAAAATTAAGAATATTATTGATTTTTTATAGTCAAACTAAGACATTTTCAAATTCAAAATTGAATTGAATTCTTTTAATTTTAATTGATATAACGATGACATTTCTAAACTATCTAACAAGTAAGATTTAATTTTTTAATAATTTTAAATGAACTATCTCAATTTTGAGTTTGAATATCTCTTAAATTGACTTTCAAAAGTCAATTATGATCATATAATTTGGAACGGATATAGTATTATTTTCCATTTGTGTTTATTAACTTATTAAACAAAAATTTTAATTATTTTTATAAAGATCATCGTGTCTTCATCAATCACAAGTTATGAAAGAAATTGAGAAAATTTGTTAACATTGCTCATTTATGTAATGAAGTTGCCTATATTCTTATTCAAATTACCTCTCTGACTGAGTTGTGATTTCTTAATATTTTTTCAAACTCCGGATAAAAGAAAGCAGCAGGCGCCCATAAAAGCTCTACAATATTTTTGACTTGTTTATGTCTAATTAGAATCATCTTAATATCTATACATATATATGGAGGGTAACAAAGTATTTACACGCCGTTAGTAGTGGAGTGAGAGTATGTTATATTTTTGAAAGTACAGGTGGTTGTAAGTTCACTTTTAAATTACAAGTGACTATAAGTAACTTTGAGTAAACCATATGTTAGCTTTGAAAAGGCCGTGGCTAAAAGGATCACTAATTAATCTTATTACCAAAATTTCACCACCTTTTCAATGGGTGAAATAAAGTGGAATAAATGTATTTGTTCAAAACCAGAACTTAAAAGTGAGAAAGGGAAGTAGAGTGTAACTAAATGCGTTTGTTTAGAAACAAAACTTGAAGTGACAAAGAGATGTGCAAGACACGCATGATATTTCCTCGTTCTTATAGATGTCTGTTACTCCGTTTTCATTGAACCACTCATAAATTCTTTGGATCAACAGAACAATGGCAACAAAAGCCTGCATTTTCCTCTTTAGGCTGAGTTCATAGACCAAAAGTAGACCTGACAATTTAGGTTGAGAACTATATAATTAACTAAAACCGCTTGGATCTATTGGATTGGTTAACTAGTTTTTATGTTATGAATTGGTTCAGACCCATATTATTAATTACAAATATGAGTTAAAACTAATTTAACTAGTTTTGACTCATATTAATCTATAATAGTTTTGGTCCATATTAACTACAACTAACAGGTAGAGTTTTGTAAAGAAAATTAAATTTCTTTATATGGATGGGTCTCTCAATGTCATTGCAATTTAACATTATACTAACCATTTACTACAATCATGACGCGGACCCACCCAAGTTAGACATCCTCGTTAGTTTAGTTTCTCTCTCTAAATTTCACAATGTAGAAATGTATACATAAACATTCTGTATATAAATTTATTGCTGCTTTATGCTTGGTCATAATACACATTTTGTATTAAAATTTCCTCTATTTGGAGTGTAATTAGAGTGAGAATTAAGTACAGTTATTTAAAAAAAACAACTTAATTTTAATTTGTTACTACTATTATTTTGTTTTTTTAAAAAAAAGTAGTTGAAGAAAAATAACTTATTTTTAATTTGTTACTGCTATTATTTAAAATAAAGCATAAACCGGCAATAAATTTACAATTTAAAATAAAGCATAAAACAGCAATAAATTTCTACACTAATATTGAACCAGATCGATAAAGTACAATAAGAGAAAGTAAATAAAGAATTAAGAGAGAAAATGTATAAAAGAATTTAAAGAGAGAGAGAGAGAGAAGTGTACAAAATTTCTAGAGAGAAAGTATACAAAATTTCTAGAGAGAGAAACACAAAAAATTTTAGAGAGAGAAAATATATTAATCTATTTTAGAAAGATAATGTATGAGAAAAATTAGAGAGAGATAATTAATTAAAGGAAGATGGAAAAAAATAAAGTACATAAATCTCAAAAAGTAAAATATGGGTCGACCTATATTAAAACTATAACCATTTGAGTTCAAACTATACAAAACATATTTAAAATAGATAATGTGTTTTTAGTTCTTATTTAGACCCATAATTATTTTATGTAAACTAAAATCAAATCAAACCCATATTTTGTCGGGTATAACCAAAAGTGATAGTTTAATGGTTAAGGTCTCTTATTTTACTGTGCGAGGTCACATGTTTGAGTCTTAACAAAAGTCAAAAGAAATTAATTAATCAAGAAGTTAAGTTTTTTCTAAGTTTCCCTCTAATTTCCCTCCTAACTCCTTTCCTAGATTCCCCCTAGACCGTTAAGATGAAATATATCTCTAAATTAAATTATAATAGAATAGATTCAAACAAAAAAAAAATGAAAAAAAACTGAGTCCATCCATTGATTGCTTCATTGAATTTACGCATGCACAAACGAGTTGCCTAGCCTGGTTCTATTCGGGTCTAGCGAACTTTGATCGTTGATCAGGTCAGGCCAGTCCTAGGTCGTGACGCTCTCTTTTTTTAAACTTTTAATTTTAAGTATCAAATATTAAATATTAAAAACATAAAATTAAAAACTATAAAATATAGAATGATTAGTTTTTCAATTTCCCAAAAGTCACCGAATTTATGTTTGTTATGGTTTTTAGACTTGAAGCACAAATCAATTCACAGACTGTATTTATATGCATACATAACTTCAATTGATAAAGAGAGAAAAAGAAAAGGACGGTATAATTAAGCTAGTGTACATTTTGTTAGTAATTATTTTATGATCTCGGTCATAAATAGAAGTGGACTTAAAACATTTACTAATAGTTCTAGTTAAGATTTATTTATGATTAAGAAGGAAAATGCGAACATAAGTGCTGCCATTTACCCATACATTAACGTTATTATACATGTATGTGTGACTTGACTACTCGAGTATAATTAAAGTTGGTTAAGGGCACTTGAGCTTGTTGGCATTTTTTGTTTTGGGTTGAGTTATGCTGAGGTTGGGCTTGGGGTTTGGTTGACCAGGCCTGTAGGTCCCAGGCCTCAGGCCAGACCAGTCCTAGACTTTTTGCAGGCCATGTCAAACCAGGCTGAGGAAAATTTTGTGGTTTATTGAAGGCCTTCAGGCTGGGCTTTAATCAGCCTAGACTTTAATTAAATTTTATTCATGCCTAATTGAATTGCATTGCATTGCATCGATCCATTTGAGGGTATAAATTAAGCAGCGAAATCAAATTGATATTTAGAAAACAAAGATTTAATTTTTTATCTCAATAATTTTAAAATAATAATTATTTTTTTATCATTGTTACCAAAAACTCCCACTTACTGATAGGAATTAATTATGCCCGAGTTTTAGGACTAAATAAACTAATCGACGGAACCACTCCACCCAAACTACCCCTTCATCCCATGTGAGCATAAACAAATCCCAAACTACTTAAATAGATACCGACACGTTCATCCCATGGATACCCAAACGACTCAAATACTGATACTCCCTACAAATACTGATATACTCCCAACGTTCTCTAAAGATAATTACTTCATCCATCCCTAAACGGATAAACAAAATATAATTTGTATATATATTAAGAAAAAAAAAGAGTAAAAAAATTTTAAATTTAATATTAGTATAAAGTGATAAGTACTTTTTATATTGGTGGATTCTACTAAATGACTAAACTACTCTTCACTTTATGTACTTTATCTCATCTTTTTGAGAATAAAAATATTTATACATTTAATCATCTTTTTAGAGATGATGGAGTAAAAGAATAAAATATACTCACAGCCATCACTAGGGATGCACAAATGGCCTACGCTTTGGCCTTGGTTCGGCCTGGGCCTGGCCTGATCAAAGCCTGGACCGGTCAGGGCCGGCCTGCTAGGCTGTAAAGAGGCCACCTTCTTTGACTTAAAGCTCGGTCTGCCCTGGCCTGACAAAAAGCCTAGCTTGGCCTGACCTGGGGCCTGGTCTATCAATCCGACCTAGGTCTGACCATTCCCACAGCCACTACACTGCCCCACTTGACCATTTCTATGAGTCCATAGCCCAATTCAACTTCAAGCTAATTAATTAATTAGATATGAGTCTAGGCTTGTCCTAATTCAATAAGAAAAAATAAAATAAAATAAAATAAGCAGCTCAAGCCATAGTTTTAATTTGTAAAGTGTAATACATTAGCTTTAATTAATACATCAATATGGTTTAAAATTTTAATTATTCATTCTTGATTTCTTATAAATACATTTAATTAATATATTAGTTGATTTATTTAAATATTTAACATTAAAAGTTAGTTGATTAAATATTAATAATAAGTTAGTTTCTTCTAAATACTAATATTTAACATTAAAATTTTATTAATATTCTTTGTTATTTTTAATGTTAAATATTAACAATAATTAATACATCAATAAACTAATTATTAATGTTAAACATTAATAATAAGTTAGTTTCTTGTAAATACTCTAGTTCTTCATCAAAAATTTTATTAGCTTATATTTTTAATATTTAACATTAAAATTAAAAAAACAAAAAAATGGCGGGGAGGGGGAAGTTGGACCAGACTGACCTAGGCCTGACCTGACCTACAAGCCTAACCAGACTAGACTTTAAAAGGCCAAGGTCTGGCCTGACAAATCGAAGTTAATGCCTTGGCCTGACCTGGTCAAAACCTAATGTCATGCTCAGCCCAAAGCAGACAAGGCTGACTTGTTGTACACCAATACCCCTCACATTCCTACGCATAACCATAACAACGCTCATTATCCCTCTAATTTTTTAAGTAACACTCATCACATTTATGTTAATCAAAGAGGTAGGAAATATTATTTAAAAAACTAGACAAGTAGCGAATGTTATTATGATTATCTACAGGGTCAGTATATTTGACTCTAATTAAAATATAAAATATATTTGTCTCTTAAGAGAGATTTAAAATGTACGATTCATATTTTATTCTATATTAGAAATACTTAAATATGACATGCTATTTTTTTATAAAAAATGAATTAATAGAAAATTTGATAGTTCCACAAAACTCTATTCACATAAATAATAAATGTGACTCATATTTATTTGAGCAAAATTTTGTAAAAATATTAAAATTTACTTGTGGGAATAAGAATTCCCCAAAAAAAAAACAAATCACCCCGTATGCTAGATGGAGTTCATTATCAATAAAATTAAAATAATGTTAGAAGTTTTAAATTTTTTATCTCAAATAATATTTAAAATTATATGACATAATTATTTTTTTAAAGTGGTATTCGACCATTCCAACTTATAAGATCATTTAAAAGTTAATTTAAAATATTTTTCAAGCTCAAAATAGAGATCATTTATTAAAAAAATGTGAAATAAGAAATTTTACAATAAGTAATAATTTTTAGATAATTTAAAGAATCCATGTCATTTTGACTTTAAAAATGTCCTACGTTAACTGTAAAAAATAAATAATAATCCTATATTTTAGAACAAAAAGAGTATTATTTATCTTACTCACTATCACATCGGTTAAGATTAAAATTTTAAAACTTTGAACATTATTCATACTAGTTTATGTGGCATACACTATTTGTGTGAAATTAAAAAAAATAAAATATTTAAATAAAATTTAAAAAATATGAACCAAAAAATATAAGAGAGAAAATAGGGATAGTAAATAAGGTCCGACTATGGTGAAGTGAACTTCATGGTAAGTTCACTTCATGGCCAATACACTATTGATACGCAGGCAAAGAAATCACTCTCCCATTTGCGTGTCACCGCTGTATTGGTCATGACGTGAACTTACCATAAATTTCACTTAATAAGAGAGAAAAAAATAAGATATTTAATTGACATATTGTGATAGAGTTTAAAGAAATAACCATCCCCTCTCTTCCCCCTTTATTATAATATAGATAGATAGGCAAGTACCTTTTTATTCTCTGTTGTAAAACATACTAAGCATACAATAATAAAAACTATATAATTATAATAATACCATATACCTAATAAAGAGAGTAATAAGAACAATAATTAGTAAAGAAAATAAGAGAGCATTCAATATGTATGTCAATGTGTATCTCCTTCATTTTCTTCATCATACTTCTATATATAGGCACATTTGAAGAATAAATGTGGAAGATGAAAGCATTCCACCATCATATTGGAGAGTGCATTAATAGTATTAAGTATTATAGTTGGAGATGCATTAATGTATCATCATAGACATCCACTATATATATATATATATATATATATATATATATATATATATATATCATATTTTATAACACTCCCCCTTGGATGTCTATGGTATAGCCATATGCATTAAGTATTGCCTCATTAAAAACCTTACCAGGAAAAACCCAATGAGAAAAAAACTTGGTTAAGGAAAAAAGAGTGCAGTGCGTATTAGCTCCCCCTCATGAATGTATCACCTTGAGACATTAAGTTGCCGCATTCCAATATTGCATCGCAATCTTTCAAATGTTGTAGCTGGCAATGCTTTGGTGAACAAATCTGCTAAATTATCTTTTGAGCGAATTTGTTGAACATCAATGTCACCACACTTATCAAGGTCATGTGTGAAAAAGAATTTCGGTGAGATGTGCTTCGTTCTATCTCCTTTGATGTATCCTCCCTTTAATTGAGCTATGCATGCAACATTGTCTTCGTATAGAATGGTTGGAGTTCCTTTGCTGGAGGATAAACCACATGTTTCACGAATATGTTGAGTCATTGATCTCAACCACACACATTCTCGGTTTGCTTCATGGATTGCAATTATTTCAGCATGATTAGATGAAGTGGCGACTAATGTTTGCTTTGTAGATCTACATGATATAGCAGTATTACCACACATAAACAGATAACCTGTTTGAGATCGACCTTTATGTGGATCAGATAAATATCCTGCATCAGCATATCCGACTAATTCATGATTATCATTATTTGAATAAAATAAGCCCATATCCATAGTTCCTCGTAGGTAACGAAAAATATGTTTAACTCCATTCCAATGTCTCTCGATAGGAGAAGAACTATATCTTGCTAGAAAATTCACAGAGAATGCTATATCAGGTCGTGTATTATTAGCAAGATACATTAGCGCACCAATTGCACTGAGGTATGGTACTTCAGGACCAAGTAATTCTTCGATATCCTCACGAGGTCTAAAAGGGTCCTTTTTCACATCAAGTGATCGAACAACCATTGGGGTACTTAATGGATGTGCTTTATCCATATAAAATCTTTTAAGAACTCTATTTGTGTAAGTTGATTGATGAATGAGAATTCCATCTGCTAAATACTCGATCTGCAGGCCGAGACAAAATTTTGTTTTTCCTAAATCTTTCATCTCAAATTCTTTCTTTAAATAATTTATTGTCTTTGGTATCTCTCCATGAGTTCCAATAATATTTAAATCATCAACATACACTGCAATAATGACAAAATCAGATTCTGACTTCTTTATAAAAACACATGGGCATATGGGATCATTATTATACCCGTCTTTCAATAAATATTCACTAAGACGATTATACCACATGCGTCCAGATTGTTTTAACCCATACAGGGACCTTTGCAACTTGATTGAGTAAACTTCTCGGGGATTTGAATTATATGCTTCAGGCATTTTAAAACCTTCAGGGATTTTCATATAAACATCATTATCAATTGACCCATATAAATAAGCTGTAACAACATCCATTAGACACATATCTAATTTTTCATGAGTTGCCAAGCTAATAAGATACCGAAATATAATTGCATCTACCACGGGAGAATATGTTTCATCGTAATCAATGCTAGGTCTTTGTGAGAATCCTTGTGCCACAAGTCGTGCCTTATATCTTACGATTTCATTTTTCTCATTTCGTTTTCGCACAAATACCCATTTATACCCAACTGGTTTTACTTCTTCAGGAGTTTGGACTATAGGTCCAAAAACTTCACGTTTTGCAAGTGAATTTAATTCTGTCTGGATTGCTGCTTTCCATTTTTGCCAATCATTTCTGCGTCTACATTCTTCGACGGATTTGAGTTCAAAATCCTCGTTTTCATTAATGATATCAAGCGATATATTATATGAAAAAATATTATCTACAATTATTTCATTTCGGTTCCATCTTTTCTTGGTAGAGATATAACTTATTGAGATCTCTTTATTTTCACTGTTTTCAGGTACTGAACCTCTTCTGGGGTTTTTTGATCCTCTTCTGGGGTTTTATGTTTAGAGATGTCTATATCCTCATGAATATTTTCCTCCTCAATAATGACAACTTGATTATTTACTCCTTTTCTCTTTCGAGGATTTTTGTCTTTTGAACCGGTTGGTCTACCACGCTTCTGACGTGCCTTAGACTCATTTGCTATAATTTTTGCGGATTGTCCTATTGGGACTTCAATCCGGGCTGGAGCATTTACAGCTGGTATATGAGATTTGGTTACTCCTTTTGAGTCAGTGAATGCATTTGGTAGCTGATTTGCTATATCTTGCAAACGAAGTATATTTTGAACTTCTTGTTCACATTGTTTTGTGCGAGGATCAAAGTTCAATAATGACAATGCATTCCATGTAATATCTTTATCCAGTTGTTTAATTTCTCCCCCTAATGTTGGAAACATGGTCTCATCAAAATGACAATCGGCAAATCGTGCCGTAAATGAATCACCTGTCACGGGTTCAAGATATTTAATTATCGATGGGGATTCAAACCCAATATATATTCCCAACCTCCTTTGAGGACCCATTTTTGTACGTTGTGACGAATAAATTGGAACATATACCGCGCAACCAAATATCTTTAGATGGGAAATATTTGGCTCATGACCAAAAACCAATTGTAATGGAGAGAATTTGTGATATGTTGTTGGCCTAATGCGTATAAGTGCTGCTACATGTAAAATAGCGTGCCCCCAAACAGAGATAGGAAGTTTTGTTCTCATGAGCAATGGTCTTGCAATTAACTGAAGGCGTTTAATAAATGATTCAGCAAGACCATTCTGAGTATGAACATGAGCAACATGAAGTTCATTGTTTATCCCAAGTGACATGCAATAATCATTAAATGCTTGAGATGTGTATTCACCAGCATTATCAAGACGAATATTCTTGATTATATGATCTGAAAATTGTGCTCGTAATCTAATAATTTGAGCCAATAATCTTGCAAATGCCAGGTTGCGAGTTGATAATAAACACACATGTGACCATCTTGTAGATGCATCTATTAAAACCATAAAATATCTAAATGGTCTACATGGTGGGTGAATAGGCCCACAAATATCCCCTTGAATACGTTCTAGAAATCTTGGGGATTCAATCCCAATTTTAGCTGGAGATGGTCTAATGATTAATTTGCCTTGAGAACAAGCAGCACATAAGAATTCCTTAAATTGAAGAATCTTCTTGTTCTTTAATGGATGACCGTGTGAATTCTCAATAATTCTTCGCATCATTATTGATCCGGGATGGCCCAACCGGTCATGCCAAATAATAAAATTATTTGGTTTATTGAACTTCTGGTTCGTTATTACATTGATTTCAATTGTACTAATATTTGTGTAGTACAAACCTGAAGATAAAACGGGTAATTTTTCTAATATTTGTTTTCCAGTACTGACATTTGATATAATATAAATATATTCTATACCATTGTCATTGGCAGTCTCGATATGATACCCGTTAAGACGTATATCTTTGAAACTTAGCAAATTTCTTATCGACTTAGTAGAGAACAAAACATTATTAATAATAAATTTTGTTCCACAACGAAGCATTATATTGGCTCTACCAGAGCCTTCTATCAATTATGCTGAACCTGATATTGTATTCACTTTTGCTTTCATCATTCGTAGATTTGAAAAATATTGCTTATGCCTGAGAATGGTATGCATCGTTGCGCTATCTACTAAACATATATCTTCACCACTGATAATGGTCTCATTTATACCATGATGGAAATCCATATTTTCTTCACGAAAAAGAATAAATATGTAATAAGTTCATAATAAGATATTATTATAACACAATCTTTTACATTAAACAAGCCAACATAAAAAGAAGAAAACAAAATACATAGAAATATATTAGCATAAAAGAAACATACATAAAGGATTGACATAATTATAAACTAATTATTATCATTACAAGAAATGTCCACTTTCTCATTATTTTGCTCAAAAAAATCTGCAACGTCAAGGTACGTCATATCAAAAGGGTCAGAATAAATATCATTATTATCTTGATGTGGGTGAGAAAAATTTATTTCTATGTTTTTCTCCTTTCTTTTTAATGAGGACTGGTATAAATTAACAAGATGTTTAGCCGTACGACAGGTACGAGACCAGTGTCCTTTCATTCCACACCGATAACAAATATTTTCTTCCTTCTTATTATCTCTGTTATATATATTCTTCCCTCTTTCTTGTTTCTCTTCATTCTGTGAAGATTTGTTAAAATTTGATGAATTACGAACATCATAGTTATGGTAATTAAATCGTCTTCGCCCATGGCCACGTCTACGACCTCTATTATGACCACGACCACGGCCATAATTATTATTATATCTCGTAACATTCACTTCGAGGAATGGAGCTGAACCAGTTGGTCGTGATTCATGATTTTTCATTAAAAGCTCATTATTTTGTTCAGCCACAAGAAGACATGAAATCAGTTCAGAGTATTTCTTAAAACCCCGTTCTCTATATTGCTGCTGCAGGAGCACATTTGAGGCATGAAAAGTGGAGAATATTTTTTCTAACATATCTGCATCAGTGATATTATCTCCACATAATTTCAATTTAGAACTGATTTTAAACATTGCAGAATTATATTCACTTACCGATTTAAAATCCTGCAATCGTAAATGTATCCACTCATAATGAGCTTTTGGGAGAATAACTGTCTTTTGATGGTCATATCTTTCTTTCAAATTTTTCCAAAGAACAAGAGGATCTTTTATTGTGAGATACTCTAACTTCAACTCCTCATGAAGATGATGACGCAAGAAAATCATGGCTTTTGCCTTGTTTTGACTAGATGTTTCAGTACCATCTTTAATGGTGTCTCCAAGACCTATGGCATCTAGATGAATTTCGGCATCGATGATCCATGACAAATAATTCTTTCCCGTAATATCAAGTGCCACAAACTCAAGTTTGGCAAGATTTGTCATTGTAACTTCATAAAAATATCAAAAACAATTATTAGAAATTTAGTTTATCATAATAAATATTAAATAAATATTCGAACAAATATTAAATGATTAATACGTAGTTAAACAATATTTTGCTTGAATGTGCAATTAAACATTCTACTATTTTTTTTATTATTATATAAATATACTGCATGCAATTAACAAGTGATTTTATTATTTAAATAAACTCATCTCCATAATATTTGTATATATATAAACATACCTTATGCTTCTTATCAACAAATCAAATATAATTATCTGCTTTAAGACGAAAATGAGGAGCAATTCGTACTGATAACGTGGTGTAAAACATACTAAGCATACAATAATAAAAACTATATAATTATAATAATACCATATACTTAATAAAGAGAGTAATAAGAACAATAATTAGTAAAGAAAATAAGAGAGCATTCAATATGTATGTCAATGTGTATCTCCTTCATTTTCTTCATCATACTTCTATATATAGGCACATTTGAAGAACAAATGTGGAAGATGAAAGCATTCCACCATCATATTGGAGAGTGCATTAATAGTATTAAGTATTATAGTTGGAGATGCATTAATGTATCATCATAGACATCCACTATATATATCATATTTTATAACACCCTCTTTCTTTTTATATTTTAAAAATAAAAAAAATTTGCCCACACTTAAATCATGCTTGCATCAAACATGATTTATTTTATGCAAGAGACTTGTCGTATTTCTCGTCGCAGAGAAGATCGCAGAGAAGATGAGTCACGATGTGTGTGTTGTATTTCTCGTCGCAGTTTTAAAAGACATTGTATTTGTACGTGTGTTCTATCCAATGCGTTGTACTTCCCTTTCTCACCAAAAAAATAATAATAAATAAAAATAAAATAATATATAAAAAATTGTGCTCATGTTTCATGTTTTGTTTTTTTGTTTGAATTGATGTGATGGAGGGAGAATCTATAGGGATATAAGAGTTCCCTCCTCATAGATAAGTCTGTCACTCCTTTTTCACTTATAAATTCTTTGGATCCACATAGCAATGGCAGCAAACTCCTGCATTTCCCTCTTTTAGCCGCGCTGGTTATTGATTTACTGACTACATCCCGCCGCCGACGCTGCTGGAAACGGCCTGATCCGGTACCGATCACCATCCCAATTCCAGTATCCTCCGCCGGCACCGGACCAACACAAAATTATGAAGCGGAATCGGCAGAATGCTTCTGTCTCCGATCAAATTCTGGTGATTTCTGTCCGTCTCCTTGTAATTTCGTTTGTTCTATTCCTCATGCCTTCGGCCTCCGGCGCCATTGAGGTCTCTGTGTTTTCCCACCGGAAAATGGCTCCCGACGCCGGTCGGGGTGATAAGTACGCCGTCATCTTCGATGCCGGCAGTTCTGGTAGCAGAGTTCATGTCTTCCGCTTTGACAAGCACTTGGATCTTGTTCCCATTGGCAATGATCTTGAGCTTTTCGTACAGGTGAATTCCCAATTTTCCCAAGCATTTAATTTAAATCTAATTTACACAGGCGCACACAGTATTTATTCACCAGTGTATTTTAAGCTTTTCCCACTTGCACACTTGTATTTATACAAAACCTTGGTATAAAAATAGTACTCAAAAAAGTTTACTATAGCGACAGTTTTTTTGAGCTATATCTATGGCGACGGTTTATCGCTATAGTCCAAAAAAATTGTCGTTATAACCGACTGTGCACTAGTCAGTAGTGTACCTACGTATAAACCTGTATATTCAATCAATCAATCAAAATGAGTTTCACTCACTGAGTTTTGATTTCTCTAACCGAGTTGGTCCGCCACTCAGCGAATTATCCGAGCTAGATATTAATGATAAGTACTAAAAAATGTATTTTTATTAGATATAGTGACCGATCATTTGTGATTGTTTGTTTATTTGAGGTAGGTTAAAAGCCTTATATTTTATCCAAGAATCTTTGAGCTATTTTTAGGTCAATCAAATTATCTACCGGATTTAACCTAACCCTCACAAAATAAGATCAATTATCTACCAGATTTAACCTATCCTTCACAAAATAAGAGTGGAAACATATATAAAAGCACTATCCAACTTCACACACACAGAAAAAGTCCTTACCCAATACAATTAGATGAAATTTAATTTATAACATGAATAAAATTTACTTATCCTAAAAACTAACTTAAAACACAATAAACTAAAGAAAATAAAAGATAAAAAAACCTTATCAAATACAATAATGATATTATATCCAATTTCTTTGTTATAAAATTTACTTTATTGAATTATTAATTGAATCACTAATTTATTTATTATCTTTTTAGCTCCTTATCAAATATAATTAGATTCATTCAATTTTTTACCTTAAATAAAATAATATAAATAACATATACTATCTTAGTTAGTATCTAAAACAGATTAAATTTTTTATTGGAGTAATATACAATGAACAAATTTCACTACACTAATAAAAACTTTCACAATGAATTATGGATGCAAATTTTATAAATAGCACTTGTAATAAGTGTAATATTTTAGTCTCTTATTATTATTAATCTTAAAAGTATTGAACTTTTACCAACAATAATTTAAATGTTGGAAAACAAACCGGTGCGTCGCACGTGATGTTAGACTAGTAGGGATGGCAATAGTGCGGTGCAGTTTCTATTTTTTAGTGATTTGGAATTGTATTGGTCTTAAAAAATCTTGAACCACACTGCACTGACAATGGTTCAAGATTTTTTATACCAAAACTATATCTTCCAATTTATATTTTTAATCACATCAACTTGCACGGGTCAAAAATTAATAATTAAGAAAAAAGGTTCCTTAAACATGGAAAATTAACAAGTAAATTAGTTTAATATTTTTACACCCATGTTGACTTAATTTTTATTAAATCAGTTTAATATTTTTACAACACACATTGTAATAACATTCACTAAAATAGCTCAAGAAATATTAACAAGTAATATAAGAATATATGTTCAATTAGAATTAAGATAACATTGTATTTTAACATTATTATAATATTCATAAATTAAATTTTGATATGCAAAAGTAAAAATAACAAAAGTATACATTTGAGTAACTCTATATAATACCATATAAACATAATAATAGTATGAAATATAGCGATATAATTAAAATAAAACTAGAGATTGTATATAAAAAAATAATTAACTTTGTTTGTTAAAAATATTTATTATACAGTGTTAGTTGCTTTGATTTTCTTATTTAGTTTTAGTAAAAGACATGATTATATTATTAATAAATTATATTATAAAACTTCTACACACGTGCCAAGGTGGCTTAGTGGTAATTTGTTGTAAACAAGTTTAAATCTTGTAAGAGATTATGCATAGGGTACTTATTTTTAAAACAAGTAAATATAGAATGGCGGTTCAACAATCAGTGCAATGCCGATTCAAGAAGCAGTGTGGTGCACCAGCAATTTAGAGAAAAATACTAAAATTTTTTAAACAAGTATATATAAAGTGGTTTAAGGATCGGTGCACCGCCAGTTCAAAAAATGGTGTGGTGTAACGGCGGTTCAGAGAAAAATACCAAAATTGAACCGGTTCCGGTTTAAAATTTTTTGCACCAAAAAATCGCATTCGCGAGGCCAACGGTTTGGATAAGATGATTGGTTCAATACGGTTTGACTGGTTTTAGATCGGTTTCGGTTTAAATTGCCATCCCTATCCCTATAGGCTAGTTTAACACAACTTTAGGATGTGATCAAAATGAGACTCCCCAGATGGATCTGTAATGCCCGTGAATTTTGAACGTCATTATTAATTAAATCTAATTTAATTTAATGACTTAACGTTGTGTTCTATTTAAACCAACTTGGGTCAATTGGTGGGAGATGTATAAGATGTGTCTATACTTGTGTTGGCAGGTATGATATAACTATGGTTAAGAAATAACCATATGTGAGTCAAGTGTAAGAATTGGTGTGTAATGGCTAAAATGGCCAAGAGTGGTTAATAACCAAGGTAATTATGAAGGGGCAATAACCATTGTATATCTAAGTGGTTAATAACCAGTGTAATTATGGCGGGATAGTAACCATTTTGTTTAAACAATGTAATTATGACAAGATAATAACCAATGTCTAATAACCAATGAAGAATGGTTAATAACTAATGGATAATTAAGATTTTGTGAAAAGACTATTTTAACCTTAAAAGAAGTTGGGTAATGATTAAAATACCCTTGAGGAAGTTGCTAGGAAGCTTCCTATTATTGATGAATTGATCAAATTGCCCTTGCCTAGTCATGATTAATGACTATTTTGCCCATGGTCTCTACTTTCCTATAAATAGGACCCCTCACCAATGCTAGTAGAGGTTGGTTCATCTATTATTTACCAAGTATAGAGAGTTTGTGAGCTTAGAGAGGAAAAGAGAGTGAGATTAGCATAGTTCATGCATCCCAAGTTCATCACATACTTTGGTAGATCAAGGAGAGTAGCTACAAGATCAAGGTGAAATCCTAAACCATTTCCTTTTTTCTTACTTTGTTTTATTTTCATAGTTTTTGAGAGATTTTGTTCTGAGACTCAAGAATCATTAGATCTTCATGCTTCATGTATAGATCTAATCCTCTTGAGTGTTAGAATGGAGATTCAAAGGAAGAAAAGGAACTTATGTTCTTAAAGGGTAAAAACCTAGCTTTTCTTCACTTGGATCACCCATAACTTGAGGTCTACAACTTGGATTTGTGATCCGTCAAAGGGGGGTGCTAGATACATGAGTTAGCTAGTAAACTCAAGTGGTAGAACACAAATCCAATAATTTTTGAAGCCTTGGGGGCTATTTTCCCAAAACAGTCCAGCTATAAAACTTAAAGCTTTAAAACCCTAAAAGCTTGTTGTCCTTGTTTTTCCAAAGGTTATTTTGGCCAGTTGTAAATCTTTTAAAAATCTGGAAAAAATCACAGAGGTACCTTAAGAAGTTATCTACAAGTAGGAAAAAGAAAGAACACGTTTCGATGTGTAGTGTTTGTGTAATGACTTTTACCGTGAAGGACTCCTAAATATTCATACCCGGATTTCTCACTGTATATACCTTGAAAACATATGAAATTTTTACAGTATATTTATGTATATTATGAGAGTGTACCCTGAAAATGTCAGAATTTTCTGAGTAAAACTCCATTTATGCAAAATGTAACAAGATTAGGAGGTTTTGAGTACTTTAAAAATAGTAAATCATTTTATAAAATTCCAGGAAAATTGGTGGATCATTGTTGGATCATATACTATCCAGATCCAGAGGATAATAATTTTCAGGACCTATTTGCTATTTTTCATAATAATGTTATAGTTATGGTTAAAAGAAAATAAATGGTTAAATGATGTCATAAATAAGAAAAATGTGATTTTTAAGTTTGGATACTCCTAATATTATATATTCTGACTATTGAGGGGTATTTTGGTAATATTTAATGAGAAATAATATTTATGACCTTTTATGGGTAGTAAAAGAGTTGTTTAATAAAGAGTAAAACAATTAGAATAAATTATTTATTCGCCTAATAACTTATTAAAATATTACTATGATATTTGTAATATAAGAATTCGATATTTTTTTAAGTAACCAAAGAAATATTAAGATTAAAACTTTATAGAAATATTATTGAATGGGTAATAATATTTGTTTTAAGCATTAATAAATGATTAAGATATTATTAAAATGGCTAATAATATTAGATTAAAATATTATTAATGATATGAGAATTAAAATATTATTAAGAGATTAATAATATTATATTAAAGTATTATTGGATGATTAAAATATTATTAAGATGTTAATAACATTAGTAAACGAATAAAAGTGTTATTAGTGGACTAATAATACCAAGAGGTGAATTAAATATTATCAGGATTGATAATATTAAGTGTCTTATAGGATTTACGATAGTTTATGTGTGCTATGTGATCTGCTTAATTGTTAAATAAATAGCATAAGTAAGCGTATCGATATACAACTACGCAGTACTAATTGGTAGATTGACGTTATCAATGTTAGGTTCTTCAAGGCCAATTAGTTAAAGCTAGAATTACTTATAGCTGAGCAGACAGGCAAGTTCCCTAACTCAAACTCGAGTTATTATTTTTGAAGCATGTTAGTGAATAATTATTGTTGATTATTCACATTTATACTGATTATTGAGATTCGTACCTTGTGCAATTGAATTCCTATTCTATTATTATTGAACTGTGAATCAGATTAAAGTTCTTTCAAGCATGAACTGTTTATGAGATAGATCTATACTATTTGTATCAGCTAGATCAATCATGTCTAAATTTGTTGAATCAAAGGTATTTTAAAAGCTGTTCTTATTAAATTGTTATGGTAAGAACTCTTGGCTGAGAAAAGGATAAATTTGATTAAGGCATGATATCAATGCTGGTTTATTAAGTGTTTATGCATAAATCACGGGGTATGAAAGGCTGATATCATCCAGTTTAAATGCTGAGAACCTTGACAAATGTCTATGGTTATTTCCAACTACTCAGTAATTGTCATTCAATTATTCGAATATTCAGCTGTTGACTATTAATTCATGTTTCTTCAAAATTTTATACTGTTGTTGAATATTGAAAGCGAAACTTCTTTCTGTTCATGATATATCTCCCTTGTGTATAAACTTGCTAAGCAAACTAGTTGCTTACCCTTGCTATATCATGATCTTTATTTCAGCTAAGGCAGAAACGTCTAAAGGGGACAAAGGAAAAGGGAAGGTGCAAGAGTAGTTGCCTGATAGGGCTTATGTACTAGTTTATCTTGAATGTTATTTGGCTATGTGAACTCTTATTGTATTAAGGGTACGTTTTAAGTTAAGGTTAAAGAACCTTGGGACCATGATTGTAAGACTTTATTACTATTTTGATAGACATTGTATGTTTATTATTCCGCATTAGTTAGAAAGTATGTTTGTTATTGAGTATCGTGAACACCGAATTCGAGGTTAGGAGACCCGGATTTGGGGGTGTCACAGGATCACTATTTATAATTGCTACATTGGTTTTGAATTGGACTTTAATATTGGGACCGAGGGAGCATGTAGTATGCAGTTGCGCTAATTTAATTTTAGACCTCATCTTCTGTTTCAAGAGGTAGTATTAGTTCATTACTAGTCTCTTAAAATGTGACAATTGTACGTTTCAAATTTTGTGATTTGAGTAATGACTCTGTTTTACATTTTTTTTCTTTCCTTTGAGTTGTTACATGTCAGTTGTGGTTGTTGCAATTTGCATGGTTTAGGAAAGCTCTAAAAGCTGAGTCAAATTTTAAATTAACAAAGTGCATTTCTAAAACATGTCTAATACGAGATTTAAGCTCAAGTTTGTTGTTAGAATGATGCATTTTTAAGGACAATAAGTTGCACTTTGGCTGCTTTGTATGCTAGCGAGTGTTGTTTATATACATTCTCATCCTTTTGATATAATTATTATCATTACTCTCTCTTTTCTTTTGTATTATAGCTAAAACCAGGTTTGAGTGCATATGCAAAGGATCCAAAGGCTGCAGCACGTTCTCTGCAGCCCCTTCTAGAGAAAGCCGAGACTGCAGTTCCGCAAGAGTTGCGTCCCAAAACAGCTGTCAGAGTTGGGGTCAGTGATTTGTATGGCTACAAAAGTTCCATGTATTAGTATCTCATTATAGCTTGATGTTTTTTTTGAAACTTTAATTGGTACTTTTGTCTGTCAACTCAGGCGACTGCAGGTTTAAGGCAACTGGAAGGTGATGCATCTGACAGAATTTTGCAAGCGGTAAACCATAGTTTATTGGTTGGGTGCTAATATCAAACTCTACTTTGTTTCCCTTTTGCTTTTGTTTCATGATTATGGCTTTGAATTTCCTTTCAAAGGTTAGGGATTATCTCAAGGATAACAACAAGCTCAAATCGAAGTCTGAGTGGGTGACTGTTCTTGATGGATCACAGGAGGGTGCTTATCAGTGGGTAGGTTATCTTATTTTCATGTTTATGTGCATCTAAGAATGATGTGATTCCTTTCCCTTAAGTGTCAATGTCATCTTGAGCTAAGAGTCAGAAAATAAAAATGATTGACAATAAGGATTATTGTGCCCAAGTTACATATTACAAGTATGGGTGAAATTCTGGAACAAGGCTTCTGTGGTTATAATGATGTGAGGCTTTGCTTTGTATGATTTACTTCATTTACTACATGCAGCCAAGCAGATCTTCAATATTTATTTTTAATGGTGTGAGGTTTTCTTTTATTCTCTTTAATTTTATTTTTATTTTTGTAGATTAATTGTATGCATAGAGTGCCTTCAATCTTGGGTACTCTATTTATTTGCTTATGGAAAAAAGGAAGTGGATCATAGACAAAGCTTTACAAAAGAGTAACGCAAGAATGTGTTCGGGCTGAATGGCATATTAATTAGTGTGGGCAGGTTTAGCCTTTTAGGAAGTAATGAAAGCTAAAGAAAAATAATTTGCTGGAAGAAAACTACTAAAAGAAAAGAAGATGCAGGAGGAAACCTTTTGCGACAGATTGTGTTGTTGAACCGATGAGCATAGTTTGTGGATCTTATTATGTAATTTATTTTGATTGCTAAAAGAAAACTAGAGCACTTGCAACATCAGTTTGTTAGCAATGTACTTATGGAATTTCTTGGGACTTTCTATTTGTGCTTGTGCAGGTGACTATAAATTATTTATTAGAATGCTTAGGAAAATCGTATTCAGATACTGTTGGAGTGATTGATCTTGGAGGTGGATCTGTTCAAATGGCATACACTATCTCCGAGAGTGATGCTGCCAAGGCTCCAAAGGTAACAGCCGGAGAAGATTCATATGTGAAGGAAATGTATCTCAAGGGAACTAAATATTACCTTTATGTTCACAGGTTCCTCTCTCCTCTTTGATGATTTTTTTACCTATTTTTTTTTAATATAAATTTATTTTAAACTGATGATTTCTTGGCGTATTTAGTCAGGGTCATTCATTTCTGTGAGGTCTACTTTACTTTATTTTGGTTTATTTTGTTTTGTTGATTGAGCATTGCATTAGTTTCATATTTGCTTTACTTAATTAGTATGTCTTTGTTTGAGGTATATGTAATAATTAAATTTTTGTTGTCAATAGAATTATAATCATATTCTACTTCCATTAATATGGTTTCCTTATCTGGTATCCAGTTACTTGCACTATGGCCTACTGGCGGCTCGAGCTGAGATTCTTAAAATTACTGGAGACTCTGGAAGCCCATGCATTGTGCCTGACTATAATGGTATGTTTAAGTTCTTAGTTCCATTAAGTTTGATGTTGTTTTTACTTGGTCGCTAAGTCGTAGATTTCTTGTTTAAAGAAATCCTCATTATTCTTCAGACTTGAATGTATTACTGTTTTGAGAAAAGCTTTGTGCTTTTTTGTGTGTTTCTCTACCGATTCCTACGGAGGTAGGTACTTTTATTTCTTCTGTCCACCTTGTCCTACATCAGATAGGAAGCAACAAGAGGAGAAAACAAGGACAGAGAAGTGGCTAGAGTTAGATTTAATGCTCTGATTCTTCTTAAGAGACGGACAGGGGGTAGATTTTTTTGTAAATCTGCTATTCTTTAAAATACGAGGAAGAACAAAATTCCCTATTTTTCCAATTATATACATTACCCAGCACTAAAACATGATTTTTTTAATTTTTATTCTAGAGTTGCAGCCATCAAAGTCCATAGTTACTCGTAAATTTCTCAAAATGGCATGTTGTTGGTGGCTTTTTTATGACCGCATAGATTAGAGACATGGAATTACTTAATTATATTCAGAGCTGGGTGTGCCTTTGATGGGTTCTTTTATGCATGATCAGAATAGAATTGTTGATTCCAGGGCAGCTGCCTTCCGAATTTGATTTATTTATTTTTTTCTCCCAATTTCTTTTAATTCTTGTGAATCATAAGTTCATAACTTGAGGAGGTAAAGTCTGCAAGGAAATAGTACTGTTCGTAATTCTACAACTACTTGGGTTTGGAATGTCCACTAAAAAAAAGCACTCTTTTTTTACTTTATCTTGTTTCCTGAACACATACAAGAAGGATTAATTTTGCTTTCTGGTTTTAGGATCTTACACATATGGAGGAACGGTTTATAAAGTATCCCATTCGCCTTCTGGTTCGAGCAAGCTAAAATGCAGAGGAGTAGTTACAAAGGCTCTTAACGTAAATGCAACATGCATCCACAAGAAATGCACATTCGGTGGGGTATGGAATGGTGGAGGTGGGGCTGGACAGAAAAATCTGTTTGTTGCTTCATTTTTCTATGACAAGGCTGCTCAGGTATACACCCAATTCTTGGTTTGACACTCCAGAGAACTTGTGGTAGTTAAAATTACCCAATTAATGGGTTGTAAAACTCTGCTGACTATATCATTGCTAATATATAGGCTGGTTTTATCGATCCAAAGAAGCCTGTTGCCAAAGTTCGTCCAGTGGATTTTGAAGATGCTGCTACGCGTGCATGCAAAATGAACCTCAAGGAGGCCAAATCTATTTATCCCCAAGTGGAGTCGGATGACCTTCCATTCTTATGCATGGACCTTGTGTATCAGTTCTCATTGCTTGTAGATGGCTTTGGTAAGTTGTATCCACATTTCATTCTCCTGCAAGTACAATATGACATTTTATAGGACTGGGGCGACCATAACTGGCTGTTTGTGCTTTTCTTAAACAGCTCTAGATCCTTTGCAAGAGATTACATTGGTGAAACAAGTTAAATACCAGAATTCTCTAGTTGAAGCAGCATGGCCACTAGGCAGTGCCATTGATGTTGTTTCCTCGTCGTAACTGGTAATTGTATCATGTTAGGTGTTCCGAATATCATCAACAATTTACAATTCAGAAATAAATTTATTGGTTTTAGCTCATAGTTAAATTCAGAAATAAATTTGGGTTAACATTAATAATGACAAATCAAAGTTCCATTTATCTACTTTTGTAGTCAGAGCAGCAGCTTATGCTGATTTTGGACTTCTGAAACTGGGTTGAAAAAGTAAATTGATGATATCTTGTACCTTAATGTATTCATGAGCGTTTGGATTTTCATATGTTTTCATGTTAGTATATATGCAGTTTTGATATTTCTTAATGTATTTTTATTTATTATTTAGGAATTCTAGCTGTTTAATGTATTTTTAGTCCGTTTGTTTGTTTTTATTTTAAGAATTTATTATGTTTTCTTAATTATATTTTTTTTTCCTGAATAAGAGCAGGAAACTTATTTAGTGTTGGGTTTGTAGGGTTCAAACTCATAAGATTATCCTATTTAAATTATGAGTATTTTTAATTTGGTATTTATGTTTTCTGAAATTAAAAAAGAATTGGAATTCCGAAGCAATATTGGAATCGGAAGTCACTTCAGTGTGAGGGATAATTTTCTAAAGTTATCAGGAATTGGTTTAGTAAGGCAGGAGCATGCATTGTTTTGGTAATTTCGAATCTAATTTGAAAGTCAGGATTCTCTATATAGCTTTTAAATGAAGATTAGGATTAGGGAGAATATATCAGGAACGGACCTGCCTTAACTGACCATATGGCTTAAATAACATACCTATATATATATATATATAAAATAACTCTTTAGCTCTTTTTTCCCTCTCTCTCCTCACTTAGAAAATAACACGCTGAGACTGGACAGAGTAGGAGAGGAAGAAACTATCCAAGCGAGCGACACGAAGCCAAGGCAGGGAGCAGCCATACCAAGCGAGCGACATGAACCAAGGCAACGAGCATCCATACCAAGCTAGCTGAACTAGCAGGGAACGAACCTGTGCTAAGCATACCAAGCCATCTCAGTCCCATTTTGAATTGGGTAAACCCTAAACTTGCTCAGATTTTTGGGAAAAATGAAACTAGATTTGTTTTGAATCTATTTTGCTACTTTTCTGTTTCAGTTTATGTTTTGGTATTACTTGATTTTGTCAGATTGCTTAAAAATTTAGCATCTTTGGAAGGCCCCCTCCCCATTTAAGCCTTCCGTTGGTCTGTATGCAATTGATGTTGCCAGATTGCATTACATTGTGAAGTGGTTTGATTGTTGTCATAGTCTTTCTAAAAATTGAATTTATTTTTTAAATTGGATGTGCACATTCATTATTTTTCGGTTTATTAAAATGAATGACATTGACCATGAAATAGGGAGTTATGGGGAAAATGCATAAATTCAATTAGACCACAATTTGAAAATTGGCATAGAATTAGACTACAATTTGGGAATTGAAATGGAGGGGGATGGTTTGACTGGAGAGGGGTTGGATGTGAACAATGCTACAAATTTTGTTTACTATCCTCAAGTGGTTGATGAGTTGAAGCCTAAGCAAGGTCAACAATTTCAAACCTTAGATGATGTTCACAGTTTTTACAATACATATGCAATGCAGAGTGGTTTTAGTGTGCGAAAGTGGAATGAGAAAAAGAAGGTGGGAACCGATGAGATTTGAGCAATATGTGTGTTTTAAGTAAGGAAAGGACAAACTATTAGCCGGTGCAGATGTAAAAAGAAAAGGTGGATCTACAAAAGAAGGTTTTACTACAAGGCTTGTAGTGGTAAAAAGAAATAACTTATACGTAGTGACTAAAATTGAGGAGGGTCATAGTCATCCATTGTCAACCCCACATAAAAGGCATCTTTTACGATCGCAGCGTAACGTGTCAACTGCCCAAAAATCTTTGAGTCAACAACTAGACATGGTGAATATACCACAATGCCAACAATATAAATTTCTTGCAATACAGGCAGGAGGATTTAAAAATATTGGTTGCACACAACGAGATTTGTATAACTTGCAAAGGGACAAGCACAATGAGTTGAAGGGACATGATAGCGATATGTTGAATGAGTTCTTGAAGTTAGAATAACAAAAGAATCATTCATTCACTTTCACAATTGACACAAAAGATGAAAAAAGGATTAGTCGTTGTTTTTGGACCGATGCAACTTCAAGACGGTCTTACAGTTTTTACGGTGACGTTGTCATTTTTGATACCACATACAATACCAATCGTTACGGAATGATATTTGCACTACTATTGGGGGTTAATAACCATGGTCAAACCACTGTATTTGGTTGTGCTTTCTTAAGTGATGAAACCATAGCTAGTTTTGTTTGGCTTTTCAAATGTTTTTTGGAAGCAACGCCAGGTGATCCACCTAAGATGATTATCACCGATCAGGATCCGGCTATGACAAATACTATTTTCCAGATACTTTCTAATACATTTCATAGGTACTGTAGTTGGCACATTTTGACCAAATTTTCAGAGAATATTGATTTGATCAAATTAAATTCTTATTATAAAGAGTTTTCAAATTGCATTTGGAATTCAGAGACTGTGGAAGAGTTTGACTCGACTTGGGCAGAGTTGATGGAGAAAAGTGGGTTGAATGGTAATAAATGGTTACAATCAATGTGTGACATACGTTCTACATGGGTACCCGCACATGTCAAACATGTTTTCTCAGTTGGTATGTCAAGTAGCCAACGAGCAATGAGTTCACATTCATTTTTTTAAAAAATTGTTAGTAAAAGAAATTCTTTAGTAGATTTTATGATTCAATTTGGCCGAGCCCTTCAGCATCAAAGACATGAAGAGTTGGTTTTGGATAACAAAGATTTAATTGAGAGGCTGAAAATGAAGATTGGATATGACTTCTTATTTCAAATGGTTGACATTTATACACACTCGATATATTATAAATTTGAAGATGAGTTGTGTGAGAGCTTTAACTATAGGTTTGAACTTATCAATGATGATGTCAACTACCATGTCTACAAGATTTACCGAAGGAATGTGACCAAGTATAAACTCAGAGAAATACATTACGACAAATCGTTGGATTATGCAACATGCATTTGAAAAAAGTTTGAGAGTTCGGGAATTCTTTGTCGGCATGTGCTAGCTTACTTGAATAAGTATCATGATCTTGACAAATTGCCTACACAATACATTTTGAATAGGTGGACAAAGAAGGCAAAGTCAACTGGTGTAATTGATGATAATGGTGTGGCGATAAAAGATGACAAGCTATACTTACTCTTACGGATTCAGTTGATTCAACAGTCTTTAGATTTGATTGACAGTGCTCTCACAAATGAAGAAGCCACAAATGATTTAAAGCCATGTTTAGATAATGTGGTTGAAAAAATCAATCATATTATTGGAAAGAATGATTCTGAAACTCATAAAGGAATAGAGTGTGGTGGAACAAGTGTATCAAAGTCAGTTAACAAGACTGTTACCTAATGAACATAGTTATATTGAGCCGAACCAGGTGCGAGCAAAATGGTGTGGCAAAAGGCGAAAGGGTGGAAAAGAAAGGGCTTTAGGGAAAACAAAGAATCCCAATGTTAGACGTTGTCATGGATGTGGTAAAGTTGGTACGACACACGATAAAAGAAACTGTCTGGTGCTTAATAATCGGTAAGCAAGTTTACTTATTTTCACTTTCGTATTTGTTTCAAAATGATTTTGCTATTTGTTTAAATTTGACTTTGATATTTGTAGGACTGTAGCATCAAATGATGACACACAGGATCCAAGTGTAGATCATGATAGTGATACACCCACAGGTGATACTGAGATTGCTATAACAACACTTGTAAATATATATTTATTATATTAATTCTTATAATTTTTGTTTTTTTGTTTGTTTATAGAGTGGGCTTCAGAATTGCACTAATTATTGGGTTTTAGATTTTCAGTTGTTTTGTTAAATGGAGACTGACTTATGTAATGGAGACTGGTTTTTGTATTTTTTATGTTATTTTGTTTAATGTTTTGTCCAATGAAGACTAGAGATAATGTTCAGATAATGTTCAGATTTTTAGTTGTTTTGTGTAATGGAGACTGACTTATGTAATGGAGACTAGCTTATGTAATTGAGACTGATTTTTACTTCAATAATGGTTGAACTCTCCATTTGTTCCTATTGTTGTTTTTAGTTAATGTGTATAAATGTTTTGGTCTTTCTGCAATTCTGCAGTTTTTCTGTTTCTATTTCTTGTTTCTGTAATTCTGTACCTTATAGTAACATGATAAAACCAGAGATAACAGAGCACATTTCTCTCATGCTACAAGAGAACAACATGCACTAAACTAATACATTGAGGCACTCATCCAACTGTTTAACCAAAAAACTAAAATTGAATCACAACACATTATCAAACATTAATAAGTTGCCAAAGTCATGAAACCACAATATATACTTGCCAAAATACCATTCCATTCATACTAAACAAACAACTGGAACAATTCATAATTTATACATTTGTTTGCAATACAAAGAAATCAAAATAAAAGAAACTACTATTACAATCCATAATTTCTTCTCCAATGATCTTTGCTTGGCAATCTGTTTCTGTAATGTATGGACTTGTGTTTGCAACGTCAAAACATCTTTGTGATTGTTTTCTTCATTTTCTTTGTCTCTTCCTAATTTTTTAATTTCATCCATTAATCTCTCAATTTTGTCATTGTCTCTTGCTATTTTTTGCTTCAATTCTAAGATCACTTCCCTTGATCTTTTTGTAAATGGTGGATCACACCATTTAAAAAACTTGCATTATAATGATTTATCCTTAAATCGCGAACAACCGATGAGCCTTCTTCCCGGATCTGTAGTTCCCTCCTTGCATGCTACCCACATCGGAGCGACTATACCACATCGGTATGTCACCGAATTTCTGGGCATCTCCCATTAATCGCTGCGATTTGTGGTACTAATTTCGTTGGAGCTGCTCATGTTAATCCTAACTAGAAAATCGGGTAAACACAGCCAATCCGAAAAATAACCAAAATAGAAGTATAGCAAAACAAAGAGTTAGATTTCCCTGAGCAAAGTACCAAAAATAGCAAAATCAATCCAATTTATCCAAAATCTAGGCTTAAAATTTGAAAAATAAGAGCTACTATACTTTTTCCCCAAAATCTGACTAAAATTTTAGGGTTTGCGGATTCAAGATCGCGATGTACAGATCGTTGGGTTCGTGACTTTGATCAGTTAGAATGGTCGTTCTGCCCAGTTCGTGGATGGAGCAATGGGTTGATTCGCTAATCGTTGGAGCTTTGCTGTGTTCGATCGGTTGGAATGGTTAGGCTCGATCGGTTGGAATGGCTGGGTGCAGCTGAGCGTATGTGTTCTGTGTTAACACTAGAGCATGTTTTTAAGTGAGGAGAGAGAGAAATAAGGCAGGTATATGGAGCGTGTTTTTAAGTGAGGAGAGAGAAAAATGAGGCAGGTATGTTATTTAAGTCATATGGTCAGTTAAGGCAGGTCCGTTCCTGAACGTTCCTGTATATATATGTGGCCTGAATCAATAATAACACACTATATAATCAGAGTGCTAGCTGTTTTGGGTTACACGCACATAATAAGAAGAAAAAAAATAGTGAGTGTAGTGCAAGGAAAATTGAGAGGTTTTGCAAAGGTTTATTCATAGGTTTTCATCATCTATTCAGATCAATTAATTGCTTGAAAATTTTAATTAATTCGGAGGTTTACCTCTTAGTTTTAGAGTTTTTTTCACGTAAGATTTGATGTCTTGTGTTTGGTTTATTTTTCGTACTATTATTTTCTGTGGTTATAATTTACTTGGTGGAATTGCATTATTTATTTGGCGTGGTTTGTTATTTAATTTATCAAAGACAATTATAATTGGAGGAATTTTCCCAACAAAGTGGTATCAAGAGCAAGTTTTTTTGCACAACTGTTTTTTTTTATAAATTAAATGGAGGAATCAAGCGGTGCCATGATTAAATTGACCCCATCTAATTTTTCGATCTGGAAGCCTAGAATGAAAGACATCCTTTACTGTAAGGATTTGTATGACCTATTGGAGCTTAACGGGAAAAGGTCGTGGCCTGAGGTTAATTGGAAAAGGATGAATAGGAAGACAATCGGTCACATCCGATAGTGGATCGATCAAATTGTGTTCCATCATGTTTCGCAGAAAATGGATGCTTATACACTTTGGACTACATTAGAGTCCATGTATGAGAAGAAAAATGCACAAAATAAAACCTTTGTGATTCGAATGATCGTGAACCTGAAGTACAAAGATGGTAGCAGTGTTTCCGAGCATATAAGTGAGTTTCAGGGTTTGGTGAACTAATTGTCTACCATGAATCTTGAGGACGAGATTTAGGCGTTGTTGCTTCTCAGTAACGGCCTAACAGTTGGGAAACTTTGGTTGTGTCACTAAACAATTCAGCTCTAGACGGAAAAATCACCATGCAAATGGTCAAGGTCAACATACACAACGAAGAAATAAGGCGAAATAAATAGTGTTTGAATTTTGAGACCCAAGCATTTGTGGCAGAGAACAGAGGTAAAAGTAACTTCAGGGGATCTCACAAGGGAAACATGAATCGCAGCAAAAGCAAAAATTTCAGAAATCATAGGAGCAAGTCAAAGACTAGAGAAGGTGTTACATACAAGTGTTACCATTGCAACAAGGAGGGTCACTTCAAAAGAAATTGCAAGATCTGATTAGACAAACAGAAAATTGGTGAGCAAGAAAAGGTTGATAAGAAGAATACTACAACTATAGTTACCGAGGATGTTATGCTTCTTTCATTCAGGGAAAAAGAATGCTTACATATTGTTGATCAGAAGATTGATTGGGTTATTGATATAGGTGCTTCATATCATGTTACTCCCAAGAGAGAATTCTTTACGACGTACAAAAGTGGAGACTTTGGGTTTGTGAGGATGGGTAACAGTACTGATCAGTCTAAGATTGTTGGAATTGGTGATGTTTGCATACAGACAGATGTAGGGTGCACTATTACTTTGAGGGATGTTAAACATGTTCCAGATTTGCGCCTCAACTTGATTTCTGGTATGACATTGGACAGGGAAGGTTATGAGAATCACTTCGACAACGGAAAAGTGGAAGCTTACTAAGGGTTCAATGGTAGTTGCTAGAGGTTTTGCTTGTTACTTGTTATACAAAACTCATGTGAAAGTGTATTCTAGCGAGTTAAATACAATTGAAGATGAATCTTCACCGAATCTGTGGCATAAAAGGCTTAGACACATGAGTGAGAAAGGATTACAGATGTTAGCAAAGAGGTCCCTCATTCCTTTTGCTAAAGGTACTGTACTAAACTTTTGTGATTATTGTTTGTTTGGTAAGCAGAATAAAGTTTCTTTTAGTAGCTCCTCTAAAAGAAAATATAAGTTACTTGAGAGAGTATGTTCTGATGTATGTGGTCCCATTGAGGTTGAGTCCTTGGGTGGCAATATATATTGTTACTTTTATTGATGATGCTTCACATAAGGTGTGGGTATTTTTGTTGAAAACAAAAGACCAGGTATTCCAGCATTTTTAGAGTTTCCATGTTATGGTTGAAATGGAGACTGAAAAATTATTGAAGTGCCTTTGCAGCGACAATGGAGGGGAATACACATTAAAGGAGTTTGCGACATATTGTGATAAACATGGTATTCGACATGAGCAGACAGTTCCTGGCACCCCACAATATAATAATGTGGCTGAGAGAATGAACCGCACTATTATTAAGCGAGTCCAATACTTGTTGAGAATGGCTAAACTGCCTAAGTCATTCTAGAGTGAAGCTATCTGTATCGTTTGTTACCTAATTAACATATCTCCATCAGCACCGTTGAATTTTTAGATTCCAAAGAATATTTGAGTGGTAAGGATGTGTCCTATTCTTATTTGAGGGTATTTGGGTGCAAGGCTTTTGCACATATTCCCAAGGAAAAAGATCGAAGCTTGATGACAAATCTACTCCATGTGTGTTTGTTGGCTATGGAGATGCAGAGATTTTGGTACAGGTTATGGGATCCAGTTCAAAGAAAATTGTTTAGAAGCAGAGATGTGGTGTTTCAGGAGCACCAGAATTATGAGAATTTTGATAATGTTACATAGAATGCCACAGTTGGAGAAGGGGGTCAGAATGAAGATGTGACTGATACAGATTTGCACGATGATGATGAGTCAGATGCAGAGAGTGTTGAGCAGGGGGAGCAACCCCCTCATCAATATTGAAAAACCTCAGCTAAGAAGATCCACAAGAGAATGTGTGCCATCAGTTAGGTATCCTTCATCTAAATATCTTTTAGTTGCTAAGGAGGGGGAGCCAAGGAATTTTCAAGAAGTCAAGACTTATAAGAAGAAGAGCAATTGGCTAAGAGCTATGCGGGATGAGATAGATTCTTTGCACAAAAATTACACTTATGAGTTGACTACACTTCCGAAGGGAAGGAAATCATTGAAGAATAAATGAGTGTTCAAGCTGAGAAATGATGGTAAAAAACTAGTGAAGTACAAGGCTCGATTGATCGTCAAGGATTTTTCTCGAAAGCAAGGTATTAACTTCGATGAGATTTTTTCTCCAGTTGTGAAGATGACTTTTATTCGAGTAGTGTTGGAGTTAGTAGCTAGTATAGATCTTGAGCTTGAGCAGTTAGATGTGTAAACTGCATTTCTTCATGGTGATTTGAAGGAGGAAATCTATATGGAGCAACTATAAAAATTTCAAGCTAAAAGGAAAGAGCATTTGGTTTGCAGGTTGAAGAAAAGTTTGTACGGCCTGAAATAAGCCCCAAGGTAATGGTACATAAAATTTGATTAATTCATGATGGATCAAAGATATAGTAGAATAGTTGTAGATCATTGTATGTATGTCAAAAAGTTCCCGGATGGTAACTTCGTCATTTTGTTGCTATATGTAGATGATATGTTGATAGTTAGGCAAGATGCTAACATGATTCACAGCCTCAAAGGTGAGTTGTTCAAGTCTTTTGATATGAATGACTTAGGTCAAACTAAACAGATTTTGGGTATGAAGATTGTTCGTGACAGGAAAGCCAAGGGGTTGTGGTTGTCATAAGAGAAGTATATTGAACGGGTGCTTACAAGGTTTAACATGGGTGATGCTAAGCCAATTAGCACACCATTGGCCAATCATATTAAGTTGACAAAACACATGTGTCCTTCTACTAAGGAAGGGAGAGATGATATGACAGAAGTTCCCTACTCCTCTACTATAGGGAGTCTTATGTATGCGATGGTTTATACATGGCTAGATATTGCTCATGCAATTAGCGTCGTGAGCAGGTATTTGTCAAATCCTGGTAGAGAATATTGGGAAGTAGTTAAATAGATTCTTAGATACTTGAAAGCTACTTTTAATTTGTGTTTGGGTTTTGGTGGTTCGAGTCCAATCTTGGAGGGTTTTACAGATGCAGACATGACAGGTTCTGAAGAGAAAAAGTCTACTTCGAGATATTTATTTACTTTTGCAGGGGGGCTGTATCATGGCAGTCCAAATTGTAGAAGTATGTTGCTTTGTCTACAACTGAGTCAGAATACATCGCTGCTACGGAAGCAGGCAATGAGATGTCATGGTTAAAACGGGTTTTTCAAGAGTTGGATTTGACACAGGATGAGTATATGGTTTATTATGATAGTCAAAGTGCAATTGACTTAACCAAGAACGCCACATATCATAATAGTACAAAGCAAATTGATGTTCGTTATCATTGGCTTCGAGAAGTGATGGAAAAGGAATTGATGAAAGTGAAGAAAGTTCATACCGATAAGAACCCTTCAGACATGTTAACAAAGGTTGTAACTTGTGATAAACTGGAGTTTTGCAAAGAGTTGATCGGGATGGACTCCAAGTGACGGGATAGCGGTGGAAGCCCCCTCTCACAGATTTAGAAGGGGAGATTGTTGGGTTTGTAGGGTCCAAACCCATGAGATTATCCTATTTAAATTAAGAGTATTTTTTTAATTTGATATATATGTTTTCTGAAATTAAAAAGGAATTAGAATTCTGAAGCAATATTGGAATTGGAATACACTTCACTCTGAGGGATAATTTCCTAAAGTAATTAGGAATTGGTTTAATAAGGCAAGTTGGTAATTTCGAATCCAATTTGGAAGTCAGGATTCTTTATATGACTTTCAAATGCAGATTAAGATTAGGAAGCATATATATATATATATATATATATATATATACACACATATATATATATATATATGTGGTATATGTGGCCTGAATCAATAATAACATAGTATATAATCAGAGCATTAGCTGCTTTGGGTTACACGCACGGAATAAGAAGAAAACAAATAGTGAGTGAAGTGCAAGGAAAATTGAGAGGTTTTGTGAAGGTTTATTCATGGGTTTTCATCATTTATTCGGATCAATTAATTGCTTGAAAACTTTAATTAAATCGAAGGTTCTAGGTGATGAGGTAATTTGAATTTTCACTCAAATTGAGGTATTATTGTATTCTCTCAATTTCATAATATTTTAAGTTTTTAGTTATAAAACTTGGAAGAACTATTTGTACTCATAGTTGATTATAGTGAAATTTTTGGAGCTCGACCCGTAGTTTTTACCTCTTGATTTTAGAGATTTTTTTACGTAAGATTTGATGTCTTGTGTTTGGTTTATTTTTCGTACTATTATTTTCCGTGGTTATAATTTACTTGGTAGAATTGTATTATTTATTTGGCATGGTTTGTTATTTAATTTATCAAAGACAATTATAATTGGAGGAGTTTTCCCAACATTTAAATGATTTACAATTTTTATAATTATATTGTTTAAAATTATATTAATTTAATAATAAATGTGAGAATGTTTATATTGACTTTATAAAATTAATATTGATTATATATTTTAGAGTTCATGAATAAAAAGGAGCTGAGGGACCGGGTAATTAGTACACTTTTTTATTAAAATAGTAACACTTTATTAACACACTTTTTATTAAAATAGTAACACTTTATTTATTCTAACATAGATAAATAGGAAAGCTGACATATATAGGAGACTCCGCAAGGACCATAAGCATACCAACTTTCAGCCTTATATTGGAACAGGATCTACGAGCACCGATGTTATAAAATTTTTGGTCCTAATTTTTGAGTTTGTGTACCAATCTTCATCGTCGTAGAGAAGATTTATGACGCGTGCCAAATTGAAAATTCTTGTGAGGAGAGGCATTGACTCTTGATTCATATCTTTCCATGCATTTGTTATTTGTTTCTGAAATTCTTCATAAACTTCTTGCTTTGTAACACCATGTTGTTTCATATAACACTCAACGGCTGAGGCTACGTGTTCTCACTTCTGCTCAAACTACATTTTACACAATAAAACAAAATAACAAAAAATTAAAACTAAATCATCAATAAATAAATAATAAAGCTACAAGTACAAATGACCATAATTAATATTATATGATCTATAATCATATAATTAAACCTAAATTTTCACACTCTATATGATACCTCATGTCCCACCATGTCGTCGCTGAGTCTGCCAATTACGGATGCAGCTTTAACAATTAAAGGATTACTAGACACCCAATCAAATGCCTCCTTCGTTACCAAGTCCCCCATTCCCACAAAGGAATTGGTTGCAAGCATCTTATAGGCTGCCGAAACCATTGCAACATGCATATACTCTTCTATTTTTGGAACATAGCTTTCGTGAAGCCACTTAGCTTCAGCGAGGTATGCTCTAGCTAGTTCTTTATACTGAAAATAAATAAAATAATTAATGAAGTAATAAATGTAAAAAAATTGTCATCAAGTTTATCGAATAAATTTTACTAGTTCGTGTGCCACTCACTGAATCTTTTGCATATTGCAGCCGGTATGGTCTTCCTGCCTTTGTCATCTCCTCCTCTATTTCGCTATAAACATCAAAGAGAGCTTGATAATAAACTCTCATGTATTCTAGAAGATGATCTAAGGTGCTAATATCCCACCTGAACATTTATTGATTTCATATACTGAGTAAATATTCTTACAAATTTAATTGAGATGATTCTTCTATGAAAAATGATAAGTAACCAGACACAAGTTATCTAATTAATCTAGACAAATTTAAGCGTTAGTCGATTGTTCCGTACAATTCATTATGCATTCACGATCGAATTATACAATACAATTAATCAATACTTTGTTTAGATAAAAAGTAGACAACTTATGTCTAGTTACCTAACATTACTTATCTTCTATTAGAGTAAATTGCATCACACATATACCTCTCAATTGCATCGGTAAGTAGCAGAAGTTCTTCGAGGGTACCATAAACATCATATATGTCATCAGCAATTGACGTTAAAGAAATTACTTTGGTGAGTATTCTTCGTGCCATGAGGTATTGGGGCTCAAAGTACACCCCTAATATCCAAAAGTAGCACTCCACCAGTCTATCCCTTGCGAAAGGAAGTTTCTTTGCAAAATTTAATTCCTTCCACCACCTGAAATTATTCTTTCCGTTCTAAAATTAGAAATACATTTTTAAAACGACGATTTTTAAGTAAAATTTTACTTTTCCAAAGTTAACCCTAACATTAGGTAAAAATGTAATAGTAGTGGTATATATGAAAATACTCAATTAACTAATTAAGAATTAAAGTTGTGAGATGTTAGAATTTCATGTCACTGTGTAGTATAAAAAAACAAATGAATCTCTATTTAATTTTGAAACGGACAAAAAAAAATATATCTCAAATTTTAGAAATTGGAATAGAGAGAGAGTGTATATCTAAGGCATTAATTCTGTCTTCGTTAATGCCTTGCTATATACCTTGTAATATGGCCTAGCTCTCCTTGATGCATTTTCTGCAATAGGTTGAAGTCTAATTTTGCGAAATTCAGTAGCACTTTATTATGTGAATCATCTTCCTGGTAAATGGAAATGTAATGCCTTGCTTCCAACCTATTTAAAAACTTGTGGACGGGATACTTGAGTGCATGAACGACTTGCGCTGCAAGAGAATTTTTTAAGTGCGATTTAAGACGCTCAAGGTGAGCGGTGGTGAATTCCAGTGCATCTTCTAGTATATCTTCTCCATGCACCCTAAGATGTGTTGCCTCATACAAGCTTAACATTCCTCGCGGATCGCTAATCAAGCACTCCTTGAATTTTCCGTTGTTGTCCTTGAATTTGCGGAACACATCTGTTTTAAAAAGTTTTTTAAAATTGCACATGGCCAAACTGTGAGCAATTATATAAAAAGGAAGGGCTTAATTTGCATGCATGCATGTACGTGACATAAGTTCTGATATGTTTTTACCGCACTAAAATGACTTACCAGAAGAGACATTATATCCATGCTGTCTAAGCAATCTAAAACAAAGAGATACGGTGTGAAGATCGTCGTCATTCTCTTGAAAGATAACATTCGTGCGTTGTAATGCCGCATCTATCTCAGTTTCAAAATGGTAAGCCACACCGAGTCGTTGGATATCATCAATTAAGTTCAGCAGTTGATTAGGCGCAGCTTCCGCTAGCATCTTCTTCACTTCTTCTTTTAGTTGTTGAATATGTTCCTTTGTGTTGGCATCAGTTTTCTACACAAGTATATTGCACATATACAAATTAAGCACCTTTAACCAAAAAAGTTAGAGGACTAATTGATCCATGTAGCTTACTTAATTTGTTTGGTGTAATATGTGAATATTCTTGATTGAATCTTCTCATGTGTGAATTATACAAACACAAGAACAATTTATATATATTCTAGCAACACCGAGCTAGTGCATGATTCATGAACTAGCTAGGGTTTAGATCACCAACTACATGAATACCTCGTTACGATCGTCTTCACCATCCTACTCAAAATCAATTGGTTGTGAGTGGTGTTGGGAAAAATCATCTCCCAAATACTGTTGTCTTTGATAAATTAAATGGCCAAAAATATCAGTACACGCCAAACAGATTAAATTTGCAGTTCCACCAAAATAATAACCACTGCAGGAAATGATGAGAAGAAATAACCAAACACGAGACACCAAGATTTTACGTGGAAAACCCTCTATAACTAAGAGGAAAAAACCACGGGACGATCTCCGAAAAATCCACTAGAACAAACTGAGAGAATACAAAGATATCCTAATTTGAGTACACACTCAAATTACCTCACCACAATAATTATGTGATAAAACCCAAACAAAATAGCTATTTGTTTGATCTCACTTTTCTCTCTGGTTTTCTAAAGCTTTTCTTTTTTTTTCTCTCGGATGTTCTCTCTGACAATCTCTCTGATTATCTTACTACACTCTTTTTCAGCATTGGAGGAAATATATATATATAGGCAAAGAAAGGCAACCTATATCCTTAATACCCGTATGCCTATGCACCTAGGCTATACTAAAGCCAAAAACATCCTGCTTTTCCTCCTTTTACTTTTCCATGTTTTCTACCATGTTTTCTTGGTGAAAACAATAAAGTAATTCCCCACTTATTATGGGTGAGGACCACCACTGACAATCTCCCCCTCCGAACCCATGAGAGAAGGTATTTTCTGTGACCTCGTCACTTAAAATTCATCCCTACGAACTCCTTGCAAAATTCCAACTTGTCGCGAGAGACAACTTTTGTCAACATGTCTGAGGGGTTCTCGTCGGTATGAACTTTCTTCACTTTCATCAACTCCTTTTCCATCACTTCTCGAAGCCAGTGATAACGAACATCAATGTGCTTGGTACGACTATGATACGTGGCATTTTTGGTCAAGTCAATTGCACTCTGACTATCACAATAAACCACGTACTCATCCTGTGTCAGACCCAACTCTTGGAAGAACCGTTTCAACCATAACATCTCCTTGCCTGCTTCTGTAGCGGCGATGTATTCCGACTCAGTTGTAGACAAAGCAACACACTTTTGCAACTTGGATTGCCATGATACAGCTCCCCCTGTAAAAGTAAACAAATACCCCAAAGTAGACTTCTTCTCTTCAGAACCTGCCATGTCTGCATCTGTAAAACCCTCCAAGACTGGACTCGAACCACAAAAATCCAAACACAAACTGGAAGTAGCTTTCAAGTATCTAAGTATCCATTTAACTGCTTCCTAATGTTCTCTACCAGGATTTGACAAATACCTGCTCACAACGCCAACTGCATGAGCAATATCTGGCCTTGTACAAACCATTGCATACATAAGACTCCCTACAGCAGAGGAGTAGGGAATTGCTGCCATATTATCTCTCCCTTCCTTAGTAGAAGGACACATACGCTTCGTCAACTTAATATGGCTGGCCAGTGGTGTGCTAACTGGCTTAGCATCACTCATGTTGAACCTTGCAAGCACCCGTTCAACATACTTCTCTTGTGACAACCACAACCTCTTGGCTTTCCTGTCACGAACAATCTTCATGCCCAAAATCTGCTTTGCCGGGCCTAAGTCCTTCATATCAAAGGATTTAAACAACTCACCCTTGAGCCTGTGAATCATGTTAGCATCTTGCCCAACTATCAACATATCATCTACATATAACAACAGAATAACGAAGTTACCATCTGGGAATTTTTTCACATACACACAGTGATCTGCAACTGTTCTACTATAACTTTGATCCACCATGAATGAATCAAATTTCATGTACCACTGCCTTGGGGCTTGTTTCAGGCCGTACAAACTTTTCTTCAACCTGCAAACCAAGTGTTCTTTCCCTTTAACTTCAAATCCTTCTGGCTGCTCCATGTAGATTTCCTCCTTCAAGTCACCATGAAGGAATGCAGTCTTCACATCTAATTGCTCAAGCTCAAGATCCATACTAGCTACTAACCCCAACACCGCTCGAATAGAAGTCATTTTCACAACTGGAGAAAAGATCTCATCGAAGTCAATACCTTGCTTTTGAGCAAAGCCCTTGACAACCAACCGAGCCTTGTACTTCACTAGTTTTTCACCATCATTCTTAAGCTTGAACACCCATTTGTTCTTCAATGCTTTCCTGCCTTTCGGAAGTGTAGACAACTCATAAGTGTGGTTCTTGTGCAAAGAATCCATCTCATCCTGCATAGCTCTCAGCCAATTGCTCTTCTCCTTATGAGTCTTGACTTCCTGAAAATTCTCTGGCTCCCCTTCCTCAGCAATTAACAAATATTCAGATGAAGGATACCTGACTGATGGCACATGTTCTCTTGTGGATCTTCTTAGCTGAGGTTCTTCAATGTGAGCTTGCTCCCCCTGATCAACACTCTCTGCATCTGACCCATCACCATCGTGCAAATCTGTATCAGTCATATCTTCATTCTGACCTCCTTCTCCAACTGTGGCATTCTGTAATGGAGAAGGAACTCCGCTGAGGTCTGGAACTCTATTATCTATAGGCTGTGCAACATTATCAAAATCCTCATAATTCTGGTGCTCATGAAACACCACATCTCTGCTTCTGAATAATTTTCTCTACACTGGATCCCATAACCGGTATCCAAACTCTGCATCTCCATAACCAACAAAAACACATGGAGTGGACTTATCATCAAGCTTCGATCTTTGTTCCTTGGGGATATGTGCAAAAGCCTTGCACCCAAATATTCTCAAGTAAGAATATGACACATCCTTACCACTCCAAATCTCCTCTGGAATCTGAAAATCTAAAGGTGCTGATGGAGATCTATTAATCAGATAGCAAGCAGTACGAACAGCTTCACTCCAAAATGACTTGGGTAGTTTAGCCATTCTCAACATGCATCGAACTCTCTCAACAATAGTGCGGTTCATTCTCTCAGCCACACCATTATGCTGTGGGGTACCAGGAACAGTCTGCTCATGCCGAATGCCATTTTTACTGCAATAATCAGCAAACTCCTTTGATGTGTATTCCCCTCCGTTGTCGCTGCGAAGACACTTCAATAATTTTCCAGTCTCCCTTTCAACCATAGCATGAAAACTCTGAAAATGCTGGAATACCTGGTCTTTTGTTTTTAGCAAATATACCCACACCTTCCGTGAAGCATCATCAATAAAGGTAACAAAATACCTATTTCCACCCAAAGACTCAACCTCAATGGGTCCACATACATCAGAATATACTCTCTCTAGTAACTCAGATTTTCTTTTAGCTGAACTACTAAAAGAAACTCTATGTTGTTTCCCAAATAAACAATAATCACAAGGGCTTAAAACAGTACCTTTAGCAAAAGAAATGAGTGACCTTTTTGCTAATAACTGCAACCCTTTCTCACTCATGTGACCAAGCCTCTTATGCCACAAGTTTGGCGAAGAGTCATCCTCAGCTGCATTCAACTCACTAGAACACACCTTCACATGAGTCTTGTACAATGAGCAACAAGCAGCACCTCTTGCAATCACCATAGAGCCTTTGGTAAGCTTCCACTTTCCACTACCAAAGTGATTCTCATAGCCTTCTCTGTCCAAGGCCATGCCAGAAATTAAGTTGAGACGTAAATCAGGAACGTGTCTAACATCTCTCAAGGTAATAGTGCAACCAACACCTGTCTGAATGCAAACATCTCCAATTCCAATAATCTTGGACTGATCAGTATTTCCCATTCTCACGTACCCAAAGTCTCCAGCTTTATAAGTTGTGAAGAACTCCCTCTTGGGTGTAGCATGATACGAGGCACCAGTATCCACCACCCAATCAACTTTCTGATCATCAACATGCAAACATTCTTCTTCCCCAAATGAAAGAATCACAACATCTTCGGTGACTGTGGCTGTAGTGTTCTTCTCCTCAACCTTTCTTTGCTCACCATTTTTCTGCTTGTCTAACCAGCTCTTGCAATTTCTTTTGTAATGACCTTCCTTATTACAATAGAAGCATCTATACGTATCGCCTTGTCTGGTCTTTGACTTGCTCCGGTGATTTTTGCTTTTGCTACGACTATTATTTCCCTGGTGAGATCCCCTGAAATTGCTTCTGCCCCTGTTCTCTACAACAAGAGCTTGTGTCTCGAAATTAAAGCCTTGCTCCTTTCGCCTAGTCTCCTCATTATGAAGACTGTCTTTGACCGACTGCATGGTTATTTTTCCTGCTGGAGCTGAATTGCTTAGAGACACCACCAAAGTTTCCCAGCTGTTCGGCAATGAACTGAGAAGCAAAAGAGCCTGAATCTCATCATCAAGATTCAACTCCATGGTAGACAACTGGTTCACCAAACCTTGAAACTCACTCATATGCTCCGACACACTGCTCCCGTCTTTGTACTTCAAGTTCACAATTTTTCGAATCATAAAAGTTTTATTTTGTGCATTCTTCTTCTCGTACATGGACTTTAGTGTTGTCCATAGAGCATGAGCATCCGTCTCCTGCGAAACATGGTGGAACACACTTTGATCAATCCATTGCCGGATGTGACCAATAGTCTTCCTGTTCATCTTTTTCCAATCAGCCTCAGATTTATCCGCGGGCTTCTTTCCCTCGAGCTCCAACGGTTCATATAAATCCTTACAGTAAAGGATATCCTCCATTCTGGACTTCCAGATCGAAAAATTTGAAGATGTCAATTTAATCATGGCTCCACCCGATTCCTCCATAGAATTTATCAGAAACAAATGAGCAAAATAACCTTAGCTCTGATACCAATTGTTGGGAAAAATCACCTCCCAAATACTGTTGCCTTTGATAAATTAAATGGCCAAAAATATCAGTACACGCCAAACAGATTAAATTTGCAGTTCCACCAAAATAATAACCACTGCAGGAAATGATGAGAAGAAATAACCAAACACGAGACACCAAGATTTTACGTGGAAAACCCTCTATAACTAAGAGGAAAAAACCACGGGACGATCTCCGAAAAATCCACTAGAATAAACTGAGAGAATACAAAGATATCCTAATTTGAGTACACACTCAAATTACCTCACCACAATAATTATGTGATAAAACCCAAACAAAATAGCTATTTGTTTGATCTCACTTTTCTCTCTGGTTTTCTAAAGCTTTTCTTTTTTTTTTCTCTCGGATGTTCTCTCTGACAATCTCTCTGATTATCTTACTACACTCTTTTTCAGCATTGGAGGAAATATATATATATAGGCAAAGAAAGGCAACCTATATCCTTAATACCCGTATGCCTATGCACCTAGGCTATACTAAAGCCAAAAACATCCTGCTTTTCCTCCTTTTACTTTTCCATGTTTTCTACCATGTTTTCTTGGTGAAAACAATAAAGTAATTCCCCACTTATTATGGGTGAGGACCACCACTGACAAGTGGTTAGCTCCGAGAGTATATCTAGTGGATGGCAAGTTTTAATATAGTAAAACAAAGGGAAGTGCTATTTCCGCAAGACTAAATGATATTTTCGCAGGTGGTCTCCGCGTTCTGACTTTAACTTAATTTTTTTGACAAATTTCCCACGTTTATACAATACCCAGTTCCCAATTGCCGATTGCCTTCAAATCTTATCTCTGCAACTCGTCCCTCTTTCAACAAATCTAAATCCATCCTTGATAGTTGTTACAAATTACAAGATCCGATGAATAAGATTTTCCCTCTAAAGCAATTAAAGGTTAGGGATAAGAAAGAGATAAGATGAAGAGAGGTACTAGAGTGGAAACAAGGAATTTATTATCTAAGGGGAACTTCAATGCATCGAATCATCTAACTTTTATTCTGCTTTAAATCTTTAGAAAAAGAATAACAATAAAGTATATTCTAAAAGGGCAGTTTTTTTTTTTGCTAATTATAAAAGGGTATTTTTTGTTCTCTCTCAAATACAGAAAGATGAGAGCTTGATGTGCGAGAGATTTCCATTCATGGAGTCCTGTTTTTCCAGATAACGTTCCACAATTATCTCCCTCTCATCGATCCAATAATTCTTCTCCTAATATATATAGACTGCAGGACAATTAATCTAATCCCCTCAATTTCACCATTCTTAAATTCTTTGACTTCTAATTTTAAAACTCGGAATCTCTACCCAACCCAATCCCTCTTCCATCCTGCTCATCCGATTGGGAATGTTCTTTTAATCTCTTCCCTCATTTCCTATACCTACTCTATATCTCTATCTCTTTCACACAGACACACACATCCTAGTAATATTGTTCCATTGTTTTGGCCAACATTCTTTCTTTAAATTAACTCTTGCTGCTGCTGCTGCTTCTTCTTTATCCCAATTTCATCTATTTGGTGGGTGGGTTCCCCAATGGGTTGGCGCCTCATCAAAGTAAGAACCGGTATGTCGGAACTGCCAGGAGCCATTAACACCATTTCCTTCTCATATAAAGTAACAGAGCGAGTGATAGAGCTTATGAACATGGCTCAAAAGTCCCGGCAACAGCTCAAGCCACTCACCGAAGAGAGAGGAAGAGAAAGAAATAGGAGCAAATTGGTCATAAAAGAAATTTTTTATTCAAGAGATGGGACCACCTGCGGATATATAAAAAATCACGTGAAAATATCACTTCTCTGCGACAAACTTTCATGACAAGTAGAAAAGACTTCCTTTAAAAGGATAAGAAAAGGATTTAAGTGCTAATTTATTTCAGTTTATCGCGAGATCAGAGTTATTGTATGCGAGGAATTGGTCTCCCCAAATGGTCGGATGATAATCCGCAGAGCGACGAGTAATCTCAGGCACAAAGGTTGAACGAGGACCAGATGAAGCCTGAAGATGAGCAGCCATTTTTCAGTTGGTAGTGAGACCGGCAGGGGAGATATGTGGATCGAAGAGAATTAAGAATACTATGAGTTGTTCTTTCACTCCAATTAGTATGAATTTAATGGGTAATGTTGTTGTGATACTTATAGTAGAAATTTAAGCCACTTTAATTTTTCATTCATAGTACTATACGAGGGGCCACTTTAATTTTTCATTCATAGTACTACTTGATTGATAGACTACTACTACTACACTTAATTCACTTAGGTGCTGTTTGTTTATATTTGATTATCTCTTAATAGACAACCTCTTATTCGCTAAGAGACATGATATTGTTTGTTTTTTTTTACCTCTGAATACCTCTTAATCGGTAAGATAGAAAATAAAATCTTAATAATTAAGAGGTACCTCTTAATTAAATTTTTTTGATAATTTTTTTTATATAAATATATTCAATAATACTATTCACTCATTTTTATTAAATTGAATATTTAAAATTATTAAATAAAATTTTACCTTTTAAAATGATAAAATAGTGTCATTAAGAGACAACTTACTTTTTGGTTATCAAACAGTTTTTTAGATTCAGACCTCATAACCATTCAGATTATCTAATTTATTAAGACATCATAATCATTCAGATCTTAATTATCATTTTTATCAAACACAACTTTAATTCCTACTAATACACTAAATTCACTTAATTCATAATTAGTAGTTAACTACTACTACTACTTAATTGATAGACTACTACTACTACTACTCACTTAATTCATAGTTACTACTCCTACTACTTAATTGATAGACTATTACTACTACTTAATTCATAGTTAACTACTACTACTATTGCTCACTTAATTCATAGTTAGTACTAGTACTACTACTACTACTTGATTGATAGACTACTACTACTACACTTAATTCATTTAATTCCTACTACTACACTTAATTCACTTAATTCATAGTT
>CM068377.1:84422412-84499912 GCA_034770075.1 Aralia elata
AACCACACTTGACTAATGTAGCACAAAAATACAAATTACAATTCACACGAGGAACACGTAACGCACCAACAATAAATAATGTTGAAAAAATTTCTTTTATATATTACGATTGTATCATATATTAATATATATAAAATTAAATATAATTAAAAAATTAATTTATTGTTAGAAAACCTTTGGTTTCATGTCTATTCCTCTTCCTAACTCTTGATCTTCCACTTTCTCTCTCTCTCCATGCCTATATATATGCATCATATAGAAGAATGGAAGATGTGAAAAAATGAAGAGTGATACATCTGAAAGTGTAAAGGAAATAAGAGAGAGACACACCCATCATCTATGTGATAGGTTGTAAAATACACTCATCCGAAAGATTGTGAGAGATATCAAAAGAATTGTGGATGACCACTCAAATACAAGAGATTATCAATATACATTTTATTGATTATATATTTTGTTTTATCTATTATTTTATAACACGTTATCAGCACGAGTCTCTACCCAATTTTGAAAAGGAAGTTCTTTCAACTCATTGTAAGTATTATTTCATTACAATTAAATTTGATTGTGTATATTTAATTGTTTTAGTAAGTTAAAGCAGTGACAAGGAAAGACTCATGCTGTGCTAGAAATCAAGCTATATATTTATATAAATATTGAACCTTACAAAACTTGAATTTGCTACCCTTAATATCTTGAGCAAGAATTATTTGTCATGGACTCTTGATGCTGAGATTCATCTAGAGGCATAGAATCTTGAAGATACAATTAAGGTTGGCAATCATGCATCCCTGCAGGATCATGCAAAAATTAATGATTTTTATTTGTCATCATCTCACTTATGAAGACATGTTAGAGAAAATATTGACTACATTTAATGCTTCAAATATGCTCCTGCAGTAGCAATATCGAGAACATAAGTTTACAAAATATTCCCTGAAGCAATAGAGGAAATTATGTTCCCTGAAGTGATATCATGTCTTCTAGTGGCTGGACAAAATAATGAGCTTTTGCTGAAAAACCACCAATCTCGCCCGACCGGTTCTACTCCATTCCCTGAAGCGAATGGAACCTCCTTTGATAAATATAGAGGAAATTATGGTCGTGGTCGTAGATGTGGAACGGAAGGTCATTGGTCACGTACCTATCGTACTCTTAAATATTTGATAAATTTGTACCAAGCTTCCATAAAATAAAAGGGAAAGAAAATTGAAACGAAAATTTGTTGATCATAAGGATCTTGAAAATCCCATGAATGATTATAATGATCTTGAAGATCTTATAAATTATCTTGACTTTCCAAATGAAAATGGCTATATCAAGTAATTATTTTTATTTCATTATATTATGGCATTATAATAAGCATTTTTATTTTGATATGTTTTATTTATGTTTCAAGTAATAAAGTTTAATTTATGTTTTACATATATGAAGATGTATGGGTCCTATTGGTAATTAAAGGCTCCGGAAGAGCGATTACCATATAGAATGATTTTTAAAATTATGCAAAGCCAATGGCAATACCATATCAGGTTCATTGAACTTAATTGAAACCTCTGGAAGAGCGATTATTCATCAAACTTAATCAAGGCTCTAGAAAAGCGATTATAATTGAAGACTCTAGAAGAGTGATTATAAAGTTGTCAAAGGGCACAAAACTTGGTATTAATGATACTTTGCATTCTACTGAGTCAAGCAGAAATTTACTCAGTTTTAAGGATATATGTTATAATGGTTATTATGTTGTAACTAATAACGAAGGCAGTGAATAATTTCTTTATATTACTTCAATAGTATCGGGCCAGAAGCTCATACTAGAAAAACTGCATATTTTCTCTTCTAGGTTATATTATACTACAATGTGAACAGTTGAAATAAATGTTGTAATACACCAGAAGTGTTCAGATCCAAAGGTTTTTATGCTTTGGCATGATCGTCTTGGTCATCCAGGATCAATAATGATACGGCGAATTATTGAAAACTCTCATGGACATCCCTTAAAGAACCAGAAGATTCTTTTACCTACTGATTATCCATGTAGTGCTTGTTCTCAAGGTAAATTAATTACCAAACATCACATTCAAATATTGTTGTTGAGTGTCCATCTTTCTTAGAAAGAATTCAGGGTGATATATGTGGACCAATACACCCATTTTGTAGTTCATTTAAGTATTTTATGGTTTTAATTGATGCATCAACCAGATGGTCACATGTATGCTTACTTTCTACTAGAAATATGGCATTTCCTAGGCTCTTTGCTCAAATAATTAGGTTGAGAGCGCAATTTCCTGATTATCCAATTAGGAAAATTCGTTTAGATAATGCTGGTGAATTCACATCACAAGCTTTTGATAACTATTGCATGTCTATTGAAATTGATGTTGAACATCCTGTTGCACATATACATACTCAAAATGGTTTAGCTGAATCACTTATCAAGAGACTTCAAATTATTGCTCGACCTTTGCTTATGAAATCAAAATTACCAGTTTTTGCTTGGGGTCATGTTATTTTACATGCAACATCATTACTTCGCATTAGACCAACTGCTTATCATAAATTTTCACCATTGCAACTTGTACTTGGCCAACAACCAAATATTTTTCACCTGCGCACATTTGGTTGTGTTGTATATGTACCTATTGCACCCCCCACAACGCACTAAAATGGGTCCTCAACGTAGACTTAGAATTTATACGGGTTTTGTTTCCTCATCTATCATTAGATATCTTGAACCTCTAACTGGTGATGTTTTTTACAGCACGTTTTGAGGATTGTCATTTTAATGAAACAATCTTCCCACCATTAGGGGGAGAAAAGTCGTTGCCTGAAGCACAACGTTTGCCTGAAGCACGAAATTTGCCTGAAGCACGAAATTTGCCTGAAGCAGGACGAGAGATTACATGAAATGCTTCGACGTTATCTCATCTTAATCCTCGTACAAATCAATGTGAACTAGAAGTTCACATGATTATTCATTTGCAAGGAATTACAAATCAATTACCGGATGTATTCACCGATAATAAGAAAATAGTGAAACCTCACATTCCAGCTGCTAATACTCCAGCACGGATTGAAGTCCCTATAGGACAATCAGTGAATACAGCAACAAATGAATCAAAACCACACCTGAAGCGTGGAAGACCGATCGGTGTTAAAGATAAAATTCCCTGAAAGAGAAAAATACAAGAAAAACAAGTTGCAGCCTATAAAGAGGCTATACCCATGAAACAGGCCACATAAATAACTGATTTATTCAAAACTTATGAGCAAAAAATCTCCTGAAAATAAAACTCTTGAAAAGTTATCCCCTGAAGAGGATCAGGTACCTGAAAATAACGAGATCTCGATACATTATGTACATACAGGAGAAGTATTAGATATAAATAAAATTGTTGTCGACAACATATTTTCATATAAAGTTGCTCTTGATATTACCAGAAGTAATGATCATGAATATGAACCACAAATCGTTGAACAATGTCAACGTAGAAATGATTGGCCAATGTGAAAAGAGGCGATTCAAGCAGAATTAAATTTACTAAATAAACGTGAAGTTTTTGGACCTGTAGTCCGAACACCTGAAGGTGTAATGCCTGTTGAATACAAATGGGTATTTGTACGTAAATGAAATGAGAAAAATAAAATTATAAGGTACAAAGCGCGACTTGTAGCACAAGGTTTCTCGCAGAGACCTGATATTGATTATGAAAAGACATATGCTCCTCTAATGGACGCAATTACATTTAGATTTTTAATTAGCTTGGTAGCAAAAGAAAATTTAGATATGCGATTAATGGATGTTGTTACAGCATATCTGTATGAATCATTAGATAATGATATCTACATGAAAATTCCTGAAGGATATAAAATGCCTGAAGCATATAATTCTACATCTCGAAGTATGTATTCTATCAAGCTACAAAGATCCTTATATGGATTAAAGCAATCCGAACGTATGTGGTATAATTGTCTTAGTGAATATCTTTTGAAAGAAGGATTTGAGAATAATCCAATTTGTCCATGTATTTTTTTTATCAAAAAATCAGAATTCGGATTTGCTATTGTTGCAGTATATGTTGATGATTTAAATCTTGTAGGGACTCCAGAAGAGTTAACAAAAACAACAAATTGTTTAAAGAATGAATTTGAGATGAAAGATCTCGGTAAGACAAAATTTTGTCTTGGTCAACAAATTGAACATCTTCCAATGGAATTTTTGTTCATCAATCAACATACACAGAAAAAGTCCTGAAACACTTTTACATGGATAAAGCTCATCCTTTGAGCACTCCAATGATAGGTCGGTCACTTGATATCAAGAGAGATCCGTTTCGACTACAAGAAAATGTTGAAAAAACTCTTGATCCTGAAGTACCATATCTTAGGACAATTGGTGCTTTGATATATTTTGCAAATTTCACACGACCTTATATAACATTTGCAGTTAACTTACTAGCAAAGTACAGTTCTGCACCAACTCGGAGACATTAGAATGGAATTAAGCATATTTTGCGATATCTTCGCGGGACTACTGATTTGGGATTATTTTATCCAAATAGATCAAAACCACAGTTTGTTGGATATGCTGATACAGGTTATGTTTCCGATCCACACAAAGGCAGATCACAAACAGGATATTTATTTATTTATGGAAATACTGCTATTTAATGGAGATCTGTTAAGCAAACAATTTCTGCTATTTCATCAAATCATGCAGAGATTATTGCAATTCATAAAGCGAGTCGTGAATGTGTTTGGTTGAGATCGGTAATTCAACACATTCGTGAGAACTGTGGATTATCATCAATTATAAATAGTCCAACGATATTATATGAAGAACCAAGCATATTGCACCAAAATTCTTTTATACACATGAGCTCCAAAAGAGTGGCGATATTGATGTCAAACAGATACGATCATGTGATAATTTGGCTGATATATTCACTAAGTCATTATCAACTGCGACTTTTAAGAAGATGGTGCACAACATTGACATGTGTCGACTTAAGAATATTTTTACCATGAATAGTGGTACTCATGAGGGGGAGTAAATTTTTTGAAGAATATGTGCTGATTGTACTCTTTTTCCTTCGCTAAGGTTTTTTCCCACTGGATTTTCCTTTGCAAGGTTTTAATGAGGCAATCCTAAGGCACTAGAAGATATACAAGAATATTGTACTCTTTTCCTTAGCCAATTTTTTTTCCCACAGGGTTTTTATTTGGTAAGGTTTTTAACGAGGCATATTCTTAGAAAGTGGTCATCCAAGGGGGAGTGTTAGAAAACCTTTGGTTTCATGTCTATTCCTCTTCCTAACTCTTGATCTTCCACTTTCTCTCTCTCTCCATGCCTATATATATGCATCATATAGAAGAATGGAAGATGTGAAAAAATGAAGAGTGATACATCTGAAAGTGTAAAGGAAATAAGAGAGAGACACACCCATCATCTATGTGATAGGTTGTAAAATACACCCATCCGAAAGATTGTGAGAGATATCAAAAGAATTGTGGATGACCACTCAAATACAAGAGATTATCAATATACATTTTATTGATTATATATTTTGTTTTATCTATTATTTTATAACATTTATTGTATTAAATATATTATAAAAATATTATCAATTAAATTTATAATAAATCGTAATAAAAAAATTGACATATAAAATCGTAATATATACTCCCTCCGTCCCAAATTAACTGTTTACTTTTGATTTTTTTTAGTTAAATTGACTATTTTTAAAATTAATAATTAAGCATATATAAATATATTTTTTAACATTATAAAAATTGGTATTAGTAGTAAATTGTATATACTTTTAGTTATAATCTCTTCACCTATATTTTGGTAAAAATGGTACAAAAATTAGTTTTAAAAATAATCAATATGATTTTAAAAAGTCAAAACTAAACAGTTAATTTGGGACGGACGGAGTATTATTTTTTTTTAAAAGACGAACGAGACGCCATTTTATCAATAGTCGCGTTAAAGTCACGTGGAGAGATATATGTGGCTACCGGATAAAAAAAATCCCTTGGCCCCACTTTGATTCTCCATAATTTTGGATTGGTTGATGAGAAAAAATATCAAGAGACAGCTCACAAATACACTGCACTAAGTAATCGATACCAGTACGAACCGATCAACAGAGTCTATTAATCCCCTCTACTTTTCCCAATTTCTACTTCCATATTTCTCCACTCACCGGAAATCTAGAGTATTTTTTCCGATCAAAATGGATTACCCGCATGGCCACACCCACCACCGCCGTGATGAGCGAGAAGAAGAATACCCGCCGCCGCCGCATGTCGGACCTTCCTTTGATCCCTACCACAATCAACCTCCACCGCCGCCGCATGTCGGACCTCCCTTTGATCCCTATCACAATCAACCTCCACCGCCGCCGTATGTCCGCCCCGCCGCCTTTGATCCCTACAATCAACCACCGCCGCCTGTGGCAACCCACGTGCATCACAGCTCCCATGGAGCTGAACGGTACCCTAATTATCCACCACAACCGAATACAGATTACTATAATCCACCACCACCGGTAATCGACCACCACCGGCCACCGACCCATGATTTCCATTACTCGCCGGAGACTCCAGCTTACCCGCCACCGCCGCGGGCTGATCCGTACCCTTCCGGCTCTAATGTCCAACATGTCTCTCACGAAAGCGGCGGAGAGAACAAGCCACATCACTTTAGCCCGTCCAACTTCATTCACAGTCACACCCACCACCAGGGACCAGATGTCCTAAATCAGAAGCCCACTGTCAGGCTTTACAGCAAGGCGGAAACTAATTACTCTCTCACTATCCGTGATGGGAAGGTCATTCTTGCCCCTTCCAACCCATCTGACCCTTTTCAAGTATGTCCTGTTTTATTTATTTATTTATTCTTTGAAGTAATATTTTGCTATAAATTGTTTTGAGATATTTGGTGTTTGGAATTGTAGCACTGGATCAAAGATGAGAAATTTAGCACAAAAGTTAAGGATGAACAAGGGTATCCCAGTTTTGCTCTGGTCAATAAAGCTACTGGTCAGGCTATGAAGCACTCTATTGGCGCCACTCATCCAGTATGTTCATCCCTCTACTTATGTACAATTATTATTATTATTAAGAAAATGATATATATTGTGAATGTTTACTACGACTTTTTGATCGTCAGTGAATAATACTAATTATTATTGGCAACTTTTTTGGAGAGAAGTGTAAAAAATGGGGTCTTCTTATTATTCCTGCCAATTTCATGTAAGCTTTGCAATTGTAATTTGGCATAAATTTATTGCAATACATGTCAAGACTTATTATTATTATTTGGGGAGAATGCACTAACACCAAAATACTGCAGTAACAAATTATAAGGCGGAAACCTCCTAACATTACATCATATATCTCTTTCTTTGTTATAAACTTATAATACACATGCCTCAATTTCCCTACATATAAGTATCTATTTAAGTGTTTGTCTTGACTCTTGGCAGTTATATTACCTGGGGAAGAATTAAAATGGTCTTTCTGATTTACATATGTTGATACAAAGTCAATACGACTTCTCTCTGTTTCTAGATAAAGTCGGTTGGTAAGGATCAATAACTTAATGGAGAGTTGTAAAAGGGTAGTGTAGAAAAGGGGCTAGGGGGATTTATGGGTTTCTAAGAATGCAATGCAGTTTAAAGATCTAGACTGATCCAGCAATACCTTCTTTATAAGTGCTCGAGCAATTGATTGTCGTCCCAAAAATCAGCGAGTTCTCTTTTTTGTCATCACTGTCTCAACAAAAACCATTAGTGGAGTATCTATTCTTCTTTTATGGAATTGCCAAGTTTGCAGCAACTGTGAGGAATAGAACTTGAACCTTGAGGTTATTGGTCCAAACTTTTTAGCCTTCAGCCATTCCTCCAATGCATTACGGGTTTTAGCAGTATTATTCTGAAACGTTTTATTACAAGCTAAGGATGGATGGTTTGAGCTCGCATATTCTTACAGTAATACTCTAAAGAACTTGAGGTTGAATTTTCTCTAACAAGGAAAATGTGATGCAACTTGTGAAAAGTAGGACATTTGCAGACATGAAAACAAGATGGGGTATCTTGTGCAGATGGTGCTAGTCAATTTGTGAGGTTCCATATTATTTTTGAGAGCAAATTAGTGAATTTATTGGTCAAATATTAATGGGACATGTCTAGGCTTTTTTTTTTCTTTTTTTTTTTTGTATTGTACAATGGCTAGAGATTTCAGGTTTTGCTATATTTCTCTTTAGTAATGCTTGGTTTATGGCGGAATCAGTAAGGAACTCTTGTTGAGTTGGTCATGTATATGCATTGAAGTTGGATAGTGTCCCATTATGTCTTCTTGGTGGATATGGAGAGAATGAAACTTAAGGCTTTTGTTGGTGCTGACTTACTTACTGATGGGGTTAATGTTTATTGTTTGAAATGTAATACCCAAAGGATTATTCATCAGCCTCACTTTTCTGAACTGGGGAACTTTACTCCAGACAACAATGTTGTTTACCACGGCAAGTAATAATTACAACCAGTGATGCAACTTTCGTGGGTTACCTATGATTGTTGTCTTTGAAAGGGGTGTGAATTTGCCTAGTTAATTTTGGCAGGCTCATTTAATGAACATTCTATTAAAATTTTCTTTTTCTCTCTTTAAAGTGATTTTTTTTTTCTTTTCGCATTTCATCTATTTGTCATTCACAAGTTAAAGCTTTCTATGGAACTATGTTTTTTTTTTCACAGAAGATAATTTGGGATCTTATTCTTCCTTTGCTGAATTTTGATCAAGTAGTTTTGTCTGGCTATCAGCTGTTGCAGCTCTTTGAGGTTGTAATATTTCTTGTAGGGGCAAGATTGACGTAGCTCCTTGACAGTATCTCTATTTTTTTGTGGCCCCCAGCTGTTTTGTAGCCATGCTTTTGGATCATTAGCTTGTACAATTTATTGTTATGGTATTGAGTAGATTGACCAATTGATAAGTTTCCCTACGAATTTCTATCATGAAGGTCACCGATGACTTTGCACTAGGAGCATAGTAGATGAGGTTTTCAGTATGCATCCGCCTTTTTGACACTCGGGTTAAGCATCTATTTTTTATAGGACTTGCCCTTTGGGTGCAGGTGTCCTTCCTCTGGCTATTAGTGTCCTTATAGATACTCTGTTCATAACCTTTTTATTAATGTTTAATGGTCACCCCTTTTGGGGCATCTCTTTAGTGGCTTTTACCATTGAACAGAAGAAAATCTTAAATATTTATAAATGGTACCCAAGTCTAAGGGGATGTTTGATAGCCTCTTTTTTGCCTTGCCTCTTTTTCGCACAGAGATTAAGTTTGATAAAAATTTGTGTCATCTCTTTTTGCCTCTTAAAAACAAAGAGATTGAGGCAACTCTTTTTAAAAAAAGAGGCTGCTTATTACTCTTTTACCTTCACTACCCTAATTTTATTTGTTTTATTCATCAATTCACTTCTTTCACTACACCACCCACCACTCACCACCTCTCACATAAGCTCTTAATACACAATTTTATCAAACGCCACCCAATTGATCCTAACCCTCTTTGGGTTATATTCGGTCAGTAGATAACTTAGAGAGAATTTTCATTTACGTATGTCTTATGTTGGTATCTTAGCCAAGTAAACCATTTAATGATTCTGCCTAGAAAAACTTGTGAAAGTCCAATCTCATTATAAAGAGAAAGGGATAAATTTTGATTGTGGGCACAGCTATTTGCTCTTCAACAAGCTCTCAAGTGACCATGAAGAGCTGCTTTGTAACAGTTTGCTCATTCACAAGTTAACCTTTTTAATGAATTGGCCAAGCAAAACTCATGTCATCCAAGCTTTTGTTGTGAAGAGAGATAGCATCTTGACTCCAAAGTGAGCCATGAAACATCTGCTTTTCAATAGCTTTGCTCGTTCACAAGAGTTATAATTTTTTTCTGGATTCCTTGTTACTCTTTAATGTTTATTTGTCAACATTGAAATGCCAAACGATACGTATATTCTGGAACAAATTGATGTAGTTCCAAGCTACAAATCTTGGCAGTAGTACTTTTTTTTATCCCTTGTTTATGCAAATTATGCTTTTATGAAAGTAATGAGCACTCCTTTTTTTTTCCTTGGCTGTTAATAAGTATCTTGAAGAAATTGTACTTGTTTGTATAAAGGTTACTTTTTCTGTGGCTCGCAATCGCTGATGTGATGTCCAATCAAAACTCTTCTACAGGTGCAGCTGATCCATTACAATCCAGATAAACTTGATGAGTCTGTCCTTTGGACACTAAGCAAGGACTTGGGTGATGGTTATAGAACAATAAGGATGGTTAACAACATTCGCCTAAATGTAGATGCATTTAATGGTGATGCAAATCATGGAGGCGTTCGTGATGGCACTACCATTGTCTTGTGGGAGTGGAAGAAAGGTGAAAATCAACGATGGAAGATTATTCCCTACTGTAAGTCTCTCAATCATATTAATTCAGTAATTGAGTTTCCTGGTAAAGGCTTTTTGAGAGTCCAATGTGTGTTAGTAGCAATATTTGGAAACGCCATTTTTATTGAACTAGAAAAGAGTTGCTTGGACATTTTATCGAACCGGAAAAGAGCCTGGGTGCATGCCACTGGTTTTAACTGTCTGGTCAACCAGAATTTAACTGTGATGATCTTAATATGTCATAAATTTATTAATAATTAACTCAAAATATAAAAGATGTCATCAAAATATGAGATAATGAAAACACAGATAAAAAATAACCTTGTCAAATAGTGTCTCTAGCTGGTGCTATATAACAGAAAATAGTACACGAAACATTTTTGAAAAATGCATATAAGAAAATTCCAGTTATTCATACAGGGATCACACCATATTAGACTGCATTCTTACTAAGAATTATTACAGCAATTGATTCAAACAAAATAAGAGTATACTCTACTGTCGAAAACCCAAGTCTATTAACAAAGCAAAAATTATTGGAAAAATAAAAATGACTTATTCATACCATAACAAATTAACATGAAAACATGACTGCCAGAAAACCTAAATCTTATTACAATCTATCCATATTCAACTCAGTCATTTATGGGAGCTTGGATACATATGAAAGCAAGATCCTTGTACATCGAGTGGTGTATCAATATTTGTCTTTCATCCTTTGGGTTTGACCAGAAAAGAAGGATCTGGAGTTATACTTGTGTTGAACTGTCACCATTGTTCACCATTTGTCATCATCTACTTGACTTTGGGTTATAAGAGACGTGAGATGTAAGAGATAGCTTGAAACAATACAGTTGAGAGATTTAGAATTATCTCAAAATGCTCCCTTTTCTACAAGTATCCTTTCCCCACACCTGGTTCAGTAGCCCGTTGAACAATGTTTTTGATGGTTTTCACAAAAGGCCAGATCATTTGTTGGACTGGTTCCCGGTATTATCGGTTTGGCCAGCTGGTCCAATCTGGTTTTCTATAACATTGGTTAGGCTTAATCATATGTTAGACTTGGGAAGCCCTTGTCAAGATGCATGTGTGGTTCTACAGGTAAGTCTTGATTCTGGAAAAAGGAAGGAAATTTCCGGAAAAAGTATTAGTCATCCTATTAATCATTCTGTTGCATTTCAACTGTTCTCGAGAAGTCTTCTGCTTTAAGACATTCTTTGGACATATTTTGGTCTACGGGTGAATATGTAGAAATTATCAGCGGCAAATTTTTCTTGCTTCTTTCCATATTTATTTTCTTTGATTTCAGCCCCTTCTCGCTCATAGACTCGTACTCACATGGATGTTATTTGCAGGATATCACTGGAGTTGCACTTTCCGGAAGATTGTGTACTTTGAAATTTGCATGCACTAATAAGACGGGGATTTGGTATTGGCCTTCCCTTGGTTATCTATGTATGGTGTGAAAATAATCTGTGGTGTGGTTATGACTTGATCTTTGCTACTTCTGCACCTACTCATAAAATGATGTATGCTGTTTTTTTTTTAATTGTGGCACAACATATTTTATGTGTATTAATTAGTGCATAAAAAGATGGTTATCTAAATCCCCATTGCAGAATTAATGTGAATTGAACAATTATTACAACCTTTGTGAATTAAGAATGCATTTCTACCGTTACATTAAAATATGCATGCTATTTTTTTCTTAATCCAAAATACTCCCTCCGTCCCAAATTAATTGTTCAATTTTGACCTTTTAAAGTCAAATTGACTATTTTTAAAATTAATCTTTTTACTATTTTTGCTAACATATAGGTGAAGATATTATAACTAAAAGAAAGTATATACAATTTATTACTAATTTCAATTTTTATAATTTTAGAAATATATTTATATATGTTTAATTATTAATTTTAAAAATAGTCAATTTGACTAAAAAAAGTCATAAAAAAATAATTAATTTGGAACGGATGAAGTATATTTTAACCCATTTAAACGAGTTAACGAGGCGGGAAAAATGTTAGGAAATACCCAGAAGAGGGTCCGTAAACCTAACATCACACATTGTTCTACGTGTGCTTAGGGGTATGCAACTGTAATTTATTGTACTGAACCATACTGGATACTGAATTTATCAAAAATAGATACCAAAATTGGTACTGAAAATGCCGATTTCCCAGACTAGTTAAGCCGGTTCAGTACCAATATAGTATTCATACTGCTTAAGCCGGTTCGGTAGTAATATAGTATTGGTAAATATCGGTATCCTGGACTGGCTTGGTTCAGTACCGGTTAAGCCGGTTCAGTACTGGTAAATACCGTTTGTTATTTTTTTTTTTCAAACCCATCATCTGCAGTTCAAATTGTCAAAAGAAAGCCCAAATTTTAAGCCCATTTTAAGACTCAAATAGACATTTATTATATTCAAACTAAACCCTAATTTCTCCTCAACAATGGCAGCCCCATAGATCGTCTAAATAGACATCCTGCAATCAAAGATCAAACCAAAAGTATAGTAGAAGTGACAGAATAACAGAGCAGCAACAATATCAACTCTTTTATCACCTTACTCTGCAATCAAGAATCAGTTCCTCACCTTCTTTCGTTGACCTTGTATATACTTACTTGCAGAATGAATATATATATATATATATATATATATATATATATATATATATGTTAGGCCTAGGGAAATATCTAGGTTATTATAGCAGGTGAATAGTGTTTTATGCATGCTCTGTACATAGTCGGATTATTCTTATTGGGTGTCGTAAAATCACTGGTTTATCATCAATAACGATTATATTATATATGATATTAAACAAACAAAAAGTACTGTCAAGGATATATATATATATATATATATGGGTAACCATTCATGACAACCGGTTGCTATGAGCACTATTTCAACAACCATTATCTCCACCATTAATCAAAATAATGGATGGCTCGGATTAAAAAATATTTCCCACCTACCGCTACAAGCTGTAGCGGCAGGCACACAACTGTTAGCGGCACGACTAATTACTTCCTTGCCTCTCGTCTTGCTATATCATCTTCCTGTCACCCGCTCCACCTGTCATATCCTTTTTCCAAAAAGTGTAGCTAGTCCAAACTACATGTTAGAATTACATTTTTTAAAAAAAATATTATTCCATCAGTTTTAACTTTAAGAATACATTTTTCTACTTTTTTTATAGAATCAAGATATGTTTTTAATTATTAATCATAAAGTAACATAAAATTTTAATTAAGAAGCAGAAGCATGCATAAAGATTAGTATTACTATTAAAAAGCATGCATAATATTAATATAAATATAAATATTAATTTTAATACTAATACTAATCATATTAATATTAATATTCACCATCTCCATCCTAAAAATGCATGCATGCCGCTTAATATTAATATATTTTTGAAGTGATTAGTTTTAATGATAATATTATTGTATTTTTCAAGCGTAACTCTAACAAAGTAATAATATTTGTACACATAAAATTATTCTAAAATATATATTACAATGGTGATGATAACATGATGATTTTCAATTCACTTAGTTATATAAGTAATGATATCCTAAAAATTTTATGTTACTTTATGATTAATAATTAAAAATATATTTTGATTTTATAAAAAAACTAGAATATTGTATTCTTAAAGTTAAAACTGATGGAATAATATTTATAAAAAAAAAATGTAATTCTAACATGCCTTGAAACATGTAGATTGGACTAGCTACACTTTTTGGAAAAAGGATATGACAGGTGGAGCGGGTGACAGGAAGATGATATAGCAAGAAGAGGGAGAATGTAGAAAAAAATTTCATGCCCAGCCGCTACAAGCTGTAGCGGTAGCTGCTTTTCCCAATGTCATTTTTCCTTTCCTTTTTCCAAATTCAGAGGGGCAAGTTAGTAATTAGTCGTGCCGCTAACAGCTGTGTGCCTGCCGCTACAGCTTGTAGCGGTAGGTGGAGAATATTTTTTAATCCGAGCCATCTATTATTTTGATCAATGGTGGAGATAATGGTTGCTGAAATAGTGTCCATGGCAACCGGTTGCCATGGATGGTTACCCATATATATTATATACAAATATTATATATATATATATATATATATATATATATATATATATATATATATATATATATATACACACACACACACACATATACACGCGGGTTAAAGAATTTTTCGGATGAATTTTAAAATGGGTCAGGTATATAAAAAAAAACCCAGGTCAGTCTCTTTAACAATATACTCCCTCTCTCACTACGAAATCCCACCTCTCCCTAACTCTTCTCTGTCGAACCAAAAGAACGATTTGGAAATTTTCAATTGATTTCGTTCTTCTCCCCACAAATCGACTACCTTCCGCAAAGTTCTCTCTCTCCCTCTCTACTCAGGTAACACCCCATCATTGTATTAGTTATTTAATTTAATTTTCTAACGTAAGAAATTTAAGGTTTATTAGGGGTTCAATTTCTGTTTAGAATTTCTTCTAATTTTCATCTCCCAAAAAGGTGTTAATATATATTGGAAGAAAATTTGCAGTTATTTAATTTTCAAAGGGTTATCTGGATATTATAGATTTTATTTTTGTTTTTGTTTTTTAAATTCGGGGATAATGATGGGAAATGTTCAAATGTGGCCTAAAATTTGAAATTGGTATAATGGGTAATTTTTATTTTTATTTTCTTGCAGAAAGTTTCAATCTTTTTGATAATAAGTGAGACACAGGAAATGGAATTGAAAGCCTTTTTTATTCAAGATATGCCCATAAAAAGTGCACCATTTTCAATAACATTATATTAATACTATATATTAATTACTGAGTAAGCGTATATATTAAGTTTTATGTATTGAAAATTAATGACATAAAATTAAAGTTTAATAGAGATATGATATTCATCTGTTTGCAAGTACTTGAGTTGTATGTGATTTTAAGTGTTCCAAAAATATTATAGCATAATCTCTTCAAAAATAGTTAGTTAACATTGTATAACATAAAAAAATGGCCCTGTCATTTTTGTAGGAAGACAACATGGCATCAGGAAGCATGGTGGACATATACGAATTTAATTTAAGGATTCAAAGCAAGTATTGCCATGGTGGACAGATACAAATTTGATTTAAGGATTCAAAGTAAAATAACCAGATCCAATAAAAATGAAAATGAAGGTCGAGTCTACTATGTCTGCCCGAATGAAAAATGTGGTTTCTTGGGATGGTGCAAGGCAATAAATGAAAAAAAATTATCACCAACTTTTGAAACACAACTGCAAAATAATTCCACGGTAGATGATCCTACTATAATTGAAATGACGTTTCAAATTAAATTATTGAAGAAATTAGTTGTTGTAATACTTAAACTTTATTTGTTTTTAATTATGAAAAATTAGTTGTCTTAAAATAAATATTTAGTTCAAGTAATTGAATTTGATATCAATTTTCCTTTAGCTATCCTTGCTAATTAATTTAAACTGGCCCTTATATTTGTAGTACTTTATTCATTTCAAAAATGATTTTCCTTGTCAATTAATTTTCCTTTAGAATACTTGTAATGCATCAATCTGTTCCCTGGGAGATATAGAAGGCACAATCTAGCCATCGTAAAATAGAAAATAAATGATTCTCTAGTTTAATACTCCACATTTCTAAATCAGTACTACACCAATGTTCAGACACAACAAAAAATTACATAAGATTCTTACATAATAACTAAAAATATTCTGTAGCAACACTAGAAACGATATCTTTTTTCTTTTTTGGTTAAGACCAGAAACAATCTAGGGGCATTTCCTTAATTTTCACAAGTGCTATACTTCATTCAAATGGCTTGCAGTGGTTATAATATGCACAAGTCCCACTTTCCTTAACAATTTTCTTTGTCACAACCATCAAGAACTTTAACACCATGTTGAATCGGTGAATCACCTGCACATGAAAATATAAAGACTGAAGATGGTGCCTATATACAATGACAATACATGCTTTGAATCCTTAAATCAAATTCGTATCTGTTCACCATGCTTCTTGATGTCATGTTGTCTTCCTACAAAAATGACAGAGCCATTTTTTTATGTTATACAATGTTAACTAACTATTTTTGAAGAGATTATGCTATAAAATTTTTGGAACACTTACAATCACATACAACTCAAGTACTTGCAAACAGATGAATATCATATCTCTATTAAACTTCAATTTTATGTCATTAATTTTCTATAGGCTTTCAATTCCATTTCCTATGTCTCACTTATTATCAAAAAGATTGAAACTTTATGCAAGAAAATGAAAATGAAAATTACCCATTATACCAATTTCAAATTTTAGGCCACATTTGAACATTTCCCATCATTATCCCCCAATTTAAAAAACAAAAATAAAATCTATAATATCCAGATAACCCCTTGAAAATTAAGTAACTGCAAATTTTCTTCCAATATATATTAACACGCCCTTTTGGGACATGAAAATTAGAAGAAATTTTAAACAGAAATTGAACCCCTAATAAACCCTAAATTTCTTACTTAGAAAATTAAATTAAATAACTAATACAGTGATGGGGTGTTACCTGAGTAGAGAGGGAGAGAGAGAGAACTTTGCGGATGGTAGTCGATTTGTGGGGAGAAGAACGAAATCAATTGAAAATTTTCCAAATCGTTTTTTGGTTCGACAGAGAAGAGTTAGAAAGAGAAGGTGAGATTTCGTAGTGAGAGAGGGAGTATATTGTTAAAGAGACTGCCTTGGGTTTTTTTTATATATACCTGACCCATTTCAAAATTCATCCAGAAAATTCTTTAACCCGCGTGCTTATTTTTTTTAAGTTCGTTTTCAGTTCGCTAAAATGAGTTCGCTTTAGAAAGGTTCTATATATATATATATATGATATGGGTGTCTTCGGTTAACATTTAACACAAAATTAATAGCATTGTCATAGGTGTTTTTGAGGAGAGGAGATGGTAATCAATCTTGGTTTAAAGATTTTAGAATTGTAAAGGCAAAAAACATAAACCAAGTGAAATCAAATTTATGTATGATCAGATTTCTTAAGATTGATGCGCAATATATCAGTCTCTCAAATAACCTTGTAAGAAGGATGGCCTAACCGAGTAAGCATGAAATCTTTTCCAAAATACTTTTGCAAATGGGCAAGTTCTCAGTAAATGGTCCTGTGCTTCCTTTTCTTGACTAAATCACAAATTGTACCCTACACAGTCTAGGCCCACATTCGATTTTTTACCTTGAACTTTATTTTTAATTAAAAACACCCTACACTTTGAGTGCTTTAATAATTTGCACCATAAACTTTAGTGCTTAAGGTTAAAAAAGATATGACACTCAAAGTTTAGGGTGCTTTCAACTGAAAATAAAATTTAGGGTGAAAATCAATTTTAAGTCTAAACAGTAGGGTGCAATTTGTGATGTAGTCTCCTTTCCTAAATTTCTACCGAACAAGGGTTTGATGATTTGTATCCCATCTAATCATCTAATTATGTTTATATTGAAATTTTATGTCTACACTTAGAAGGGGAGATGAATAACTGTATGCGCGCGCGTGTGTCAACGAATTATGTTAAAATTTTAAATTTTTTCTGTTTCAAAAGTAATCCAGATAAATAAAATTTAGTTGTCTGTTTTAGAAGCTGTCTACTTTGAATTATTCATCTAATTCTTCATATATTATATTAGACGAATATAAACCATGCATGTAATGATATTTTGAGATTTTCTAATGTAGAAAACAAGCAGAAATCAGAATTAAATAAATTAAAAAATAAAACAACCATTAATTACACATGCACACCAAGATTTATACTTGGTTCGACCCCGTAGTCTTATACTCTATGGGTCTACATCCAAGTCCAGGTATCAATTGATGCTCAATAGGTTTCTTTTAATATTAATAAAACAATTACAATTATATCAACTTTCTATACAATAAAATTCAGAAAATTTCCTGAGCACACAACTTTCTTGAGGAAATCTCCTCTCTTGAGGAAACCTCCTCCCTTGAGCACTTCTGCTCCCTTGAGTACCAATACTCCCTTGGACACCTTTACCCTCTTGAACTCTCCTTGGTTTAATTGGTTCCGGTCTTCCAAATGAGCTTATATTAGCGTGCTATATATTCTCAACAAATATTTCTCTAATATAGTTATATAATTTAAATAAAGAAAAATTGGACTAACATTTTTTTATGAAACATAGCTATTTTTCCCCTAATTTATTTCTGAAGTTTCAGTCGCTAACACGTCACACAGTTTATATTTTCTTCTCACCCCACCCTCTTCTAGGAAAATAAAAAAAAAAATAGGGAAGAAGAAGAAAAAGAAAAAGTGATCTAGCATAGGATTGAGTGATCTATATAAGAAGTATTACTTCAACTTTGCAAGCAGTGGTTGTATTTTATTTTCCCCGGTTGGTAATCGAAATTAAAAATTACTACTGCTTGGATGTCAAAACAATCTTTTAAATATGTGATTAGACATTTTATTAAAATGTTCATTCCCTCCTTTTTAAGTAACTAAACTAAACAGGTCGTTAGTATTTTGCTATCGACTAGATCTCTTTATTTTTACAATTAAAATGTGTTTGGATAAAGAAAAATGATCAATCGTGGTTTCAATTTTAACCAATCTTACTTTGAAACACGATTCATTTAGGTTCGTGTAGCTAATACCAAGGGCAAATCTAGGATTTGGTGTAGCTATGGCAATATTCATCAAAAAAAATAAATAATAATTGTACAAAAATTAGAACTAAAATATGATGCACGTGTTTTTGAAGATGATTACTTAATATTTAATATAGAATATATTTACAGTATTATGTTCCAAAATAATATTGCTATTTTAGATACAAAGAATATTGTATTGGCATTAAAATTATTAGATATAATTACTGTATTGGCTCTATGATCAGTTATATTTTCTTTTGTTTTAAAGTGTAATTGTAGTACTTATGTTCAACCGCGCTCAGGGTATTAAGAAAATTCAATTTTACAAAGCTTTTACATTTATGAATTTTTTGATCCCCTTCTCATGCTAAAATATCTTTTAAGATAGATGATATTAAAATGATTAACTAAACTGCGGTGTGTTAAGGTATCTTTATATAATTGCTCACAATATATAATAAATTGATTTTATTTATAAAATATCTTTAGTTTAATTAACAAGTTAATTGTTTTATAAATAATTTAGTACAATTGTGATATTTGAGCATTCAATACTAAATTAGTATATTGATATTTATACAATTATAGATAAAACAACAAGAAAATATTTTAGTACATTAAATTTAAAATATTAATATGTAAAAATATCATATTTGGATACGCAAATATTAATACATGATTCACTAAATGTTACCACACATGAGTTGAGCTCTCTACAAGGCATGGTGGTGCTACATTAATATCTGTTTTGTTTTATGCAGTGGTGTGTTTGGTTTTTCAATTTTTGTAATGTAACTCTTGGTGGTCCTATCCAAATCTTTTGAATTTGTCATATTTGTATTACATTGAATTTTTTTAATAATATATGTCTAATTTTAAATATATATATATACACACACACGCCCAGGATCAGGGCCGGGTCCGGACCTGACCAAAATCCGGACCCAAATTTTTATTTTATTTTTCGTTTTTTTTTTCAACACAACTAATAAAAAATATATAGTTATTTTTGGTACTGAAAAGATTTGTTAATACCCTATTTTGGGTATGATTTGGATACATATAACAAACAGTGTTATACAGTCGGTACAACATTGTTTGTTATATGTATCCAAATCATACCCAAAACAGTGTATTAACAAATTTTTTCAGTACCAAAAATAATTATATATTTTTTATTAGTTGTTTTGAAAAAAAAACCAAAAAAAATAAAATAAAAATTAGGGTCCGGACCTGATCCTGCCTTTCTCTCTCTCCCTCTCTCTCTCTCTCTCTATATATATATATATATATATATATACACACATACATACATATATGTGTTTTTGTGTTGTGATTGTTACATATATTGACTATGAGTCTATGAGATCGGTCCAAAACAACCTAATTTTTATATATATATATATATAGTGTGTGTATATATATATATATATATATGTGTGTGTGTGTGTATTGTGATTGTACGTATATTGACTATGAGATCGGTCCCAAACAACCTAATTCTAATAATAAAATGGAGAAATGATCGTGCTTCTTACTAAATTTCATAAAATCACATCCACCTTATCCCCAAAGAAATATATATGTTCACATTGTGCTCTTTCATTCTTTAATTGTTTTTGTTTGTATCCATACTTGTCTTGTGCCTTTAATTACATAATAATATTTATATTAATTTTAATTAGAATTTTTTTTTGTCTACTTAAGTTTGTGCTTTTAATTATATAATTAATTGATTTTTTCAATATAATTAGATTATTTAAATAAAGAAAATTTGGACTAACATTTTCTATGAAACATTGCTATTTTTTTTCCTACTTTGTTTCTGAACCTACGGTCATTAACATGTCACATAGTTTATATTTTCTCCTCACCCCACCCTCTTATGGGGAAAAAAACTAAAATTATACTTCCTCCGTTCCAAATTAATTGCTCAATTTTGACTTTTTAAAGTTAAATTGACCATTTTTAAAACTAATCTTTTTATTAGTTTTGCTAAAATATAGGTGAAGAGATTATAACCAAAAGAAAGTATATACAATTTATTACTAACCCTAATTTTATAATTTTAGAAATATATTTATATATGCTTAATTATTAATTTTAAAAATAGTCAATTTGATTTAAAAAAGTTAAAATTGAGCAATTAATTTGGGACGGTGTGATATATTCTAAGGAATAATTTACAGTATAAAATTGGCCCAAAATATATAAGTTTCTACTAGTACTACAAGGTAGCGAGATAATTATATTATGTTATAAATCTAAATATCATATCGCCATAAAGTGATCAAATTACAGTTTTACATTTTAGTTGCCGGATGGGGTCGAGAAAAAGAGATTTACTGTTTAGGGTCGAGTGATTTATAAGAAGTATTACTTGGACTTTGCAAGTAGTGGTTTTTTTATTTTCCCTAGTTGGTAAAAAAAATTAAAAATTACTATACTTTGAAGTTTGAAGTCAAAACCTTAGTATTTTTCTATTAACTCTCTCTATCTTCAACAACTATATTAATAGGTATTGATAGTAGCTAGTAGGAGCCAGTGAGTAACACTCTTCCCACCATTCCCGTATGCAATGTGTTCTTTGACTTCCCTGCTGGAAGTTAAAAGTTAAAACCATAATGAATATTAAAAAACATAATACTTCCGTCCATACAAAAATTGTGCGGCTCATTTTGGTCATTTGTATAATTATTATACAAATTGAATAGATTGAATTTGAATAATAAGATTATTATGCGGCGCATAATAGTTATGTAAATGATATGTATTTCTCTCCGTCTTTATACTGTGTTTGTAAGTTTTTATTTGAGGGGAAAGGAAGAGAAGGGATGGGAAAATAATTAAAATCCCTCCAAGTCCCATGTTTGTGAGTTTTTTTAGGGAGGAAGAGAAGGGATTTGGAGGTAAAATTAATTCAATTTTTGGCTCAAAATTTTCTCCTCAAAAGTGGGAGGATTTGGAGGGATGGGAAGGGATGGGAAAATGAAAAATTTTACATTACGAAAAATAACCTTTCAAAATAAATAATATGACAATCTTGTCTCTAATTATTATAACTCCTAATTTTTGAAAATACAATTTTTTGTTGTTCCCCAACGCCTCCCGGTGCCCCCATCTGAAAATATATGGAGAATGCAATGCAATTCAATTTAACTAATTCAATTCAATTTTTTCCAAATGTATTCTCTAGTCTTGCAGACTTGCAGTACATTATCAACAATATCTGAAGAATGCAATTCAATATTAAAATTCTTGGGTTGCAATTCATAACGAAAACTTGGAAACAAAAGTTTTTTTTCTAAACATGCCATTTGCTTGGCCTCAGACTTGCTGATCTGAAGAAATGCTGGACAAAGCCAAGCCTTTGATATTGTAAATATGAATTGCTGTTGGAAGCATCAATTTAACTAATCCAAGCAGAAAATCGAAATTCTATATTCATCTAAATTCATCTGTTTCTTCACCCACGGAAGACTCAAATTCTATATATGTACAATATTAAGTTTATTGTTCCCCAATCTTATTTTTAATAATTTTAAAGTTTTGTTTACTTAAACGAACCTTAATTCTTATTGTGCAATTAAGAAACGACTAGATTAAGTAGTTTATTATTAAAAACAATTAATCAACTCGTATTTGTATTTATTTGTCAGAGTACGTACGAAGGTTGATTTTTTTAATTAAATTTGCCATAATAAGAAAATAAAAATAAACTTAAGAACATTATGAGTATATATATTCCGCTTTACTAATTTATTATTATGAGTATATAGTGTATATTAATTCTTATTGCTTATTTTTACTGTATATAATATTATTATAATAATAAACTATTATTATTATAATAATAATAACAATATAGGTATATAATAATATTAATATTAATAAACTATATACTCATAATAATAAATTAGAGTTAATATATATATATATATATATATATATATATATATATGAACATAAAAAAAGACCGAACAAAACAATTCAATAGCTAGACATTGTTAAATCATACATTTATTATATTTATATGTAAGGGTAATATAGTAATAGTGTAGTTTAAAAATAAAATTATTTTCCCTTCCCTTCCCTCCTTCTAAACTCACAAACAAGGAAAATATAATAATCATCCCATCATTTCCCTTCATTTTTAAAACTCACAAACATGACAAGGAAAAATTATAATCCCTTCTCATCCCTTCCCCTCCCTTCCCTTCCTATACTTTCCCTTTCCATCCCTTCCCTCCAAACTCACAAACGCAGCATTAGTTCTTGGCACCGACGGTTGGATCATAGTTAAATAGATAGGATTCTCATTCAACTTTAAATTTAAATTATTCTTCATATATATAGAGAGAGAATGAGAGGGAGAGAGAGAGAGTGTGTGTAAGTGATTGTTGAATATATTGACTATGGTATCGATCCAAAACAACCTAATTTTTATAATTAAATGGAAAAATGATCATGCTTCTTAATAAATTTGATGAAATCAGATCTAACTTATCCCCAAAAATATATATATATGTTCACATTGTGCTCTTTCAGTCTTTGTTTTTGTTTGTATCTATACTTGTCTTCTACTTTTAGTTATTTATGTGAATGTTTGGAGCAGTTAAGATAAGCACACGTGCTGAAAACAGAGGTTGGCCTAAGAACCTAGACATTTAACCCTACCAACCCAAAAATTAAAGTCAATAGTATTGACTTTTTGAATTTTTATAATTCAATCAAAAGATTCAAAACACATTTTAATTTTAGTTAGTAGAAATAATGGTAGTAAAAAAAACAGAGATTATGAAATTAATTAAGCTTATCTTCTACATATTGTAGGGGCCGGGCCATGTGACTCACTGTTATCAGTCGTTCCTTTTGCATAAGAGACTCAGAGTAAGCTTTGGGTCATAATTAACTATCTCCTTAAATATATTCCCCTCTATTATATTTATTTTTTAATATCTCTCGTATTAATATATATTTAACGATACAAATATTATATTTTTTATTAGTACTAACGACTGTCGACGCCGGGAGTGTCGCTCATTTGGTTGGTTATTACCCTTTCCAATTTTTAGCCTTTTTATTTAGATGATTTTTTGGAAAAGGTCGGCACTTACTGTCGACGGGGTTTTGAAATATCGTTTTTATGATGAGCCAATTAATCAGAGTCGCCAGTTGGTATATTTGAAATGGATGTACCAACTCATCCGAATTTCATTTTTTGTAAATCGCTGGCTCATATGTGACTCCGAATTAATTGGTCTGCGAACCGAGATTCATAGAGTTCGGGGGCTTGCTTAAGCGAGGGGAAGGTGTTAGGCACCCCCCGACTTCCGTGAAATACGGTTACCGCAATCTTGATGTTTTTCCTATCCTTTTAATTCTTAACATGTGTATGTGTGCGCGCGTGTGTGTGTGTGCCTATGTGAATGTTGTGATGAGTTTGTATGAAAGAATCATTTGGGTTTTGATGGAAAGTCGTGCTTTGAGAGTGCTTTAGAATGTCCTTCGGCTTCTACGAGAAAGCTTTATTCTTTATTAGAAAGGTTTGATTTAAATTATCAAAACTGCAAGGTTTTCATTAGGTGTCGTTTTGGCAAAACAAGAGTTTTTAAACCTTCGCTAAAAATAGGAATCGAGACCTATACGTTGCTTTCGCACATAAAGTGGCGGGCAATTTCTAGGATCTCTTTAACCCTATGCACAACGGTTTAACAAAACATTATTTATTTTTATAAAACCATTTTTGTGATGTTTGAAAACGATTTCTTTCTTTTGCCTTCTCGTTAAGATAGAAATCAACATTCCTTAGCACCCCCAATTTCTTATCCTCGTGATGTTACTAACCTAGTTTGATTGATTTTATGAAGATCTTTATCGCTTAGCTTTGAAATCCTTTTTGGTGTTGCAATTCAAATCCAACATTATAATGCGTAGGGGACTATTCACGGGCATGTAAGCCATCAAAATAACCCCGAACGCCCACAATCACATATTTTCACTATGACGGGGCCTTAAACACGATTCTCGCCTTGGCGTCGCTTTAAGGCCCGACGATTACATACTTACAAATGAAAACTACATCGCTCCTACTACTTATATCAAAAGATGTCCATCATCGGATTTGGACCACGGGGTCGCATTCCTAGGCTCACATCCAAAATGGCCAAACAAACACAATATCCTAAAATGGCAATCTAAACAAACTAGGCCCAATAAATCATCATAACAAGCTAAATCAATTCGCTAGATGGACATCCTCGGGTCATTAGGAAGCATTTTGTTCCGTGGGAACCTTCACTAATGGTCCCTAATCCATATATCCACAACAATATACAAAAAAAATTGCATTTCACATAACCCAATTGACAAAAAGATTAACAAAATGATATATCAAAATTGCTATAGAAATGGTCTTTTCACCTTGCAAATAATCCTCACAATGTGTATGAATTTGTATATTGAATAAAGTAGAAGGTATAGGATATATAATCTTACATAAAATATATAATTCCTCACTTTTTTCCTCTCTTTTCTCTCTATTTTCTTGCAATTTCTTCCTATTTCTTCCTCTTTTCCCGAGCTGCTGCTGCCTCCTCTTTTTCTTCTTCCGAACCTCCTGTATGCTGAGTGAGGGATGAGCTGAAATAGGCTGGCCAGAGCCAGCCGCAGATGGATCTGCGGTTGGCTGGCCGCCACCCCTCCACTCAGCTAATTTTTTGGTTTCCGTGTTTCGAGTTCCGTGTTTTCAAAAGGCGCACTCATTGGCCGCAGATCAATCCGCGGCTGGCTGGCTTGACTTTCTCGATTTTTGTGTTACGCCTCGATTCTCGTGTCGTGACGTCGGTTCTCGCCTACAGGCTCGTATTTTGCACTCCGGGAATTACTGGGAGACGTGCCACATCATTCGGGAATGCTCATTTCGGACAGCCTTGTTGTCACGTCGGTTTCGGTTGTAAATCGTCGCGGTGGCGTCGAGTGTTCATACTTGTCCATCCTTTGCTCTCGCAGGCCGGTTTATTTACCGAATTTGCCCTCCTGCCAGGGTTAGTATACGAAGTGCAAAATTTGGGTGTCTACAGCTGCCCCTCTTTATCATGTTTATGAAATGTTAAATGAAATGAACAGGATAAAGAAATAGACGCCCGATGCATAAATGGCAGTGCACAAGAATGAAAATACATATATGATGCAACACATACAACTTATGATGCAACGCAAGATGTAAGGCATGCAAAACATTCGTAAAGGTGTTAATGCATCAATCCCTCACCGCATTGTTAGTCGTCGGGTTTCGTTTTCCAATCGATCGTCTCGTTTGCGCCGGGTCTCGTATCCGGTCGTTAGTCTCGTGATCACTGGGTCTCGTATCCGGTTGATCGCCTCGTCTGCGCCGGGTCTCGTATCCGGTCGCTCGTTTCGTAATCACCGGGTCTCGTATCCGATTAATTGTCCTGTCGGGGCCGGGTCTCGTATCCGATCACCCATCTCGTGATCACCGGGTCTCGTATCCGATCGATCGTCTCGTCGGGGCCGGGTCTCGTATCCGGTGGATTGTCTCGTCGGGGCCGGGTCTCGTATCCGGTCACCCATCTCGTAATCGCCGGGTCTCGTATCCGGTCGATCGTCTTGTCGGGGTCGGGTCTCGTATCTGGTCACCCATCTCGTAATCACCGGGTCTCGTATCCGGTTGATTGTCTCGTCGGGGCCGGGTCTCGTATCCGGTCACCCATCTCGTAATCACCGGGTCTCGTATCCGGTCGATCGTCTTGTCGGGGCCGGATCTCGTATCCGGTCACCCATCTCGTAATCGCCGGGTCTCGTATCCGGTCGATCGTCTTGTCGGGGCCGGGTCTCGTATCCGGTCGCTCGTCTCGTAACCGCCGGGTCTCGTCTCCGGTCGATTGTCCTGTGAGTGCCGGGTCTCGTATCCGGTCGCTCGTCTCGTAACCGCCGGGTCTCGTCTCCGGTCGATTGTTCTGTGAGTGTCGGGTCTCGTATCCAGTCGCTCGTCTCGTAACCGCCGGGTCTCGTCTCCGGTCGATTGTCTTGTCGGGGCCGGGTCTCGTATCCGGTCACCCATCTCGTAATCGCCGGGTCTCGTATCCGGTCGATTGTCCTGTGAGTGCCGGGTCTCGTATCCGGTCGCTCGTCTCATAACCGCCGGGTCTCGTCTCCGGTCGATTGTCCTGTCGGGGCCGGGTCTCGTATCCGGTCACCCATCTCGTAATCGCCGGGTCTCGTATCCGGTCGATCGTCTTGTCGGGGCCGGGTCTCGTATCCGGTCACCCATCTCGTAATCATCTTATTCCATCGCATTGTCATCAAAGGAAACTATTCTCCTGACTAGCTTGAAAGGCATCCTTGGAGTTCGTTCTCGTACATCGTTCTTGGCAGCCATCGCTTTTGACTCTGATAGGCTAGGACCTTGACACCTAACCTGCATGGATCACGTACAGAATTATCATCTATTCAATGCATGTGACACAACATTTAAAATGTAAATTTGATGAAAAATGACCCATGTACAGTCTTTTGATACTGTTCTACAGATGTCATCATTTGTCGGGGTTTGCTTGGATCTCAGCCCTTCCCAGGGATCGCTCACTTTTTTGGATATCGGCCCTTCCCAGGGGTTGTTCACCACCTTGTTGTGGTTCGTTTGGATGCCTTCCCATGGTGCTCACCACCTTGTTGTGATTTGCTTGGATGCCTTCCCAAGGTCACTTCTTGCTTGGATACCAGCCCTTCCCAGGGTCATTGATTGTTTGGATACCAGCCCTTCCTAGGGTATTGATTGTTTGGATACCAGCCCTTCCCAGGGTCATTGATTGTTTGGATACCAGCTCTTCCCAGGGGTCACTGATTTGATTTGAGTGATTTTCTTGAAGTGGGATGTGTGATCGGCTTCTATCCTGGATCTCCCACCAACATCGTCCACGTACCATGCCGCAAAAGACATCACGGTCTGATCATTTGTGAGGTTGAAAGCGACGTGCTTGTACTTTCCCCTGAAGATTTTCATTTTGATCGTACATGTATGCATGCAAAGGATGTTATGCATGATCTGACAGATATGTTATGGACAGATGCATGTGCACAACATATGTTTAGATAGAAATGACCCCTGTTCAGTCAAATGATACGATTCAACCGTCATCATTGTTTGCCAACATTTGATTGGATCATGCCTCGTCGTGAAGTGTAGTTTCTAGACTTCCATCATTGGTTTAGTACTCTGCCTGTTCTTGGTCGTCTTCATTTCATCGAGTTGAGGCAGTCTGTTTCGCTCTCTGTGATGATCGACAGCTATGTTGGGCTCCTTGGCCTTTTGATCATTTCTGCTAGTCGATATGCTGTTGTCCCGCATTATATCATCCTTGTATATGCTCATACACGTGGATCATTTGGATGTCGAGGCAGTGATAGTCAGGATTGGGGAGAGGCCCGATGCCGAGAAGTTCTGTGCAGCCTCAGCTTCCTTCCATTTCACGATTCTTAACTGCCCCTGCCTTGGCGCGTGTTGTTACCAAGGATTTCTATCGAAAACTCGTGATGTTGACCATGCTGAGTTATCCACCGCTCTGCACGATCCTGCATATCAGACAACTAACAAATGCCAAAACTTGAAGGCTCGGGCCGTTGGTGTTAGTTCAACACAAAGATATTATAATCTCGACAAAAGAGTAAATGCAGTTAAAGCACATGAAATTGAATATCTGTTGATCGCACAATCTAGCGAGTTGTGAACCGTGAATGTACTAGATTGGAAGTTATTTTCAATCCCTCGTGAGTTGATGATTTTCTATTTAACGAGTTATGAAATCGTAAGAACACCTTCAAGCATTCATGGTCATTGTACGTGAGTAAGGTCGAATTCAAAAGAACTACCTTCCCTCGTCAAAGGTATCCTGTCTTCATTCTCGACAACATTCTTAGCAGGATTGACGTCATATGACAAATGCACTATGCGATGCAGCATTCAGTAGGGGTTTCTCTTCCATGACTTCTTGTTTAAGGCCGAGAGTTTTTCGTATAATCTTTTCTCTTGATTAGCCCACTTCACTTGTCTCGTTTTCTTAGGCTATTCAAAATTACCCATTTAACGAGTTTTGGACCCATGACTCCCAAACCAGACGGTTTTGGGGCATTAGGTGTACAGATACCCCTTCGGGTTTATTTACTCAAGTAACAAAGGCCACGGTTCGAGACAAGCTGGTGGTCTGCACCATTCATTCTTTGCTTGACCTTGCGCAAGATTCATTTTCTTAGGCTTGAGTTACCCATGTAGCGAGTGTTAGGCCGATGACTCCCAAACCAGACGGCTTTAGGGCACCAGATGCAGAGACATCCCTTAGGCTTAATTACTCGAGTAGCCCATGCCACGATCCGAATCTGCTCGGGCCCCCTCTACTGTAATGCTCGTTTTCTTAGGCTCTGAGTTACCCATGTAACGAGTGTTGGGCCAGCGACTCCCAAACCAGATGGCTTTAGGGCACCAGGTGTAGAGACACCCCTCGGGCTTAATTACTCGAATAACCCAGGCCACGATTCGAGACATTAGCTTGATAATCATTTATCGTCTGACTTCTTGATATTAGCTTGATAATCATTGGCTGCCTGACCACGTGTTAATTGCCATCAACGTCATCATAGTTTTATACCCCATAACTGAAAGTTCGTGCAAATGCAAAGTGAAGACTAGCACATGAGGTCGATTATGTCGCAAACGTTGCTTTGAATTAAGGCTTTATACCCGATCCAAAGGTTGAATAGCTTTCTTCGTCTAATCATACTCACGATCGTGCTCCACGGTTGCTTGTCAGAATTAATCCGATTCCTATCAAGTCAAATAAAATCCCCTTTCACGCGGGTCATCGTATCTCGGGAAAACTATGCTTGACAAATGTCAGATGATCGTATCGTTGAGTTGAATTGACATGAGGTAGCATTTGATGATGATGGTGCATGTTGATGGTATTGTTGCATGGGTGCCAATTTGCACGTCATCATTTCCTGGGTAGTCGATAAATGCCCCAGTGTTAAGTTGCTTTTCTTGTGATATCCCTCGTACTGGTTGCATCGGTATCTTGCTGGGCTAACAAAAGATCCGGTCCTTTGACTTGTTGAAAGGTTTGGGGGATTTTTGATTTTTGAGATTTTTTTTTTGTTTTTTTTTTGTTTTTTTTTGTGGTCGAATTTGCCCCTACTCCGGGTTCTTTGTGATCATTAGGGGTTCTGATGTTTGATGGCGATGGTTTGGTCTAAGTCGGGTTTGGGTTTATCTTCGACCCATCCTTTGATCTCGTCAGGCGTATTGTCGATATCTGTTTCGTCCTGCTCAATCCCCATCAGATCGAAATCTAGCTTTATACCAAAATCGTGATCCTCCTTCAAATTTGGCCTATTGCTTGTCAGGCTAGAATGCCTCAAATCGGGGTACTGCCATAAAATAAAAAATGCTTGTCATATATATAAAACATTTCAGCACATGATCTTCTTTTTGGATAACATGACAAAATGACATGAGCGTGCAGGGATTTGAAATAAAACTCAGAATTTTAAAACCCATTGATCTTCTACTGGCCGGGATTCACTGCCATACTCCTGGATTCACCCCTTCCCCATCATGCTTAGGTAGAGGATTGACTTTAACATTTGGGGGAGTCTGGCCGTTCCACCACAATTTCCCCACTATCAATCAAATTCTGAATCATGTGCTTCAGCGTCCAACATTCTTGCGTATCATGACCCGGGGAACCTGAATGGTATGCGCATTTCTTGCTTGGGTCAAACCTTCTTCCATTCGGGTCACTCGGGGGTGCCAAATCGACTATTTTCCTCTGGGCTATCAATACTGCCAACACCCGCTCAAGAGGATCCCCGAGTGGGGTGAATACTCGATTTCTTATGGTCTCGAACCTTCTTCGCTCGTCCGTCCTTTGATCAGTGAAGTTAGGCTGTCGGGATGGCCCCACTCTCTGTATCTGTACTGGAGGATTGTTCTCCGTCTTTCTAGATGATCCCTGCAGGATGAGGGAAACATCTTCCTCCTTTTTCTTTTGGATCCTACGGGAAGTGCTGCCATAGTTTCCACTCTGGATTTGTTCCGCAGCTGTCTCCAAAGCCGTGAAATCCCGAATCTTGCCAGACTTCAACCCCATGTCCACCATTTCTCCGTGTTTTATCATCTCGGCAAAAGGTCTTCCAATCCCCGATATAACCCGCTCATAATAAGGTGCCTCTTGAATATCCACGAAGGTCATCACCATCTCCGACTCGCTCATTGGGGGATTCACCTGTGCAGCCATATCCCTCCATCGCTGTGCATAATCCCTGAAAGATTCTTTTGTTTGCTTCTTGATCTTCGTCATTTGATATCTATCAGGGGCCATTTGTGCCTGGAAGCTATATTGTGTTAAGAAGGTATGAGCCAACTCTTCCCAATTGTGGATCCGGGCATTATCAAGACGGGCATACCAAATTCTTGCCTCTCCCATCAGGCTCCTTTGGAATAATTGCATCCTTAGACCTTCGTCCTCTGCATAAGATCCAAGCTCCCAAATGTATATTTTCAGATGTGTATAAGGATCCCCCTTCCCATTGTATTTCTCAAATTCGGGAATTTTAAACTTCTCCGGATATCTGGTTCCTGGAAAGACACACAGATCTGAATAATTCACCCTGCCTAGGGACCCTATGCCCTTCAGAGATTGGATAGTTTCCTCCATTTGTTTCATTTTCTTTCGAAGGTCATCAGTCTCTCCTTCCTCTAGGATAGTAATCATTGTCCTGTTAGGTATAGGAATGGCCTTTGGGACGACTGGCTCGCCCTTGGGTTGGGGTGGATCCTCTTTAGGTGGATCCTGTCTAGGTAGCAATTGTTCCTTTAGCATCATGGCCATTTCCAACATCTGTTTCTTAAAATCATCAAATTCCTCACGAGATATGGAACCAGGACTAGTAGGTGGAAGATCAGTCATTTCAGATGTAGAGTCCTGGGCCCTTTTAGACTGCAAACGCGTTTGAGGAGCAATCCTGCAGAAACAATGGTTTGAAGTTTAATCTTTGGGAAATGAAAGATGTGGATGCATGTTAAAGCTGTAACTTTCGTGTTTTTGGGTTTTTTTAATCTTTCCCTGCAAAACCACATGTTAGCGATCCCTTATTGCGATAATAAATGCTAGACACGACTTATTATGCTTCCCCAGCTGTTCCCTGCAAAACATAGAGGTTAGTAATTTCTTTTGACAACAGGGGCGGCATATGTAAAAATATTGAATGGGACTATGACATTTATACGCGTAAACGTAAAAGGGCATGAAGAGACTTTTCCTGCGTTGGGTTAATCTGAGGCTGACCTATCCTAAGGTTACTCTCGCGGGCTTTTCGGCATGAAGGTCCCCAAATCTTCGCAATCTACTCGTCTGAATCCTTTCGATTGGAGCGGATTTGGGTGGTGCGTTTCCTGAGCCATCTTCGGGGAGCAGCCCCTTCGAGTCCAGTAATAAGCAACCGACAGGTTCGCCTCAGGAGGAGGTACACTCTCAACATACAATCACATTCATCGTCCTAACCGTATGAAAATGATTACTTTAAAGTAAAACAATTCCATTTAATCATTCACTCACTGGACAAAACACACATTCACACAACAACAAGCAAAACAGATCACAATATCGCATGCAAATACACATTCATGAATTTTTAAAGGATAGGATAACATCAAGATTTGAACGCGGCTTAAGCCCTCTAATGTCCCCAGCAGAGTCGCCAGTTGTCGACGCCGGGAGTGTCGCTCATTTGGTTGGTTATTACCCTTTCCAATTTTTAGCCTTTTTATTTAGATGATTTTTTGGAAAAGGTCGGCACTTACTGTCGACGGGGTTTTGAAATATCGTTTTTATGATGAGCCAATTAATCAGAGTCGCCAGTTGGTATATTTGAAATGGATGTACCAACTCATCCGAATTTTGTTTTTTGTAAATCGCTGGCTCATATATGACTCCGAATTAATTGGTCTGCGAACCGAGATTCATAGAGTTCGGGGGCTTGCTTAAGCGAGGGGAAGGTGTTAGACACCCCCCGACTTCCGTGAAACACGGTTACCGCAATCTTGATGCTTTTCCTATCTTTTTAATTCTTAACATGTGTATGCGTGTGCGCGTGTGCGCGTGTGTGTGTGTGCCTATGTGAATGTTGTGATGAGTTTGTATGAAAAAATCATTTGGGTTTTGATGGAAAGTCGTGCTTTGAGAGTGCTTTAGAATGTCCTTCGGCTTCTACGAGAAAGCTTTATTCTTTATTAGAAAGGTTTGATTTAAATTATCAAAACTGCAAGGTTTTCATTAGGTGTCGTTTTGGCAAAACAAGAGTTTTTAAACCTTCGCTAAAAATAGGAATCGAGACCTATACGTTGCTTTCGCACATAAAGTGGCTGGCAATTTCTAGGATCTCTTTAACCCTATGCACAACGGTTTAACAAAACATTATTTATTTTTATAAAACCATTTTTGTGATGTTTGAAAACGATTTCTTTCTTTTGCCTTCTCGTTAAGATAGAAATCAACATTCCTTAGCACCCCCAATTTCTTATCCTCGTGATGCTACTAACCTAGTTTGATTGATTTTATGAAGATCTTTATCGCTTAGCTTTGAAATCCTTTTTGGTGTTGCAATTCAAATCCAACATTATAATGCGTAGGGGACTATTCACGGGCATGTAAGCCATCAAAATAACCCCGAACGCCCACAATCACATATTTTCACTATGACGGGGCCTTAAACACGATTCTCGCCTTGGCGTCGCTTTAAGGCCCGACGATTACATACTTACAAATGAAAACTACATCGCTCCTACTACTTATATCAAAAGATGTCCATCATCGAATTTGGACCACGGGGTCGCATTCCTAGGCTCACATCCAAAATGGCCAAACAAACACAATATACTAAAATGGCAATCTAAACAAACTAGGCCCAATAAATCATCATAATAAGCTAAATCAATTCGCTAAATGGACATCCTCGGGTCATTAGGAAGCATTTCGTTCCGTAGGAACCTTCACTAATGGTCCCTAATCCATATATCCACAACAATATACAAGAAAAATTACATTTCACATAACCCAATTGATAAAAAGATTAACAAAATGATATATCAAAATTGCTATAGAAATGGTCTTTTCACCTTGCAAATAATCCTCACAATGTGTATGAATTTGTATATTGAATAGAGTAGAAGGTATATGATATATAATCTTACACAAAATATATAATTCCTCACTTTTTTTCTCTCTTTTCTCTCTATTTTCTTGCAATTTCTTCCTATTTCTTCCTCTTTTCCCGAGCTGCTGCTGCCTCCTCTTTTTCTTCTTCCGAACCTCCTGTATACTGAGTGAGGGATGAGCTGAAATAGGCTGGCCAGAGCCAGCCGCAGATGGATCTGCGGCTGGCTGGCCGCCACCCCTCCACTCAGCTGATTTTTCGGTTTCCGTGTTTCGAGTTCCGTGTTTTCAAAAGGCGCACTCATTGGCCGCAGATCAATCCGCGGCTGGCTGGCTTGACTTTCTCGATTTTCGTGCTATGCCTCGATTCTCGTGTCGTGACGTCGGTTCTCGCCTACAGGCTCGTATTTTGCAGTCCGGGAATTACTGGGAGACGTGCCACATCATTCGGGAATGCTCATTTCGGACAGCCTTGTTGTCACGTCGGTTTCGGTTGTAAATCGTCGCGGTGGCGTCGAGTGTTCGTACTTGTCCATCATTTGCTCTCGCAGGCCGGTTCATTTGCCGAATTTGCCCTCCTGTCAGGGTTAGTATACGAAGTGCAAAATTTGGGTGTCTACAACGACACAATTATATACTACAAATTTTATTATATCGCTAGTTATTTATGACTAATTTTATTGTTTTACTAAATATAATACTTATATTATTAAATTTGTATTAAAAGAATACGTATAAATATAATGGAAGGGATCTTAATAATACTTTTATCGGTTGTTCCTTTATAAGTTCTAACTTTTGCATACTGTCTCCTTAAATATATTGTCATTATCTAATTAGTTTTTCAATATCATGTTAAATAGTGATAATTGTACATATGGAGTAATTATTGTAATAATGATATATAAATTTATTATCAATATTTAAATTGTTTTATTTTTAAATCCCTAGCATTTTTTTTATAACAATCCAAAAAAAAAAAATTAAAATATATTGAATCTGAAAATCTATTACAATTCTTAAAAAGGTTACGAAAGAACAGAAACAAAATCTTTGAAAATACATGACATATTAAATTAGAAAGATGGATAAGTCTTAGTCAAAAACTAATAAACATCATAATTATTCCCGAAATACATACATAAAAATTATCAGTAAATTTACATATCTGATCAATTCTTCAATACGAGAACTTGAAAAACATACTGTCAATAATCATCTCGCATCTAAGTTTGAATATATCTACCATCACCAATGCACACTAATGCGTCAATCAGCAGCTTCAAATTAGGGTTTTGGTCAACCCATGAAGTTTGACTTTGACTGTCACTTTGCCGTTTTGACATAGCCGAAAATCCAACAAAAAGTCCACCGGAGTTGGAGGGGCTCCGGGAGGACTCTCTGATCCTTAAGTCAGAACACTCATATAGAGGGAGAGAATTATTATTAAAGTAAATAACGTACCTTGAATGTGCTAGAACATCCCTTATTTATAGCATGAGAGTCCTCTCCTTCAGGAGTTAAAAATTAGAATCCTAATTGGCTTTAAAGATCTTCCAGATTGACAATCCTTAGTTGGTTAAACTTCCTAAGAATTATGTCCTTTATTAGATTTAATATGCTTCTAGAATACTTAATGAGCAAAATTATTATATTACCTTTTATTAATAGGGTTCTACAAATAACACGTGATAACTTGTCATTGGTGGATTATTTTTACCCACATCATTTTTCTCTTCTTTTTTCTACGCCCATGACGCTAATTTAAAGTCTCCATAGCATTTTCTTTTTTGAATGTCATGGCGCTAATTCTTGGCTTCTATGGCATTGATTTTAGGCCTTCATGACCTTGATTCTAGGCCTTCATGACCTTAATTTTGGCCACCATGACTTTAATTCTGGGCTTCATAACCATAATTTTGGGTCTTCATGACCTTGATTCTAGGCCTCCAAGGCCTTGATTCTGGATCTCCATGGCCTTGATTATGGGTTCTATTGCCTTGATTATGAGTCTTCATGGCCTTGATTCTGGCCTACATAGCCTTAATTCTTAGCGCCCATAGTGCTAATTCTTGGCCTTAATTCTAGCTTTCATGGCCTTAATTCTTGGCATCAATAGCACTAATTTTGGGTTTCTATGGCTTTAATTCTTGGCCTTCATGGGCTTGATTCTAGGCCTCCATGGCCTTGATTCTGGGCATCTATGGCCTTGATTCTGGGTTTCATGACCTTGATTTTAGGCCTCTAGGGCCTTAATGCTGGGCTTCATGACATTGATTTTAGCCTCCATGAACTTATTTTTGGGCATTTATGGCCTAGATTCTAGGCTCCAAAGCCTTAATTTCGGGTATTCATTGTGACGCCCCCAAGTTTGGGTCAACACCACCCAATTTGAGTCGTCAAAATATAAACAACATACATAAATTCTCCTGTTTAAAATTATTACAATGTCGTGTATAGTACGACAACACACACACTAAGTTCTCACTACAATTATTGTCACACTATTTTGTAACTTGGTGAGAACTATTACAGCTACTAACTCGGATCATCACTTCATTCCTCTGTTCTCCCCGCTAGCTTCAGCTACACTCCTATTTCCTAAAAAGAATTATGAAACAAAAGGGTGAGCTCAAATAGCCTAGTAAAGAATATCATGACTAAGATAACGAAAAATAAGTTGTCCTTAGCCTTCAACAGTGATAAATCAGAAATTTAAAGAACATATAATAGATAACAAAAGTTTTCAACAATAACTGCAGCAGAATGAGCAATCCATTAGAAGAGTCAAATAGATCATAATGTCTACTATTTTCTCTAATTTAAAATTCACCATCAAGATTTTATCAACTGTACCACCAAAGGTCATGATCAGGTCAATCAACAGTTCTTCTTTGCACCCAAGCCAAAGAGAACTTTCATCATGTATCTTTGCCACATAGGCTAAAGACACTCAACAATTATATTGTCTTTGCACTCAGGCGAAAGACATTTAACTGTAATACCAATGGTCATAATCATGTTAATCAACAGTTCCTCTTTGCACCCAGACCAAAGAGAACTTTCACCACAACTTAAGTCCTGATGATTATAACAATAATATAAAGGATGAACAAAAATAATAAGAATAATAAGATAAAGAATAAACATTAGAGATTTATAATTTAATTTGTCCAGAGCCCAATAATGTTCAAATTGTCAACTCGATATCCAAAATATCGATTCGAGTTCAAGAATAAAATATAAGCTTCACAGTTTAAATATAACGATTAAAATTTAATAGGGTTCAGGTCAAAAGATATTAGATGAAACACTAACTATTAAGAATATATATTTCAGGAATTTTCACTGTTTAATGATAATGATGTAGAAACGAATAATAATTTTTTATCATAAATTTAGGAGTATGAAAGAAAATGATATATCTTAGCACGTGATTAGATACTATTTTTTATGTAGTTGATCAACCTATAAATATATTTATAATATAACTAGTACATATCACATATAATTTTCATGGTGTACACTAACTCGTATATTTTGAAATCATCAAAAGTGACTTAATAGTATAAATTTGTCTAGTGTACAAAATAGAGTAAAATAAACTTCAAAATAGTTTTTGAAGGAATAAAATAATATTTCAAAATAATCTTCCAGAGGAAACTTTTCAAAATGAATCTTCTAAAGGAAAAGTTGTAAACACTGTGTGATGTGTGTGTGGGTACTTGTGCAACTTTTATAGAAAAACTCACCTGAACTATTCTTGCACTGATATTCACCAATATTTAAGGTAGCCTCAGCACACAGAGAAACACTTGCACTAAATAATTTTTAGAGAGTGGAATGAAGGATAAGCAAAAAAAGTTATGAAACTCCTTACGCTAAGTCTCCCTATTTATAGCTAAAACTTAACCAACATCTACCCACACATCACTTAACCACACGTTTCACATTTTAAGATTATCTTTAATCTATATCATTCATTAGTTATCCATACGTTTCACATTTCAAGATTATCTTTAATCTATATTATTCATTAGTTATTCACACATTTCACATTTCAAGATTATCTTTAATCTACTACATATTAGTTATCAACACATTTCACATTTCAAGATTATCTTTTAATCTATAACATATATTAGCTATCCACACGTTTCATATTTCAAGATTATCTTTAATCTATACCATATATTAGTTATCTACACGTTTCACATTTCAAGATTTTAATCTATATCATTCATTAGTTATCCATACGTTTCACATTTCAATATTATCTTTAATCTACCACATATTAGTTATCCCACGTTTCACATTTCAAGATTATTATTATATTATCCATCTTCTGCATTATTGACTTAATGTATTAATATCACAAATATCAGTGTTCTTCAAATAATGAGTTTGTCTAACTATTTAATACACGTGACTTTTAATTACATAACTTTTCATTACTATCCTTACTACAGTGACAATTATTGGTTCAATAATATGAATTACTGTGCAGTTGTTACTGTAATAATTATTGGTTCAATAATATGAAATAATGTGCATTTGCTACTATGATAATTATTGGTTCAATAATATAAAATACTGTGCATTATCGTGTGTTACTGTGAAATACCGTGTGCTACTGTGGAATACCGCGTGCTACTGTTCCTCTATCACCGAGTATTTTAACAATTAAAAGGTAAAAATTTCGCTGACAAATTTTTTTATTAAAAAGTTATTTCTGTCGTTTTCTATATCTGACAATTATTTTGTGGTAAGGCCCACCAATGATTGGTTGTTTCGGGGTCATCGTACTTTACCGAATATTCCCCGACATAACGAATATTTTCTTACATACTTTTTATTTCTTACAATTTGCACATATCACCCTTAGCTTTAAGTTTTTTTTATTAATTTAACATCTTATTGTTTAGAATAATATTTAAAAAGAAAATTAAGTTTTATTTATTAAAAGTTGGGGTCTTACATTCATGGCCTTGATTCTGGGCTCCAAGGCCTTGATTCTGGGTTTCATGGCCTTAATTATGGCCTCGAACAGCTTCTCTACTTCTTTATTAATAGTCTAACGTCTTTCCAGTGCAAAACTCCTCTTTTTTTTCTTTTTTTTTGTATTATTGGTCTCCTTTACATGTCTACATCTTCCAATAAAATTGAGACTAGTTCCTCTGCAGGTTCTCTTATTTGCTCTTTATCCTCCTCTCTCACATCTAAAGAATCAATAGGCAAAACTTGCCCCTCAGCCACTTTCTGAATACCCTTGACTTCCTCTATTCCACTTGTTATTGGGAACTTCAATTTCATATGATACGCAGAGGGGATAACTTTAGATTTATTCAGTCATATCCTACTAAGGATTATGTTGTATGATGAAAGGGCTTTCACAGCTAAAAAAGTGATCATAGTGGTGGATTGATTTGGTGCTGAAGGCGAGTATTGATCGATCATAGTGGTGGATTGATTTGATCACCATGATTTTTTGAATTGTCAAAAAGAATATGATTTTTTGTTCATTTCCCACAAACGGCGTCAATCTGATGCGTCAATTAATAGTTCCAAATTAGTGTTTTGGTCAACCCACGAACTTTGACTTTGACCGTCGCTTTGTCGTCTTGACCTCGCCGAAAAACCTACAAAAAATCCACCAGATTTGGGGGGCTCCGAAAGCACTCTCCGATGCTTAAGTTAGAACACTGATATGGTGAGAGAGAATTATTATTAGAGTAAATAGTGTACATTGAATGTGCTGGAACATTCCTTATTTATAACATGAGAGTCATCTCCTTAATGATATGGGAATATTTAAATTAGAATCCTAATTGTCTTTAGAGACCTTCCAGGTTGTTAATCATTGGTTAAACTTCTTAGGAATTATGTCTTTTATTGGATTTAATATACTTTTAGAATACTCAATAAGCGAAATTATTATATTACCCTTTATTAATAGGATTCTAAAAATAACACGTGAAAAGTTACTATTGGTGGGTTATTTTTACCCGCATCACACACACTAATAATATATCTTCCACACCAATAAAAAATAAATTACACAATAAAAAAAAGAAGCAAAATTTCACAAAATATGAAAAAGAAACTCTTTCATATATCAAAAAAAATAACTCAACCCAAGGAAAAAATAAACTTCCATACAAGAGGAGAACACTAAATCACATCAGATAAGAAAAATAAAAACTAATAAAGGATCTAGAGAAGGGTCTTTAAAATAGAGAGAAACGCCCACCTTAAATCTCGAAAAATTAAAATAAAAAATGGCAATTAGGGTTTTTTTGTTAGAAAAAAAAAAAGAGACAAAGTAAATAAAGTTTAAATCTATGTACAGACGAGACAAAATTAATATGTTTTTTTGTGTTGTGTGTGTGAAATCATCTGCCAAGTTTAAATCCATGAAACGAAGTTAAATAATTATAAGGCGATTATATTATTGTATTCGGTCATAAGACAATAATAATATCTCTTGCTCCACAAAAATAATTTAATTTTGATATTTTGACGTTGATTTATAAAATTATAAAACTTAAATTTGATGCGACTTTATTTAAAATTTAAAAATCAATAAATTTATTATATAGTGGTTTACAATATAGTTTAAAATATTTATAAATGTATTAGCTAAAATTAAATTGGTTCACATAAATTTTATATTTTAAAATTTTATAAATTAATTTTTAAAATAAAAATGAGACTATTTTCTTTAGAACGATTATCACTCCCTTCATGCCAAATATATATATATATATATATATATATATATATATATATATATATATATTAGTCCATTAAAAAATTATAATTTTTTTAAATTTTATATTATAAAGTGACATAATTTGAGTCTAATTATGAGTTACACGTGAGTATGCAAAATTTGACGGATATTACCCAAAATTCGAATCGAATAGAATTTAGTACGATATATACGAATAATAAAATATGGGTTCTGACCTGACCCGACCCGTGACATCCTTAAGAAAAAGTTGCCCCACCACCGAATCGCATCATCTCCGTGTGTAAACTGCGTGTGGGTAGTAGTAGATCATGAGGTGTCCTGCCGTCACACTATTACATTATTTTATATATATACATACAATAAATACATACATATATATATATACATATATATATATATATATATTCCTTGGGTATATTAGGGTTTGAGGAAGAAGATGGTGGTAATTATCTTCTAAGCTTTGCAAACTGTACATATATGTGTTATCCCATCCAAAAGTCAACACGCTTAATTACTAAGTCATATACTGCTCACTCAATTCAACACTTTCTTTCTTTCCTTTCAAATGTAATTGGATAATAACATATACATATTCTCAAATGCTTCCATTTCAATCCCACCTTTTTGGTGTGGAATGATTAGGACAGTAGTTTTACCAATCATTTAGTCTACAACTATAATATTTTTTAATTGTTTCTTAATTAGGTTTTATATAAAGTCCACTAAAAATTAATATTCTATAAATTGTTAGACAGATCTAAACGATGAAAGGAAGCCTAGCGTCTAGGCGGTATTTGAGCGTTTTTTTAGGTGGGCTAAGTATTTTCTTAGAGAGTGTTATTTATTTCTTTATTTCTACTGTTCATACTTTTTATACTTTACAAAGTATATAATAGATGTAAATTTTTTAAATTTTAAATGAAAAATTATTTTTAAAAATAATTTTTTAAGACTTAAAATTTATTTCAAGTATTGCAAGTTTCAAAACCTTTGTTAAACTGATACGGGTGAGATCTGATGCCGCTTAAGCAGAGCCCTAAACACTCAAATACGAGGTGGTAAAAGACCGCTTACCGTCTAAACGGGGATTAAATGAACCTAGTTGGGTTTTAGAATTAGAACACTATTAAAAATAAAAAACAGGAAAAAAAATGTTTTAATTAATTCCATCAATTAATCTATTATATAAAATAAGACTGGTATGTTTGGCGGCGTGGTGTAATGAATTAAAACACTTTTGATATAAATGCATTTAAAAAAGTTGAATAATATTTGGCTACATAATTAATTACAATATTGCTTTTACAAAAAACGGACAAAATTATATATGCATGTTGGATGAACTTTTCTTAATACACGTGCGTACATCAATTTAAGAACTAACTTGTAAATTTGTGAAATATTTAAAAATTTGTACCCCAAACAGTTTAAAAGTGTTTTGAAAAAAATTTCTACTAACTAAAGGTGTTCTGGTGGATACAAAATTACATAAAAAAATCAAATTCACATGTCGAGGTGATTCTTTCCTTCTTCTTCTTTTAACATAATTTATAGGTGTTTATGTTCTACCTATATATATATTCTTGATTGAGTCCTCGAACTGTAAAGTTATATTTTTTAACAACCTATAATTAATATGATACAGTTCATTAATTATGTGAGCAGGAGAAGAATTTGGGAGAAATTTATGACTTTACCCATCAAATAAACTTATAACAACGTATAGTAAAAAATGAAGTCTTATTATAACGAGGATATAACATTTAACCTTAAAAGATTATATTAGTTAAACTAAAAACAATGTAGATGATTATTTATACATATTGTTTGTTATTTTTACAAGTCCGCCTCCTTGGATCATGAGTATATTATAATGTGAGAGGATATGGTAAAACAAATAAAACAATTAATAAAATATATAAATGATGAAACTTTTATATATATATATATATATGTGTGTGTGTGTGTATGTATGTATGTATAAGCGGAGAATAAAATATAGTTATAGATGTCATTTAACTTATGGAATAAGATTCTTGAAAAGTATTTGCACTATCTTTTAGTACTTTCGTTCACAGAAATTTACTAAAAAACATCTTTTAAAGATTTGAGCAACAAAAGTTAAATGGTATCTAAAGTTAATTGTGGAAGGTACAGTCTCATTATATATATATATATATATATATATATATATATATATATATATATATTAAGGGTTTTAAATGGTAGAGAGAGATTATCTGTTATACGCGTAGAATGTTGGTACATCCTGAGCCGGCGCACCATCTGAGTGATTTCTTGCCCTTTACTTGAGTATGTCAGCATGACTTTGTCAACTACTTCTCCATTGTTTATATATTGCCTCCCAATCCCAGACCACCATTATCGGACTCTCCAACTAAGATTAATATATATATATATATATATATATATATGTGTATATATGTCGATCTGTATATATGTATATGTATAATCAAAGTCATAATAAAAAAAACTATATATATTTAGGAGTACCGTTATATTTAACTATAAATCTATATCAAAATTAAATATTAACGTATGTGAATATATGAAATATGAAGTAGTACAAAAGGACAACACACATTACTATTCTATTTATTACTTTGAATTTCACATTATTCACAATTTTTTTTATTAATTTGAGATCTTTTACTTAGCAAGAAGTTTAAAATACTACTTGAACCAAAAACTCTCGGTACATTATTCACAATTCTTACATGACATAAAATTAGTAGTCATGTAAATCATTTTCCTATATCTAGAGAGAGTTGTATGCTCGGTTTTCTTTTTGCTATTTTCGCTTTTTTTGGTCATGATCAGGAAGTTCATTTTGTTAATTGAAAAACATATAATATAGTTCAAAATTATATGTCCCAAACAATAATGCTCTTCTTCTTTTTTTCAAGTCATGAAAGCTTGTCGATCTATTCCAACATTATATCATATTCTAATTAATTGGAATTATTTTAAAATTATTTCTTCTTTATAAGGAGTTGTAATGATATTCCCTTTTACTCCAAATCAAATGTAATTAATTGGACTAAAGCACGAACTTATCTTACCTTAATTAGGACTCGGCTAATAATTAATAATCTTGAAAAATATCTTAAATTGGACTAAGAATGAGTTTGCTGTTAAATCCAACTCACAGATTGGGTTGCCACTTCCTATTTTGAATTTTGACGCATTCCATTCCTTATCAGTACTGACTCCAACCAAAGCCAGCAATTAATTAAACTCGATCAATTATCTATACTATTAATATTAACAAGCACGGTAACCGTGCAAAGTACGACAAATATGTGAAATATTTGATGAAATACAAATTTATTAGCCACCTTAATATGTATACTCGTACTCGTATATCTATAAAATCATGATTTGAATTGTTAGAATTACTACCTCCATTCCATAATAAGTGACTTTTTAAAAGAAAAAATTTGTCCCAATTTATTTGTCGTTTATAACTTTCTACGAGAATAAATTATTTACTTTCCAATATCACCCCTAACTTCTCTCATTGTCCCAAGAAATTTTCTCCCTTGTATTAATAGTTTTCAACTTTCCATAAAGGGGTAGTGATGAAATTTCATACAAATTTTAATTATTAAATGATAGTATTAAATGACTTTCTTAATCTATGTGCATGAAGCTAAAACGACACTTAATATGGAACCGAGTGAGTACTATTGTTTAGAGAACATATAACCAATTTTCAGTATCGAATTTGTCGTCGTACAATAAAATAAATTTAAAATAATATAACATAATATAGATTTTACTTGGTATGAAATTAATATTATAAACAAATTACAAAATATACTATCAAGTATAAAATTTTTATGTTAAAATTATAAATATATTTATATTACAATTTAAATTCAAAAATTTCACAAATGAATTCATAAAAAATATAATCTTTTTTAGAATTAAAAGATCGAGCATTTACTTATATTAAATATTTAAAAAACAAAGAAAGAACAAAGAAAGAAAAAAGATACTCTCTCTCTATTTGTCCTCTCCTTACCTTCCCTGTTTCTCCTCCCCATCCTTAGTTCCTGTTGCCCCTCCCATTGCATCCCAACTTCCCCCTTCTCCCTTCCCCTCACCCCCCCCCCTTCCACTTCCACTTTCCCTCGTTCTTGTTACAATCAACCAAAATCAACGCCCAACCAAAACTCTATAACACAACAGATTAAGTCAATATTATATTATTAATAAGGTGGACTAAGATAGGTATTAAGAAGTCTGATGAAGCTGAAAAAATTATTGTGCTTGAAATACATTCGAAAGTAAAAGTTAAAGAAACTCCGATGGATTCCACACCACAAAGTTGTTCTCATCGAGCTCCAAGTCATCAGAAACGGCGTCGTCGCCGGTCGCCGCAGCTCCGTCCATGTTCATCTCCAATTTGCTATCATCAATTTCAATTGATAGTCATAGCTAATCTTTTCCCCCCTTCTTTCTCACTTCTTCCGATCTAATTTTCACTATTCTTATTTTTTTGATATGATTCTCTCATATGTCATGACGGTAAAGATCAGTGCGTGTGTGTGTGTGTGTATATATATATATATATATATATATATATATATATATATATATATATATATATATACACACACACACACACACACGCACGTTAATTGGAGAGAAGAGAGAATTTTTTGGGATAAAAAGATTATGAAATTATTCGATTTTACAATCCAAATCAGAGAGTAGGATTTGTTATGAAAGAACAATACATCAATTTCTCAATCCAAATTCGACAGTATGACTCGTACGAACAAAAATGACTCGGTCATATTTTAACATATTTAACGTATTTGAACTTTTGGTCAAAGCCAAATTAATTTATTTTTATCGTTAACTCGACAATAATTTAGTAAAATTCAACTCAACCAAATTAAAAAATATTACCCATATATATATATATATATATATATATATATGTGTGTGTGTGTGGGGGGGACTGACTCACATCTAAAATTAGATGGGAGGCTATAGCTATCCAACTCATCTTGAACCGTCCAAATCATGAACAAATGGCTAGGATAAAAGCAATCTGCACAACACTTATTTAGATGATTGCAAAACTATTATGCAGACGGTCCCACAAACACCCAATCTGCACAATAATTATTCAGACGCCCAAAAAACATAATACTCATGTCCGTACAATAGTTGTGCGGATTGGTTAAATTGAGTTTGAATTGTAGAATGATCATCCGCATAACTGTTTTGCGGATTGTGTTCATCCATGCCTTTTATTGTTGATCTGGACAGTCTAAGATTGGTTGGAAGGTCGTGGCCACTTATCCAACTTTGGAGGTGGATCTCTCTCTCTCTCTCTCTCTCTCTCTCTCTCTATATATATATATATATATATATATATATATACACACGAAAAACTTCTCCAACGAACCGGAAAAGACGGACCGAAAATGAACCGGCCTATAGCGACGGACAAAATCGTCGCTATAGCATATGGCGACAGTTTACAGAGCTATAGCGACGGTTCTGTAGCTGTAGCGAATCGTCGTCATAAGCATGCAAGTGTCGCCATATGCTACAACAACGGTTCTGTCCGTCGCTATAGATCGATTCGTCAGCGAACCGATCCGTTGGAGAAGGGGACTGTATATATATTATGCATGGGTCCTCCACATCCGAGAATTCAAATTTGTTATCATATTTTATATCTAATCTGTTGTCTCATCTCATATATTATTCTCCACATAAATTTTTTATTCAGTTACAAAGTAATTGTAGATAAATAAATAATGAGTAGATGGCACCATTGCATAAAAGTGAGACAACAGGTTATACAAATAATTTGATAGCAGAATTGAAGATTCAAACTCAATGAAATTGGCATATGGTCCATTTAGTAAAATTATATATAACAAAAGTTTAGTTTGTATAACAAAGATTTGCATTTACAACTTTAACAACCTAATAATTACAAATAAAATATAAATCTATAGTACACAAATATAACGTTTTTTTATATAAATTTAATCAGGTCAAGACATGTCAACTTCATCGAGTCCAGATCTCTCCGCCACTTAACAAAATAAAGAAACTAACTCCCCTTTTCACAGCACGACTTTTTTACCCTTTCACATTACGACTACATAATTTGTTGTTTGAAACAGTTACGGAGATATATAATGCATCAAATAAATAAAACTAAAAAACAAAACAAGGCTTCCTCCGGAAGTTGCCTTGGAGCCTACGTATCTTCTTAGCTGACTAGCTAGAGCTAGTGGTTACGTTTTGAAGCTATAGTCTTTCTTTATCCTCTATTTAAACCCCCTTTTGTTTTCTTCTTCTCCTTCTTCTTTCTAATCTGATGATCCCTTTTCATAAAAATTAATATCTCCCTACCAACAAACAGATATTCATAGCTCTCATAATATTCGAATCGATCTATATATATATTTCCCTATTTTTATTTAATTAATTTCATTTTGCTTTCTGCAACTGAAAAAATTCAAGAATTAATGGAAGGAGGTGCTATAGGTGTTAAGGATGGAGATAATCAAGACGAGCTCTTGAATTTGCCTCCGGGTTTCAGATTCCATCCAACAGATGAGGAGATTATTACTCACTATCTGTCCCAGAAGGTGGTCAACAGCAGCTTCACTGCAACTGCAATCGGAGAAGTTGATCTAAACAAGTGTGAACCATGGGATTTACCAAGTAATTAATTTAATGAAATAATTAATCTGTTAGTTTTGTTCTATTAATTTCTGTTCTTGTTTATGGATTTAATTTAATTTATTTGCAGAGAAAGCGAAGCTGGGAGAAAAGGAATGGTTCTTTTTCTGCCAGAAGGACAGGAAGTATCCAACCGGTATGAGGACGAATCGAGCAACGGAATCTGGTTACTGGAAGGCGACCGGAAAAGATAAGGAGATTTACAGTAAAGGGAAAGACCGGCACCAGCTGATAGGGATGAAGAAAACCCTTGTTTTCTATAAAGGAAGAGCTCCTAAAGGAGAGAAATCTAATTGGGTTATGCATGAATTTAGACTTGAAGGGAAATTCTCTTACTACAACTTCCCTAAGTCACCAAAGGTATACCTACCCCTACCCCTACCCCGCCCCAAATGGATTTCTTCTTTTTTGGCACTCTTTTTATCTTTAGAATTGTTATTCCCTTTTTGGTACTATGGGACCACTTTTTCTGTTAGTTATATGAGGAACAAATTTTATGCATAACTTTTCTGTTAGGATGTTGTTATAGTAATAGTTTTGAATGAAAGCATATATGTAAAGAGATTGATAGGTTCTTTTCTCCCTCATGACAAGAAGTTTGTTATGGGACTTGAACTTGTTAATTAAGAGAAATGAAATACAACCAATGCATTTTTTTATCAAGAGTTAATTTGAATCCAAGAAGAATTAGGACAAAACTTAATTGTTAATAGATGAAATATAACTAATGCATAGCTTTTTTATCGGATGTTGAATCGATGATCAGAAAATGAATTAGGATATATTTTTAAAAGTCAATCTTACATTTAAGAGAAACAAATGAAAAACTTTCATAAAAATTATTGTTTTCATTCTGTACATGTCAGATCATAAATAAATTAGTAACTGCATTCCATTTCTAAAAAACAATCCCAATTGTTCTCTAACTTGAATTGCATTTCTAGAATGGAATATTTGATTGTTCAGCTACTAATCTTGTATGAGAATCATTTCAAATATTGCAGGACGAATGGGTTGTGTGTAGGGTTGTCCACAAGAACACCGGAACAATCAAAACAAGTCCGACGAGAGACCTTACAAGCATAAACTCATTTGTGGAAGGGCTGTTAGATACTTCTTCATTGCCACCTCTTACGGATTCCCCTTACTTCAACAATAACGAAAGACCGAATGATTCAACCTACACCAAAATCAGTGGTACTAATAACGAAGAGGACTTTAAAGGTACAGTACTAGTTAATCCAAGCATGAACCCAAACTGCCCCAGCACCTACTACCAAACTGCCCCGAGTACTAATTACAAAGTCCCAAACTCCATATTGTACCAAAACGCAATTCGCTACCAAGCTACTTCAAGTACTGTTGTTGGGTACCCACACCAACAAAGGATCATTAACTCAATCCCAAACATTTTGGGATCAACCAATTCAATGCAAACCGCTAATCAAGCTCTAGAAAGGCAGTTGAAGGTGGAGCAGTTCTCGTCGAATCAATCAATAGTCAGCCGATCACAAGACACAGGACTCAGCACTGACATGACTACGGAGATTTCCTCAAAGCAAGAAGTGGATGAGGGCAATCAATACCAAGATTTGGATTCTTTTTGGAGTTACTAAAGTTATTTTTAAGCATAAAGTGTACGTGACTGTGTATACTGTTTTATTTTGTTTTATTGAACTCTTGTTAATTTAAACCATTGGTAGCTAGGATAACTTCCATTTGATCAAATTGTCTTCTTCTGTTTGAGGATAATTTGTCCAAAAGGGGAAGGTTCCTGACAGTTTCAAAAACATTGTATATTAATTAAATATTTGGTAGGAATTATAGCTAGAACTAAATTTTCGGATTGTATTTTCGAGTGATCATGGATATACCAGAGAGAATCTTGTTGAATACATACATATATATATATACACATACATATATATATATATATACATCTTTATTCTTTATTTATATTACTAAGAACTTGCATATATATATGTTAGCTAAAACTCTATTAATTTCTTTCCTTTTAGTTCTTGATGATCAGTCTTCTTCTTTTTTTTCCTTTTTTTAAGTTAATATATTTAGGCCTCTTAATTAATTAAAGCACTAAAACTATCTCACCAACCTCTCCATCTAAATCATGATAAGAAAGTCTAGTCTTTTTATTCGGCTTTATTATTATTAATTCTCCAAAATACAATTGGGTTCTAGTCTCCATTTTTTAATTTGTTATAAGTTGTCGGCACCATTATTCAATTTTTTTTTTTTACATATATAATTTATTTGTTCAAAATATAAGATCACTTTTCTTTATAAAATACGTACAAAAGCAGATAATCTTATATTTTGTAACGTTTTACAAAGACAAATGATTTTATATAAAATAAACTAAAAAAAAAACAGATAATTAAATGGTGTTCAATGTCAGAATATACAGGCATGTAAAATTATTAAATTTGGTGGATGGATAACATCTTTGAATTCTGCCTAAATCATGCATACTGCATAATACAGTATAATTATGGAAAGGAAAATATATAGCTATATTTGGTACAAACTTAGGTTTCTTGAATAAGGTTTGATATTCTGTCAAGTCTGGCATGATTTCATATTTGAATATAGTCTCTACTTATTTTCAATGCAAAACCCAAATTTGAAGGGTTTAGCTGTAAGAATACTCTCTGTTCTGCTACGCGTTTGAATCGACAGCTGACACATTTTCTGGTCTCATCGTGTAGAAGATGATGATGATAATGATGATTTATTTCAAGGTTGAATTTTTTTTTTAGTGGGGTCAAAATTATCGTGAGACTAAAAATAATTTGTTAGGATCAAAAGGGCAGTAAATTTGGACGTTCCGGGATCAAATCTCACTTGCAATAATTATGGACAGAAATGCTCATGGGGTCACGGACCGCCAACGCAAGCTGGTTCGAAAGGCAAACCGGTTAGATCCGGCCTGAGAGATTAATCCGACCGCGGTTGAAAAACTTCACATTATCAAAAATAAAAAAAAATAAAAATTCGTGTTTGCGGACAAACTTTTCAGGCCTCAGGGCCCGGGGGTCAGGCTGCCCTAAGTTTTTTTAAAAATAAATTGACCTTTTAAAATTTTATATATTTTTTAGGTCCCCAAGATTTCCGATAAAAATTTAAAACATGTAGAAGAAAAAGAAAGTAAATACTATCTAAAGTTTAGAATAATTTATTGCCATGAAAGAACGAATATCTAATTAAGGATGGATGAAAAATGTCATAGTTTGATATATTATCATCATTTTTATTAAATAAATTGTATTTTAATAATTATTAATTTTTTATTAATAAAATTACTTTGCATAGCACGTTACATTATGTTCGGGCCTCCATATATTAAAACATGTATTTGAATGTGATACACGCATAATCTTTTCTACTGTTCTCAGTGTGAATCATGGACTTTAATTAAGTCTAATATGAGTTGGCTAGTACGGATTATTTAAGTAATATTTTTAGTTTGTGATGAGTAGATTCATTAGAGTTACTAATTAGGTTTAATATAAATAAAAAATTAGGTCATCTCTCCTGATCCTACACGCTTAAGAATTTCATAATATTTAATACTACGTTTGGATTGAGAAAATGGAATAGAGGAAAGAATGGAATAAAAATAGTGTATTTGATGAAAATTTCAATAGAATGAAAATTCATTACATTCCTTTGTTTTTTTATTCCATGTGAAAAATGTGGAATAAAATTCATTTTAATGGAATGGATATATGTGATAATTTTGTCATTATATAACAACACCGTACCCACCACTACCAACAACCAAACATACATTTAAAATACCTTAAAATCATTCCATTTCGTCTTCCATTCCATTTTTTCAATCCAAACGCAACCAAAAGGTTATTGAGGCTTCTCATCGAGCCGGCTTCTCATCGAATCAGCATCTAGGGCATCATGGAATAGTACCTTCCAGAAGAGATCAATTCCGTTGCGTACATCATGAATTCCAAACAAAGTATGCAATATTATTATTTTCTATATATTTTAGGTGTTCTTCTCTTATTTATGGTAAATGGTTGAATTAATTATTATAAATTAATTCTTATAATATTTTCCGGTAACTTAATAATTAGTGCATTTATCTGTTTTATTAAAAAAGTATCTAAGCATTATCGCATTAATTAGAAAGCGACATGACATGTACATCTAAGCTGTGTGCTGTGACGTCGCAATTCTGATTCTTGTTAGGCAAGAATCCGAGAAATACATCTGGAAAGGCTGATGCATTCATTGTAACATGGATGGAATACTCCGCGTAATAACATATCACGAATAATTTTATGTCTATTAACCATTTTTCACGGCAATTACTGTGATAGTACTTAAAAGCTATAAAATAATATAAAATTAAAATTTAATATATTGTCAGTAAATAAACGAACAATGTAATTTTGTCACTATAAATATTTCAATAACGACGTGTCATTATCTTAACACCGTTGATGTATATATATTCACGATATATTAAACTTTAATTCAATGGTATATGTTGTGAAACTATTTGAATTAGTAATGAAAATTTTAAATTAATTCCAAACGACGTGTCATTATCTTAACACCGTTGATGTATATATATTCACGATATATTAAACTTTAATTCAGTAGTATATGTTGTGAAACTATTTGAATTAGTAATGAAAATTTTAAATTAATTCCAAATACCTATTTAGTCTCTCTTTATGCATAATTGTTAGTGCATATATGAAGTAATGAGACTCAAATTAAACCCCTCTATGCCAATTTATTCGCTAAATTGCATAAATCATACTTCCCTCTCATCCCAAAATATAGGATATAATCCTAGTTTTTAAAGTTAATTTAAAATATTTTTAAATTTAATAGGACAATTGACTTTAGTGAAGAATCATCCTCTCTTAATTTGAATTGGTTGAATTATACCTGTCTCTTTAAATTGTCATCAAATTTCAAAGTGATCCCTTAATTGACAAAAGTGACTTTCGTCCTTCAAGTTGGCATTTTGGTTCAGTTATATTTCAGAATTACATACTTGTGTTGCTAGAACCGTCATTAAAAGTCAAGTCAAGGAACATGAATGAACCAAAACACCAACTTTAAAGACGAAGTGTCACTTTTGTCAATTAAGGAGTCATTTAAAATTCGATGACAATTTGAAGGAACAAATGTAATTCAATTCTTTTAAATTCACTAGAATCCTAATTCTAACTATGGTGCGCGCTTTGACAATAGGTTCTATCTCTTCTCTTTTGATCTGACATGAAAACTTGATAATTTTATGTTTGAGAGTACTATTTAAATAGTTTATAATTTTCATAATTGTACAATATTTAAATTAATTTATATCAACTTGAATATGAAAATATTTTAAATTAACTTTAAAAAATAATTACTGATCTATAATGGAGAATGTGCAAGACAAAACATAGTTATAATGATATGGACCCTCTATATATTGGCTTCTGGAAGAGAAGAAGGGTTACTTCATATGATTTGCTTTGCTTTCCTATGCATTGCTTACTTTCTATTCAAAGCAAAGCCGCCGTTTTGCTTCAGACTTTCTGGGGGGAGAAGCAGCTTTTTTTAATATATATACTACTGAATCTACAGATCATTGCCATTTGTTGGTTAATTATTCATTTAATTAAATGCTGTTAATTTTTATTTATTTAACAAATTCTTCTTCCTAAACAACACACACACACACACACATATATATATATATATATATATATATATATATATATTGATGTACATCCCTAGCTAGCTGTCTATATATGTGAAACCAACGTGCTACTTACTTCTTGGCTAAGCTATTCCTCCTGTCACATTTTTCTACAGACGTAGACTACAAAATTTCTGATTATACTTGTTTACAAAAATGATAGACGGGATAAAATTATTTGTATTAATTTATTATTATTATAAATTATATTATCTCATAATTAGTTTGTTATTTAATTTTGTATATTATATTTAGTCATATCAAAGTTATTTGGTGATGAATTGTAATTTTAACTGAGATTTTGAGATATCAAATGACATTAAAAATGATAATAAATAGTTTTATGGGATTAAATAAAGACTGATTATTAGATAAAATAGTCTTTAATAGTGTTAAATTGGAATAAAATTTTATCGAACTAGAATCTTCTCCATTATACTTATCCTTCAATTTCTCGTAATACACATAATACACATTCAGTGACACAAATATCACATTTAACAACACAATAAAATTTGTCGTAAATAATTGTCATTTGTGTCGTCGCTAAAAATAATATTTGTATCGCAAAATGTGTACTGAGAAAAATTGAAGGATAGTTAAAATGGAGGAGATTTTAACTTGTATCATTTTTGCAAACAAACATAGTCTTATTTTCTTATTCATTATTTTGATTTGTTATTTATCTTCTTAGAAGTAAATAAATAATTTCATATTTGTATGTATGTTAAAATGCCATAGATATCTGAGAAGAGCTAGGTATAAGCATTTTTCATTCTAAATCCACCTGTTTGATCTGTGTTGCGGTAGGGCATACATTTTTAAAGTGGTTGTTAGATCTTGAAATAAGCAGCATAAGATTCACCTATTACGCCTATATATATTCACCAATTTTTGTTAATACATATTTAACGATAAAATAAAATTTATCGTAAATAATAACGATACGGTAAAATTCGTCACAAATAATTATTTTATTTGTATCATCATAAAAATAATATTTATATTGCTGAATATGTATTAAAAATTAGAGTATAAATATAACGGATGAGATCCTAATCTAAGATTTAGTTGGATTAAGATTCCCTCCATTATACCTTTCACCCAATTTCAATCAACATACATTTAATTCACAGTTATTAATTACATTTTATGACACAATAAAACTCATCGCTAGCTAAACGTATGAGGTAAAAATTTGAATAAAAAGCATAATGGAGTTGTAATACAAGAGTCCAATGTCCTATGAATCGTTCTTTATATATATATATATATATATATATATATATATATTAGGGCAAATAGATCACTAGCCGCCCATTGGAGAAAAGAAAGACCCAATTATTTTTTTTTTGAAAAAATTGCTATCCGCCACTATTAAATAGTGCGCATAGGTGAATTACCAAAATATTCTGATTTAAATAAAATATTAACAAAGTTTATTCCATTCGCTACAGAAGGCCTATTTCTCTTTATGTTGTTAATTCCATTGCCAACTTTCTTAATGAATTTGGCCCTTTTATATAGGAATAGTTTTTTGCAAGACATAAACTGCATGTTATTTTTACTCTGCTGTTAATTAATTTGTTGTTGATTTACTTTTGTCAAAATTATTAATACATGAAATTGGATAGAATTATAAGAGTGTTCCACTTATTATATATCTCTCCAAAATAATTATTAATAATATTTATTCACGTAATTGATAATCAATTTTAAAATTGACGTAAATATTTGTTATATATATTATTTTCTCTAATTTAATTTGCCATCAAGGGACAATGGTCCTATTATATACATACATCGTTCCAACAACCCAAACTACTCTCATGCAAGGTGAGTGATGAGGATGATTTCTTGCATTTCTTTTAAGTTTTCGGTTTTAATTTGAAAAATGATGTTTTTAAATTTTAATTTACTTCTTCTTTTTGCATGCAGAAGAGTAATTTTTTGGACCAATATTGACTTTTTAAAAATCAATTTCAAACATTTTTGAACTCAAAATTAACTTGAATTCATTTAGTTTATATCAGTATAATCATGAATAACATAAACTACCTAAAAGTATTATTAGTTATAAGATTTGTTGTTTTTAAAACTCAAATGAATCATGTAAATTTTAAATTTTAAAATATCTCAAATGACAAGAAGATTAATGGAGATCATCGGGCTCTATTTACCATCCACTATTATTAGTAGCGGATGTTTAATTTTTTTTTTAATATTTTATATAAATCGTGACAATTTGGTATGTAATTCGTCCATCGGCTACGAATAGTGACGGATTCCGATTCCGCTACTAATAGTAGCGGATAGTGATTTTTAAAAAAAATATGAGTCATTCTTTTATTTAATAGACGATGAGAGATCTATTTGCCCAAATATATTTACCTGTGAGATTGTACAATTTGAAGAGTTGAATATTTATCTTTTCTGATCATTAATAGCAACAAAGTACAAGCAGCAGCAAAATTATCATATCTGGTCACTAATGTTGACAAAATAAGTTCAAGAAGCAGCACGATAAACAAACGGCTAATTCATAGAATGGAATACGGACGCATCTTAGGGGAGATAAATGAAAAGGTAGGTTTAAAATATAAGATTAATATTAAATTTTCAAATATTTTTAAACTTAAGATTGACATAAATTCATGTAATTTATGTCTATACAATTATGAGTATCATAAACTAACTGAAAAGTATTACTACTAGTTATAAGGTTTATATTTTCAAAATTTAAATAAATCATATTAATTTTAAATTTAAAAATATCTGGTATTAACTTTTAAAAAGATGATATTGATTTTATAATTCAGAATGGACGGAGTTTAATGTTTGTCCCTCTTGGGGACGGAGTTTAATGTTTGTCCCTCCAATAATTGGGTTCAAAACATAATAACATATTTGGGGATTATCATGATATCAAATAATCATTAACATATATAGGTCATACACTTTCTGCCATTAAGGGAAGGGAAAAAAAAAGGGTGTGGTGTGGGGGTGTGTGCGGGGGGGGGGGGGGGGGGGGGGGGGAAGAAATATTGTTTTCCAATTAGAGGTCTACTGTTCATATTCCATGCATCAACAATTATTAATTGGTGTTTTAAGCTTATTATAGCATTGATGCTGCAAAGCTCCTTTTAGAAATATGACGCAACTTGAATAGTAGAGAAGTTGGAGACTCTTGCTTCTGTAAGAAAAGCACACTTTGACAACATTGTTAGTTTTGTTCAGCTACTAGTGTTTACAGTGATAGCTAGCGTTTACAACATTTAAACCTTCAAATGCACCGCACAATTTTTGATATTTCGTGTTTGAATCTCAGACACTGTATTTGTGAATTGAATAAACTGCATTTGAAATAAATTATTATTAGACAAACAAGATTTTCAAAGGGATTTTGAACTTCCAAACGCTTTAAACATTGTATAACCAAATATACACTATCTAAAAACATAATGATCATCTAGAGCTTAATATTCAACAATCAAAAGCAAAAGGATAAACCAAACTATGCAACACCAGAGCTAGAAAGGACCAAAATAAAACTAGATTTTATTATTTTTACAAAAGATTTCTAATTGATACCAAATTCCTTTTGGCTCCCAAAAGATGTCCAAGTTATTAACATTTACACACCCAAAAATAAAAGGTTGAGCTAAAGGAAATTTGTCATTTCATCGAGTGTTGTTTAGCCAAAATATTCCTCCATTTATCCTTAAGGTCAGCTGGGGCACGAGAAACATCAAACACGCCACGTCCAAAGTCCAAAATTTTCTTCCAAGGGAGATTTTTGTTTATCAGATGCGAGAATTTCTCAACTCCTGCCTGCACATTGACAAGTAAAAAATCACTGTAGTTATTTGTTCCACATTAGGGACAATTTGAACTGCATTTCATCACGAGGGAATATATAAATCAAGACGTTATGAGGTACAACTGAAATATGCTTGTCGTTGATAGTATGATTTTCAGATTTTGTTTTAATCAAAATAGTACATACGTACCAGGCCAGCCGACAAATCTTACTTCACATAGACCATAGGATATGATAAATACAATGCAAAAATACAACTAGTAATGTGAAAGTTAGGAAAACTTTTTTTTGTAAGCTTATATTCAGACTACTCTGCACACTCCTGGCTTTTGTTTGACAAATATGAAATACATGCCTCTTCTTTTCCCAAATAAAAAATAAAAAAAAATTAGGCAACTATAAGAATGAAAAAAATTAGCACTAAACTTTACCAAGAATTGGAGGCCACAACCCTTAGCACGGCAAGAAACTGCAGCTAAATGTATACACTAAAAAACATACACAGAATAATATGCAGAGTATTATTTTAGAGACCTAGTTTTAAATATGTAGCTCCATCACCTCAAAAGCCACCAATCCTTTTATCAGAATATGCACCACATCATCACAATAGACCAATCACCTACACAGTGTACATAATATTGATACCAACTCTAGAAAGGGCATAACCAAGCTCCATTGCACTTTTGTGACGTCCGCAACAAGAAACAAAAGGCTCAGAATTTCCCCTGTTTCTTGCAGATATGCAATCAGTTGAAGTTCTTCCTCATTTCACATAAATAAAGATCACCTCACCAGAATGAAGAAATCATCTAAGCACTCTGCCCAAATAGCCATGGTGATCGGGCTAGGGATTTTGGGACAAGGTTATATCTCACACAGAATATTGACGCAAACTCAAAACAATTCTAATAATTCAATGTATCAAAAATAATGAAGTACATCACTATTTATAAAACTCCTAACCTAAATTGGACTCTAATAAGATAACTACAAATTAAATAAGATAACTACAAATTAAAGAAACTAATTCATGGGCTTCCAAAGCCTTTTATATTGTTCTAACTAACTTTTACGGGCTCGTCCCACACCAGCTGAAAAAAACTCGACTCCGTTGAGTTATGAACATCAACACAAGAACAATCACGTCGGATCACCAAGGAATTCTTTGCAAGCTTCAAATTTGACATGTCGAGAGCACAAGTAAGAGTGAATTTGGTATTACCTTTGATAATCGAATAGATATTAGCACGAGCATCATGTTACGCATGACGATCCCATAGCCATGCCCTAAGATAATGTGACAAACTTTAAGGGGTAGAACATCACACATAATGGTATCCTTAAGCTTGTCAATGGAAAATGTAACCAAACACCTCTGGGTAACCCGCAACTTTGTATTGATAATCCATGCAACATCATACGGCTCCGGATGAGGCTCAATTTTTAACCCAAGTTTTTTCACCGCTTCCTCAGAGATAACATCCGTACAATTCACAGTATCAATCACAAGAGAGCACACTTGTCCCGCACATATGACTCTTCTGAAAAATTCGCCCACGATGAATTTTAGGATCATCCCTCTATTTCTGAGCAACAAGTAAAGATCGAAAAACACCTAAACATTCTTCCAAATACGAGTTGTCCCCTTCAATTTCGATTCAGCAAAGAATAGTTTTCTTTCATCAGATAATTCATATCATCGAAAAAAGCTCTCCAAGCTGTGAATCCAATCGAAGAATGTTTCAGGACCATTATCGCCATCGAAATCTCCAACATCTAATTTTGCTCCTCTATCCACTGCATTCATCCTAGGATCTGGAACATGAGGATTAACTCGTGGATTAGGGTCATGCTGTTGTACTCTCAGATGATTAAGATCCGAGATGGGGTCTTCAAAATTCTTATGAGCATCTTCTTGTCCCTTATCTACGTGTTCCATGAGTACATCAACTTTTACTGCAAGTGTTGTAATAGAAGCATGAACATTTGCCGCATTCGCAATCAGTGTTATGATGGAATCTTCAATTCTCTTGAGATGTTCATCTTGTTGTAACATATAAGTATCAAGTTTGGCGTTGATTTCTCCCACATTTACCATGGTTCCTGCAAATAAAAATATAGCCTTTTTTATCTAAGGACTTAGGTGCAGAAAATTTCAAGAAACAAGGTTTGAACTGAATATAATAAAACTTCAGGGGCTGAAAGTGTAACAGATGAAAGTATAGGGACTGATATGTAAAAGTTCAGGGGGTATTTTAAAATTTTAAGAAAACTTGGCAAACTAAAATAGAAAACTGTGAAACTTTGGGGTACCTAACTATAATTGTATAGAAGATATTTGGGTGGTGTAGGAGAGTAATCAGATCTGGGGAGCTCCTCATCTCTTTTCCCAAATAAAGATACGTACAAAGTAGGGACTCCACACTCCAAACAAAGAGACGAAAGGAACAAAAACCCTTGAGGAGATATAAGGCAGCAGCAAGAGGCGACAGGCGGCGACGGCGGCGACGATGGCGGCGACAGGAGGCTACGGTGATGGCGGCAATGTTATTTCTACCTCTTCTACTTCTCTTTATTTCTTTTTTATATTCTTCAGTCGTTTGTGTGGTCAGTGGCTGTGTTATGGTTGCTTTATGGAAGGTTTCAAGTGATGGGTAGGCTGCAATTTAAGTCTTAATGTTGTGGGTTAACTTGTAAAGTGTCGGCTATGTGGTTATGTGATGCAAACAGTGGTTGGTTGGCTATTTAAAGGGTTAATAGATGCTAAAATGGGATTTTGAGTAGCAGCAGGCAGGGTGTGGATGCTGAGTTTTGTATTCAAGGCAGTGTTTAGGATGTTGATGATGATGGGATAATGATTTTGGGACAGAAGTAGGGGCGACAGAAGGTGGTTTGTGGTTGGGCTCTGATACCAAAATGATGGGGGACAAGGGTTTTGGGTAGGGGTGTAAACGGATATAAACGGATATGGATATCAGTATATCCGTATCCGGAAAATTAATCTGCATCCGTATTCGTATCCGGTATCCGGCGGATTTTAAAAATATTATCCGTATCCAGTATTCGGAATAATATCCGAATACGGATAATATCCGTTTCCGTATCCGTATCCGGCAGATTTAAAAACTAAGAATTTATTATTATTATTATTTATTAAAAAAAATTTGCTAAATTACTAATATTTTATTTAATTACTAGATATTACTGAATGTAAAGCTATACTAATGAATGTAAGATATTAATAAATGTAAAGCTATACTAATGAAGGTAAGTTATTAATTAATAAACATAAGTTATTAATACATATGTAACAAGCTAATAGTTATAGTTTTGCAAGTTAATATATATATATATATATAAACTATAGTTATTAGTATTAATTAATAAATTTAAGTTATTAATGAATGTAAGTTATTAATATATATGTAACAAACTAATAGTTATAGTTTTTTGAGTTAATATATATACGTAAGTTTTAATTAATGAATCTAAGTTATTAACATATATGTAACAGACTAATAGCTATAATTTTGTAACTTAATATATATATATATATATATGTGTGTGTGTGTGTGTAAGTTATTCATTAATGAATGTAAGTTATTTATATATAATTAATGCATATAAGTTATTAATATATATATTTATTCGGATACGGATTCCGGATACGGATACGAATCCGAATATCGGATTCCGGATATCCGCTATCCGCCGGATATATTTACGGTCGGATATTAAATGAATACGAATACGCCTATATTCGTATCCGTTTATTTGCGGATACCTTTAAACCGAATACGGATATATCCGTTTTTTCTCGAATACGAATAATATCCACTTTTTTTCGAATACGAATGCGGACGAATACGAATTTTCCGGTTACCATTTACGGCCCTAGTTTTGGGACAAGGTTATATCTCACGCAAAGAATATCCATACAAACTCAAAACAATTCTAATAATTCAATGTATCAAAATAATGAAGTACATCACTATTTAAAATACTCCTAGACAACTTTCCTAACCTAAATTGGACTCTAATAAGATAACTACAAATTAAATAAGATAACTACAAATTAAAGAAACTAATTAAAATACAACTTCTAATTCATGGGCTTCCAAAGCTTTTTATATTGTTCTAACCAACTTTCACGGGCTCGTCCTACATCACATGGTGTATGACTGTCGCAACAATAACACCACCACTCCAGCTGCCAATCCTACAACCCTCCATGAGAAGTAGAATTCTAAAGAATCCATCCTAGCACATTCGATTGCCTCAACAACAATCTATCATGATTCAATTAAACTTGGAATATGGCACAACTTTAGAAAAAGATTAGTCTAGAAACTGGAAAAACATTGTGAGAGACTACTCAGTCAGTTTAGAGTGTAATCTTGATTTTAGACAAATTAAATCCTATTCAAGCCCGCCCCCTTCAAACTCGTGCCTAGAACAAAAGCTCTCATAGCCTAAGTCAGGTTCAAACACTTGACCACATATTCTTCCACAAGTCAGTAAAATGTTTAGTGAACTAGGCTTTTGAGACAATTGGTACCAACTTCAAAGTCATTGATGTCGAGGAACACAAGTCAACCTTTGCGGGGAACTGGGAAAAGCATCTGACTTTTATTCATAATGTAGTTTAAAGTTGTTGGGAGGGGGTGGGAATATTTGAGTTTCAATCACCATACCAAACTTTGGGTTCCTTGGCACCATCAACCCTGACATAACTTCAACAATTTCTTTTCCAAGCATAGATCTTGTCAATAGCACTAAATTTTTAAAAGAAAATGGTAATGATCTGGCAAGTTATCAAAGATGCTTCTTAATCTCATTGCAAAGAACTCAAATATTTGTGGCCATCGAAACTGTTCTCATTTGTTCCTCACCTTCATATTGGGGCCAGTTGATATCTATGCTCTTTATAAATAAAAAAATAAAAAAGAAATCAAATTCAAGAACTGCACATGCACTAGTATATGATCTCTTCAGCTAGAGCAGCTGGACAGGCCACAGAATCATTAGAGATGAAGTGCAATAATCCTATTAGTGTAAAAGTTCTTATTAAAGAAAACCTAAAACTAATGAGCTTCTACGAACCAGGCAAAAGTTTACAGCGTACCAAGAGATATATATTCATTTTACCTGAGATCATCCACCAGATTTGGTTGCTGAAATGTAAATAAAACTAGTTTTACTAAGCTTACAAATCTTGACTACTTTACACACCCTTGGCTTACATTTGACAAACCTGTCCTCATTTCTTCCTTTTTTTCTTTTGGAGAAACAAAAAATATAACAATATAAAGTTGCCGAGAAATGGAGGTCACAACCTACTACATGTTAGTGTACAAAGTTCCACTCTATATACAGCTAAAACATATGCACAAAAAACGTAAAACAAAATTAATCTCCAGATTATTCTGAGACTCCTAATTTTGAAACAGGAATTCCTTCCCCTCAAAAGCCGCTAATTTCTCTTTCAGAATATGCACCACATCCATCATGTAGCAAATATTATAAATTATTTGCCCACAAGCCTTGAAACGAGACCAACTCACCTATCAACATACTTACCAATCCCAGCAAGACCTGAGCAAGATAGAAGCAAGCCCACGACGAGAAACAAAATGGTTCCGACTCTCCCCTGTTTCTTGCATATATGTTAATTGAAGATCTTCCACGTTCCACACCAATTAGTACTCCACCAGAGTGAAAACTCCCTTTGGACACAACATGATTAAAATCATTTTTGCAGAGCACTTAGCTTTTTGCTCCATGTTTCACCTAAACTCTCACCCTGAATATCAATGTTGTATTACTGCCCACGCAAAAAACTTCACTAACTTCAGCTGCTAGTTTACTAGCTCCATGAGAGATAGGAGCCCAAATAATGCATCCTAGTACACTTTAATAGATTATATGTTGCCTCAACAATGATCTGTACATTCTTATAATGGCATTGCAGTTTCGACTATATACTAGAAGTATGGCACTTCTTTGAGAGAAGAAAAGGAAGTCCAGAATTAGGGAAACATTGTCAAACCACTCACTAATCTCAAGAGTGTAGACTTGCTTCTAAATAAATTAAATCTCAGAGTGTAGACTTGCTTCTAAATAAATTAAATCTTATTCAAGATGCGCTATGGACTCGAAGCTACAACACAAACTTTAGATGTATAAAACCTCCTTAAAGACGCATATATCGCTCACTTCTGACTCCGGACTCAAAGACTCAACCTCCTATTTTTACACCTTCAGTGACCTCTTAAGTACATTGGTGCTTTCAAGACATCAAGAACATAGTCATAACTTAAAGGTATTTTTTTTTCAGGGAACTTAAGTTTGAATGGGGTTATCAACCTTGGTAGAGAACTGAATGAAAAGGTATTTCAAGAAAAGCATCTGGCATTTAGTTGTCTATAGTTTAAACTAGGAAAAAGAACAACAAAGGAACTCCACCGGAATTTCAATTACTAAGTCAATTTTTAGGCCCCTTGCTACCCCGATATTATTCAATAATATCCTTTGAAGCATACATCATGTAGATAGCATTAAAATCTTAGTAGAGGTCCTAGAGGATGGGAACAATCTGACAAGAAATTAGCAAGAAGATGCTTCTCGCGTTGCAAGGAAGTGGAATATTCATAATCAATTCAAATATTCAAAACTATGTCCATTCACATTGCAGACCCATCTTCCATTACTTTTCACTGGGTCGCCATTGTTTCTATAATGTAAATCTTGCACCTATCTCCTATATAGTAACTTATAACTGTCATAAGTTATACCTCTCTGAGTCTGATATAATAATTTATACAACAAAGAAATAAAGTAGTACTTACAAGCAGAAATTGAAAAATTCAGCAAACTACCAAATTTTTAAAGAAACTCAGATGAAATGAACAAGCAAAAGTGATTTTCAAATATTCACACCTTAAGAATTTCTTCCTCTTCCCTCCTCCATTTAATTCGCCTACCACCGCCACATGGTACACTCGAGCTGCAAAATAGAATTTAAAATGATGATATAACAATTTAATAATCGTTAACTATTGTCAAATATCAATGCTAAACATAGTGCTGAATCATAACAGAAGTTACTTCAGTTTCAGCATGAATTCTCAGAAGAAAAAGAATAAATCCATCACTTACTCACATAGGCTTAGAGGGATCTTTGATTTGTCTTGGCTTGATGCAGAGAATTTTATCACTTTTAGCTTCACTTGTTACTTGCTCCAATGGTAACAACCTCCTTGGGAGATCCACACTCTGAGACTGTACTGAATGTTTATATTTATCTTTCAGGTGCCTCCGCAGAATTGCGACATTCCCAGTGTCTTCAACTATTGAACCAGTAGTTTCAAGATCTATATCAAATTCTTCATGTACCAGAAAAGATGGTTCTGGAACTGTGAGGGCGAGAGTAGTTTCTTGTACATGTTCCTGCATCGGCTCTTCTTTTATTATTTTGCCTCCATTCACTTCCCGTGCCTCTGCATTTTTTCGTTTTCCTTTTCCTGAAAGGTTAACTGCACCACTTAATGTTATCTCACCCTCCACATGGGAAGCTCTTGAATACCCTGCTTGTTGCGGATCTTCAATATCTCTCTCACATTGGAAGTCATCAACCTCTTCATGATATTCCACTTTAACGATGTTGCCAACTTCTAAGCTTTCAAATTGGTGTGATTTTATTTCTTCTCTAGAGCTTACACCATCAGCATATGCTATCATAACCTCTGGGTGTGTACGATGTTCAACTAGCATCCTTTGATGATCAAAATGACTTTGTCCATGCTGGTCTCCACAACCATCATCTTTCTCGTTTAAGATAGGCGTATCAGTTTCTTTAGATGGTGAAGTGTTTGCTGTGCAAACAGCAGCAACTCCATTTGGAATTTTTTCTAGTTGTGCAGATTGATTCCGAATATTGTTACTTTTCATCCTATTCTCACTTTCACCACAGCTTAAATTTCTTGCAGCAGTTGATGAAGCGGGCTCTTTCCCCTTAGCAGTTCCAGTTTTTTGCTTATTTTGGTTGTCCTTGTTCTTTTCTTTATCCATATATATTAATAAAGCTTTCTCCGCCAACAATGCCCTTTCCCTTGCAGCACGGGTCTCTGATGTTGCCTGTCTATATAGACAGTAGGGACAACAGAAGTTGCCTACATCGTCAAAACGAGGCAAACAACCCATGCAGTTCTCATGAACAGCTATAGGGCAGCCACTCTCGGAACAAACCAACAACTTTCCACCTTTATCACATTTTATGCATATCTCCTGTTCGATCAAATCCATCTTGAGAAAATCTTCTTGTTTCTGTACCTTTTGAGGGGCCAAAATACGAGACCTCATGTCAGGAACAACCACATTGCCACTTGTATTAGGAGCTAAGTCATCGCAATTTCCGTCTTTACCAATATTGCTTGAAGTTTCAAGCACTTGATTTTGAATGTTGTTTCGAGTTGGTTCATTGACTGGACTACTGAGACAGCAATCAACTGGTGCTACAGCATAAATTGGCTGGGCAGATACATGATGAAAATTAATAAGGAGTGCTTCAGCGCAAATTTGCCATATACATATGGACTTACAAACGTACACGTGTAGAATAGTGTAATTCATATAAAGTGCCTACCAAAGCCTCTGCATATAGGATACTAGTCCCCACAGCCTTCTCGTATACAACTTATGTGTTATAATTTTGATTCTTATAAAACTTTATATAAGTGAAAAGTCCTATGCATCTATATGATAGGAACTTCATCTGTTCAAAATGGTTAATGATGTTACATATCTTATTAAGTCATGTAGACTGATAGATATTCAACTCGTTATATTTGTCTATAGACTCTATACACATAATGATAAATGAATACATAAACTAGTTCGATGTTCGACAAGAGTAAAATAAATGTTTATACAACCACAATTTCTCATTTTGGTCCTTTTATTAAACTGACTAGTATAACTTACTAAAGGGAAAAACTAAAAATTCCAAGAAATATGGGCAAGCTATGCACCACCAATGCTTATATTGTTTGAGAAAATCTCTAGACTTCAGAAATAAGATTAAAAAATAAATTTTTAAAAAAAAATCTCTTCTAATTTATTTACCACTCTTGAAATTTCTTAGGGTATGTTTCGAACTTGGAAAGGTGGAGGAAAATAAAGGAAAAGACTAAACAAAATTATATATATCTTCCTGCAAACAACTCCATTTATCTATACTTCTAAAAATCTAATATCATGAACAATGTTAAAATGTAGTATACTAGATATTAAGAAAATCTCCAACAATATTTTGGATCTCATTTCCTTTTCTTTTGTCCCTCAAAATCTTCAAGTTCCAAACATACCTTAATGAGGTTTTTCCATCATGTTGTTGGTGGTAACTTTCTTCGGAAAATTCGACTATTTTCACCCCTTCCAACTACTCTAAAAGAAATGCTTGCGCACAATCCCCAAAATAATATTTCCAATTTGTTGTATTTGCAGTATCAAATACTACATTTAGCTTTAAAAATTCCTAATTTCTTCATTACCAAATATGGGTTTCATATACTATAGTAAGCAATTGCAGTTAAACAATAAATTCCCATTTCGAATTACAATATACACAAAACAAACAAAGAAACATAAAGCAATTCTGAAATGTAAAATTCTATAACATCGGTGCATAAATATAATATATATATATATATATCGATGTTTGTATATAATAGTAATATATAAATCACTGTATTTTTTGCCGAATGAAAAGGAAATGGGTACCTGAGCAAGGTGATGGACCGCAAAGGGGGGAGATTTGGGAGGAAGATGGAGCCTTGCCCTCACTCTTACACTCTTTTTGGTTGGCATTTTTTTTTACTAGCAATTTGGGATTTTCTTTTCGACGACAGTAAGACTATCATGGGATATAAATAGAAGAAGATTTATGCTAAAATAGTAATTTTGATCAATTTCGGACCCAAAATAAGCGATTCGTATTCCCGACAACTCCGTACGTAAGCTGTTTGCGATTATAGTTTCACGATGTCATGTATCCATAAATTTCACGATTATAACGAGGAAAAATATAACAGAGTGGAGCTCAATCTCATTTAAACACTGCACTCTCAAATTAATTACGATAAGTATATCAATATATGGGATTAAATAAAAGTATAAAATTAATTTATTGTATTAAATATATCCTAAAATATTATCAATTAAATTTATTTACGTAACTCGTAATAAATAAGTCTGACGCATAAAATCGTAATATATATCATTTCTCTATGATAATTGTGTAGGTCCAAACAAAAGGTGTAGATGGGAAAAAAATATAAACTATCTCCTCTAATTTCCTAACCTTAAAAAATAATATTTTCAGTTCTTCTGCTCTTACTTTTGTTTCATTTTAGTTATTATATAATTTTTTATTTTATAATTGTTTTTGTATGCGAACGATATTGTATTTAGTAGATGCGAGAGGTAAGTAGGTCATGATCTTTTGCACGGGTTTTGTTATAAAATTATTGTAATATTTATACGTTTTTATATTATATTATATTAATATATTAATTCTAATAATAACAAATTAAGATTGTGTGCGATGATTTAACTAATAATGTGTAATTAATTATTGATTATATTATAAATAAATTTAAGAATCTACAATAATAACAAATTAATATTGTATATGAGGATTTAACTAATAAGTGTAATTAATTATTGATGATATTTTAAATAAATTTAAGAAACGACAATAATAGTTCATATATTTGTATAATTAATATAAATGATATTATTTATCTTTAAATTGATAATTCATTTGTTTATATATTCATATATTCATTTATATATCTAATATTAAAATTTTATTTAAATTCAAATAGTTAATTAAATATTATTGTTAGCGAGAATATTATCAAGTCTTTTCTTTGGAGAGATTGTGTGTTGTTTAAATAAAGTCAAAACATACATACGTATACATTAATATTGATAATGAAGTCAGTCGATCCAAATTATCCCAGCAAGCAAAAGTCTTTTTAATGATTATGAACACAACTTCAACTTAAAGCCATGATTATATCAAAATTTTATTTTACCTTTCAATTAGTTTTGATTTATTAACTACTTTAAAAATTAAAATTAACCAGTCCCGAAGAATTTTATATATATATATATATATATATATATATATATATATATATATATATATATATATATATTAGTAACCATACTTAAAAGTATATTGGTTTCTATCAATCGATATTGACTATTGACTATTACATACCACTTTTATTTAGAATGGTGACTGGTGATCATATATTCATATTTAATTTGTATTAAATTCAAAGTTCATAATTTTAGATTAAAATAAAATTTTCAGATATACAATTATTAACCTTATGATTTTTATTTTTATTTTTACCACGCATAATATATATATATATATATATATATATACACACACACACACTCCTATTCAAATTAAACTCTTATTACAATAAATTATTTCTCAATTGTACTTGAAATGTATAAGCCTTCAAATATATATGATAAAGTATGTTTATCTTTTTGCATGAGGTTGCTTTTATATATATATATATATATATATATATATAAGGGCCGGCCCAATGGTTAAGCAAATTAAGCCATTGCTTTAGGCCCCAAAAATTAAGAGGCCCAAAAATTTTAATAAGCCATATACTTGAGTTCATTTAAAAAAGGCCCAATTTATTCCACAAACCCTAACACTAACAATTAGGTCATTCTCTCTCTCTTTTCTTCTTTGCCTCCCCAATCCCTATCTATGCAGACTCACTCTCGCCTCTTTCTACTTCTCTCTCTTAGTCTCTTCATCTCTTTATCACTTCGTCTCTCTCTAATTTTTTTGCTTCAAATTTGAGGAGTTAAGTGTTAAGATCTTCTACAAAAATTAAATTCAACACATCATTACATATTTACATTACATCAATAGGTAATTTTGAATCATTTTCGATTTTATTTTTTTAGATGATAGGTATTAAAGTTCTGTAAAAAAATTCTTTGCAATTAGGATTTGTAAATTAATATTTCTTAATTTATGAATTTGTAATGTTCATTAATCATTGTTCAGGTATTTAATCTTGGCCTCTTGGGATAAATCATTAATCAGCATAATCAGGTTCTATTGTTCTATACTTTTCTATTTTAATTTTATTAAATTTTATTTGTTAATTAGATACTATTGTTACTTGTTTTAGCTAAAAAAGTTCTGTTATATTTTTTTGTTGAGAATTATCTATTGAGTGTTGTTATTTATTTTTTGATTGGAATTTGGAAAGTATCTGTTTGTTTTTATTTTTTTTGGCTTGTATCTTGTTTTTTTAGCACTATATGGCTACTCGAAAATATGAATCTTGATATCAAAAACTTCAAAAAAAAAAAGAAAGAAGAATAGAAAAATTAATTGAATCCCAAAAGGGAGCTCTTGAAAAATTTGTTACCAATACTAAAAAAATATCACAGAAAAATTAGGTGAAAGTTCCACAAATGAACTAGAAGTTTAGTTTAAAGAGTTGGAAGATAATACAATAACACAATCAAAAGAAACAAATGAAAATAATCCTTGCGATAGTCAATCGAAAGATAACAACAATGAAAAAAATCTTAATGCTAGTGAATCAAAAGATACTAATGAGAATATATCGGATGAAAACAATTTAGAAGCAAATGAATATATTAACGAAACACTTGACTATAGGCCTCTCAATATTTATGATCCAACACAATGGAAAAATATTGACTCAAAATTGAGAGATTTGTTAGTAAAAAATGGTCCAATTAGACATGATGATTTAGAATTTCCTAAAGATGGAAACTCTAGGCATTTTTCTACTACATATTACACTCGAACTTTATTAAATGGGGAGAAATATGATAGAAAATGGCTAGTGTATTCAAATGAATTAGATCGTGTATTTTGTTTTTGTTGCAAGTTGTTTAATTCAGAAACTTATACAAATCAATTAGCTAATCAAGCAACTAGTGATTGGAGAAATCTTAGTGGTAATCTTAAAAGACATGAAACAAGTAGTGAACATATTACTAATATGTTCTCTTGGAGTGATTTACAAATAAGATTATTGAAAAATAAAACAATTGATAAAAGTGTCCAAGAACAAATTAACAAAGAGAAAGACCGTTGGAAAAATGTATTACAAAGAATTATTGCAATCATAAAGACTTTAGGTAAAAATAATTTAGCATTTCGAGGAACAAAAGAAAAAAGTTATCAATAAAATAATGGAAATTTTTTACATTTAATTGAAATGATCGCAGAATTTGATCCAGTGATGCAACAACATATTCATCGTATTCAAAAAGGTGAGATTCATAAACATTATCTTGGTCATAAAATTCAAAATGAATTGATACAATTGATAGCAAATGAAATTAGAAGTAAAATTATTAAAAAAGTTAAAGAAACAAAATATTTTTCAATTATACTTGATTGCACTCCTGATATAAGTAATCAAGAACAAATGACTCGCGTACTAAGATGCGTGGATATTTTAACAAGTCCAATAAAAATAGAAGAATACTTTTTAGAATTTATAAAAGTAGATGTCACTACTGGTTTAGGTCTTTTTAATGAACTTATAAATATAATGGCAAAACTTCAACTTAACATTAATGACATACGAGGACAAGGTTATGATAATGGATCTAATATGAAAGGAAATAAACAAGGTGTACAAAGAAGACTTCTAGAGATTAATCCTAAAGCATTTTACACACCATGCGGTAATCATAACATTAATCTAGTGCTTTGTGATATGGCAAACTCATGTACTAAAGCTGTATCTTTTTTTGGAGTGGTAAAACGTTTATATACATTATTTTTCTCTTCAACAAAGAGATGAAATATTTTAAAAAAGAATGTACCGAGATTCACTCTTAAGCCGTTATCACAAACACGTTGGGAAAGTCGCATTGAAAGTGTAAAAACTATAAGATTTCAAGCTCCAAATATAAGGGGTGCTTTGTTAGAGTTGGCAAAAAGTACTGATCAAGATTCTAAAACAAGAAGTGAAGCTAACTCTTTAGCAACATATGAGTTTGTAGATTTTTTATTGAGTTTGACTATTTGGTATGATGTGCTATTTGCGGTCAATTCAGTTAGTAAAATTTTACAATCAAAAGATATGCATATTGATGTGGCTATAAATCAATTACAAACTCTTATAGATTTTTTCAAAAATTATAGAGAAATTGGATTTGCAACTGCTATGAATTCGGCCAAAGAGATTGCTAAAGAATTGAAAATTGAACCTGTTTTTCAAGAAAAACGTGTAATTCGTAGGAAAAAACACTTTGATGAAAATGTTGATCATGAGATAACACAATCCGTTGAAGAATCTTTTAGAATTGATTATTTCTTATTTATAGTTGATCAAACTATTTCCTCAATTGAGCAAAGGTTTGAACAGTTTCATTTATATGAAGAACTTTTTGGTTTTCTGTTTAGTTTTGAAAAATTAAAATCATTTGATGATGATAGCTTGCATGATAAATGTCTTTATCTCGAAAATGCTCTCACATATAAAAATTTCATTGATATTGATGGTCTAGATTTATTTTCGGAATTAAAATTTTTAAGAGAAGTTATACAAACAGAAGAAAAGAAGAACACTCCAGTTGACATTCTGAATTATATAAAAAAGTTAGAATCTTTTCCAAATGCATGCATCGCATATAGAATTTTATTAACAATTCCTGTAACAGTTGCTTCTGCAGAAAAAACTTTTTCAAAATTAAAATTGATAAAATCTTACTTAAGATCGACTATGTCCCAAGAAAGATTAAGTGGATTAGCGATTTTATCAATTAAAAAAAAATATGTCAGAGAAAATTGATTATAAAAGTTTGATTAATAATTTTGCATCTAAAAGAGCAAGAAAAATGAAATTCTAATTAAAAAAATCATAGATATTAATTTAATTTAATATTAAATAGTTAAAAAGGCCCCAATTTAAGATTTAGCTTGAGGCCCCTAAAAAGTTTGGACCAGCCCTGATATATATATATATATATATATATATATATATATATATATATATATATATATATATATATATATATATTATGAGGTTGATTCATAGTCAACGTTGTAAGGATAATAGTATTCTTATAATAAATCTCATTCGTCTATTCGTGGATTAAATAGTAAACACTAAGGAGGATCTTCAATCTGCAGTTTAATATGTAAGTATCCGTAGTTTAATACTACGGATTCAATGTTGTCCAAAATACCCTTCGTCAATCCGCAGTTTAATATTACGGACGCTAGGTATGGCTCCCCTTGAAGACGATGTCATTTTTGGTCGGAAACTTTGAAAATTGTCATCCAAAGTTTAATACTACAAAGTCAAGTCAATCCATACACAGAACTTTAAAAAAAAAAATTTATTATCCGCAGTTTAATACTGCAAAGCCATGTCAATCCATACAGGGAATTTTTAAAAAAAATTGTCATCCGCAATTTAATATTACGAAGCCAGGTCAATCTATACAGGAGACTTTTAAAAAAATATTTTCATTCTATCCGCAGTTTAATACTGCAGAGCCTGAATCCATACAGGGTATTTTAAAAAAATAATTCCATCTACAGTTTAATACTACAGAGCCTACTTAGAGCTTTAAAAAAATGTCATTTGATTTTGCTTTACGATTTTATTCCTACTCTACGATTTTAAATATCTTGTTCTACGATTTTGCTCCTATAATTTTAAATATTTTGCTCCTACTCTACGATTTTGGGAATAACATATTATAATTGACATTAATACAGTCATAACATGAATTTATTAAAATGTTGTTAAATACTCAAAGTACATGACTGTTTTATAATAACACTCAGAGTCCGCAGTTAGTTCTACGGACTAATGGTTAATTGCAAAACGGCGTCGTTTGGATTATAGACTCAGCGTCCGTAGTTTTGTTCTGCAGACAGGCCGACCAAAAACGACATCATCTTCAAGAGGAGTTACACCTAATGTCCACAGTATTAAATTGTGGGTTGACGATGGGTATTTTGGACATCATCCAATTTATAGTATTAAATTGCGGGCACCTACATATTAAACTGCGGATTGTAGATCCTCTTAACTATTCTATCCGCACATATACGACTGAGATTTGTTGTAAAGATGACATTGTCTTTACAACGTTTGCAATGAATCAGTCCCCCCGCCCCACACGCACATATATATATATATATATATATATATATATATATATATATATATATATATATGTTGTTGTTGTTGTGGGTATATTTTAGTAATCGTGATCACATGGCCCCTTAAGGTTGCACGAAGGTCTTTCTCTCTTCCATTACTAAAAAAATTGATCAAAATTTAGATTATTGGATATTTGATTACTGGTAAGAGAAATTGGTCATATCTTATCATTTTCGTTTGATAGAAATTATTTGATTATTGATAATCGTTATTGTGAGTGTTTGATAGGAATATAAGATTATTGGCTATATATTTTTTTTAATATTCACCTTTTACTAAAATACCTCATGTATTAGTTTATGTCAAATAATTCACCAATAAATTTTTGTCAAATACAATTAGCGCCCAAAATACTGTCCAACTAGTTAATCCAATAGTATTTAATAAAATATACTTAACGTTTTATTATTTTTGTAAAAATAATTTATAATATATTCAATTATTAATACATAAATAATGATTAATTAATTAAGTCAATTTAAGCACAATAATAAATTAAACTTACAATAATAAACAACAAAACAAGATAAATAAGGACATATTAATTAGAACATTTATGTCCAAATTGTTAAAATAAAGAAGTGTGTTTGATATATGAGTATTTGGTTGGTAAATATTTTATAATTATGTGTAAATAAGGATATTTATGTCCAGTTTACTAAAATATGCTAGGTAATTTTGTCTATAAAAAGATCTCAAGATGACCAAGATGTGGTAATCTTATCACTTATTTTTTTATCATTCGAATATTCATTTCAGGTGGGAATCTTGACACTTTAGCAGGTATAGAATTACCGGAAATATAAGATTATTAATATAACAAATATAAATTATTAGGATGATCAATTCATATTACTAAGTGAATGTTTATGATAATCATTTCAGATAACCTCCTGAATGAGAAGGAAAAACAATTTAGTGTTCATGTTTGGCAATTAGTTTGATTAACTGCTTCCTTGGCCATCTTTTTGGATCAATAAGAAAGACGGAAACTTGTGTGTGTGAATATTTTATTCCACTTTCATTAGCAAATTGTCATGTCATAAATTATTAAACTTATCTTGTATGGTTCCTTTTCTTTTCATTTTTCTTTTTTTTTACCATTTTTGCATAATACATGTATTCCTATTCAAATAAAACTCTTTTTACATCAAATCATTTCTTAATTGTACTTGAAATTAGGGGTGAGCATGGTGCGGTTTGGTGCGGTTTGAAGCTCAAACCACACCCGAAACCGCTTAGGTGCGGTTTCACAAATCCAAAACCGCACATGGAACCGCGTGGTGCGGTTTGGTGCGGTTTTGAAATGTGCGGTGCAGTTTCATTTGGTGCGGTTTCGGTTACAAAACCAATTGAGGCAACAAATTTTTATACAATTTAAATTAACAATGAAAAACAAATTCTTCAATCTTTTAAAGTCTTTTTAGTATTCCTTATTTGAAATTAAATCAACCATTTCCTTGGTATGGGCTTGGACAAATGGACAAACCAATTCTAAATGTATAGCCCACCACCCAATTCAGTCAGAAGAAGAAATGAAATAAAACAATATTCACATGGATAAATGCTTAGTCAATAGAACATTACAGGTTTACTGCATAACATATTATAAGTTTACTGCATAAAACTGAAAATAAGACTTACCTATTTGCATTTCATTAGTCACACAGGGAAAAGAGCAATAAATTTAATAACACATATCACAATTAGAACTTTTTAATTCAAAAAAGAATATCAATTAGGCATTCTGCATTCATTACATTACATACAATGATATAAAGTGTACTACATAACAATATGCATTATATATATAGTGAAATTAGACATTTTGTATTCATTACATTACATACAATGATATAAAGTGTACTACATACAATATACATTATATATATATATACACACACATACACACACATGGTGCGGTTTCGGTTTTATGCGTGCGGTTTTGACTAGTAACCAAAACCGAACCGTAAATTTGGTTTTTAACCCACCTAAAACCGCAACATACGCCGGAACCGTTGGTGCGGTTTTAATTGGTGCGGTTTGTGCGGTTTTTGGTGCGGTTTCGGAGGCGATTTGGTTACTTGCTCAGCCCTACTTGAAATGTATATGCCTTACAAGACACTTATATGTTTAAACTATGTTTATCTTTTTACTGCTTTGCATGAAGTTGTTTATATAGAATATATATATAGAGAGAGAAAGAGAAATGAGAGTATTTATTTTACGAGTATATTCACTTTACCTCTCCTCACGTTTTTTCTTTTGTGGGGAACCCTGAATTAAAATTTTATTTTGAGAGTGCAAGTAAGGGATTGAATGTAGAAGAATTTCATACAGAGAAAGTCTCACTGATACTAAATTCCTTACAAGATGTATGAAAAAAAAACGTTTAGTATCATATTTTCTTTTACTTTTACTTTTATTTTTATTTTTTGTGTTTTTTACTAAATTACTGTCCTAAAATCCTTTTAAAATTATAAATTTTAAAAAATATATAGATTCAATCTTATTAACCTCCTACTGTTGTTGTTGTTGTTGTTGTTGTTGTTGTATCCCTTCTTTTTAATAACCTTATCAATAAAGGTTAAAGAATCCAACTTTATCCCTCCTACCATTAAGTCCAACTGATATTACTGAGAAAAAAATTTTAATATTGAATTTTTTACCATATAGAAAGTTGTTGCGGGCCTTGGTTGATAATTGACATGGATTGAGACGGATTGGTTGAGTATGAATTTTTTGTTCTGTATCTTCGTCTAGTTGAACCGGGCAATGACTTCATCTCCGAGGGATGGACCCTAGGCGCTAACTACGTGACCCCACCTACTTCTCGTTCCAATTGATACTATTTTCATCATTCATATCATAGATAAAATCACGTAAAGTATTACACTCTTTGATGATATGACTTGTCAGTGGGGAGGATGACACTACTATCAAAGACCGTCTGGCAAAAACGTCACAGGCGCGAAGCGTTAAGTTTTACATATATAAACCAAAAGATATATACAATATACAATTCAACCTTGTCAAATCACTCAAAGACATCCATATATATATATATATATATATATATATATATATATATATATATATATATATATATATATATATATATATATATAGGGACTGATCTATATAGCCAACGTTGTAAATCAAAAGATACAATATATAATTCAACCTTGCCAAATCACTTTAACACACGCATATATATATATATATATAGACTGATTCATAGTTAATGTTGTAAGTATAAAGTTATTCTTATAACAGATCTCAGTCATCTATTTGCGAATCAAACGGTGTAATGAAGCTCAATCCGTACTTTAATATAAGGGAGCCCGCAGTTTACTTCTGTAGAGGAAGACCCACTATATTAATGTACAAAATGCCCTCTTTTTAAAAGTAATCCTTACCTCCACAATTGAACTGCGAATCAAAGAGATTTTTTTTACGTTAAACTAGTCAGAATCCTTCTTTCTTTCTTTCTTTTTTTGTAATCTTTATTTTGAAAGTAATGCTCGTCCACACAATTAACTTATTGGTGGCTTGGGTTTTGGTGTCTTGAGAACGGTAACATTATAATAATTTTTGACAGAATCGAGGCATACAAAAGAGATGGATTTCTCACCCCAAATTACTTATATCCTTTCTTCATTGAAGATGACGACTGGTTTTCATATTGGTTTTGTCTAGTGATTACAAGGTCGCTGGGATCCTCTTTAATCTCCACCTCAATTTCGTATTAGTTAAAAATAAACACTACAGAGAAAGAAAAAAAAAGGATTCTT